>MU004191.1:47111-263555 GCA_010093605.1 Lophium mytilinum | reverse complement strand
ATTATACTAGTATATAAACTTGCACTACCTATACTACTAAAGAGTATACTAGTAATACTAGCCTCTAAATTTAGTATACTTATTACTAGGTTAAATATAATATTTAGTCTTAATATAGAATGTAAAACTATATATTACTATATTATAGATAATTTTAAGTTTCTAGTTAAGAATAAGATAGACTAGTATATAGTAATAGTATATTAGAGTTTATTAAGAGAACTAGACTATATTACCCTAATTATTAAGCCTTAGCTAAATAGTATATTAGATATATACGATAATTTTAATTAATATAGCTAATATAGATAAATAATACCCCTGTATCTATCTACTTTAGCTAGCACTATACTATTCTTCTATCTATATCTATATTAGCCTCTACTAGTTATAAATGCCTGCGTAATAAGATAAATAAGTAAGAGATTAAAGCTATAGAAAAAGTTAAAAAGAATATAAGGGTTATATAAGAGATAAGAGTGTAGAACTATAAAAGGTAGAGAACTTAAATAGCGCAAGAGTCTATATACCTAGCTAACCTAATTTATAATTAGACTATTCTATAGCCCGCCTTACTAAGGGAACTAGACTAGAACTATACTACTCTAAGGCGGGGCCTTATTATAATCTTATACTATCTTACTAAACTAGAATATAGACGGCTTAATATCTCTATATATAGGTAGTATAGAGTTATCTAAACTATAGCTATTATTAGAACTAGAAGTATAGCTATATAGCTAAATATTCTAACTAGGTATATAGATTCTATAGGGGGGGAATTTACTACTAGTAGACTATTTTTCTATTTTTCTATCTAGGGACCTTTCTACTATAGAGGAGTACCCTGTAATATAGTATATAACCGCTTATAGTATAGTAACTAATAGAGGGCTAGAATTATAGAAAAAAGGCCTAAATAGTAGTAAAGAGGGTGTTTTAGGCTAAGAGAGAGAAGGATATAATAGCTTAAGGTTGCGTAATTTAGTTAGTAAAGGTAGAGGCGTTTATTATAGATAATATAGAAGAGGGACATATACTATAGCTAGAGAAGATAGCTAGTAGGTTATTTACGCCTAAGTAGGTTGCCTAACCGAGGATAAAGTTAGTAATAAGGGGACGGCTGCGTATTATAATATTAATACCTCTATTAGGGCCTCTAACTTAGCTAGCTATCTATTTAATAATATAGAATATAAAGTCTATAATCTTTTAACTAACTACTATTCTAATAGTATAGAAGATACTATCTAGAAATAATAGTAGAAGGTAGTAGCGCGCGTGCAGCAATTAGTAGAAGTTAACGCAAGTACATAAGTATAAGCTCTAGTCTAAGGCGATATAATAGAAGAGGTAATTGCGTAGACGGAAGTATTTAATTATATAGAATAATAGGGCTTTATTAAGGGGGGGATAGAGAAGAGGCATATAACTAGCTAAAGATACTAAGTTAATATATATAGACTATATCTAGCTAGCTCTATTATATTCTATTATAATAAACGCGCAACTTACTTTCCCTTTATTCCCTTCTCTCTACGCTACTTAATTATAATCTACTTTACTTCCCTTTATAGTTATTATTCTTGCACTCTACCTTAAGAAATAGAATATTCTTTTACTACACGCCCTCTATCTATTATTTAGTAAGGCTTAATATTATCTACTTAAATATAGTAAAAGGTAATATAGGACTATCTCTCTCTACCCTAAATAGGGACTTACTATATAACTTAAACATACTATACTATATACCCTATCTATAGTATATATTAATATATATATAGCTAACGCATATAACTATAGATAGTAAAGAAGTAAAAACGTGCTACCTTAAAACTAATTAATATAGTAATGCGCCTAGCTTTCTTAACTCTAACGCCTGCCGACTAATAATAAATATATAGAACTTAATAAGTAAAAGAGAATATACTACTAGAATATTCTAAGATAGTAATACTATATTATCTTAGCCGTCTAGCTGCACCTTATCTCTTACTAGAAAGAGAAAATGCGGTATAGAGAATAAGAATAGGCATACGCCTATCTTCTAATCTAGTAATACTAACTTCCGCGTGTAAATAGACTTTAAGCGTAAGATTAGCTTATATATATATTACGGCCACTCTACTAAGTAGTATATACTAATAAATACCTATTAGAGTGCCGCCGTAGTCTAAGATAAAATAGCGGCTAGAATAGAAGCCTGCAGGGCCGTTAACTAAATAACTAGGTCTAATACCTTTATATTAAGCGGTCTACTATCCTCCTCTTCTACTAGCCGCTTCTTAGGCACGGGCAGAGGCACACCTATCTATAACTATATTAGCTCCCTTAGTATAAAATAACGCAGTAAAATAATTTAAATATAGAATAGTATAGATAGGCATACTAAAGTACTAACTATAGAGGTAAAATATATAGTAGTAGAAGAATAAATAAGATACTAGATACTTAGAAGTATAGTATTAGGTACTAATATAATTAGGAAATATAGTAATAACCTTATAGCCTAGACTAAGAGTATTAGGCTAGATATATTTTAGTAAGTACTAATATAAATATAGGTAGATATCTATAAAGACTAACTATTCTATACTTAAGCTAATATTCCTACTACTCTAGATTCTTTTTACATGTAGAAGATATATTACTCTCTCCCTACTTCTATAACCTTATATAATAGCTAATTATAATATATAACCTAGATTTATAACGCTTTTAGTTATTTCTATAACGCTATAATAAAGGTTGCTTATAATATTATATAAGAATGCTATAGTCTTAGTTCTATAACTCTAGATATTACTAGCACCGCGTTAATGCTAATAAAGGATTAGAACTATTTCTTTAGGGTAGATAAAGACTAAGCTAAGGTTAGTTACTAACCTAGCGTTAGATAGTATTCTAATAGATTATAGGGGCTACTAGTAATCTTTATAGCTAAGGCTATCTAGGTAGTAGTTATAGACCTACTCTTTATAGAATAGTCTATAAACGCCTTAGAGATATAAAGATACTTAAAAGAGTTTTTTAACCCCCTCTTAGGTAATACTATTATATATATATATACTTACCTCTACTACGCTATTAGTAAATATACCTTAGGCTAGAAGTGCATAAACCTAATTTACGGGGTTACTACTACTAGTATTAACTACCGCCCCTCTTATATAAGACTATACTAACTATAAGCTAGAGTAGTAAATTATAATAAATATCTCGCCTAATAGCGGGCACTTAGCTTATACTATAAGCACTAACTATTATTCTACTAGCAAGAATTTATTATAAAACGGGTAGGTTAGTATATAAACTATAAAGAAGATAATAATAAGGATATATATAATAACCCTAACTGCTATAATATATTAGATTTAACTAAAGATATAATACTAGAATAATAACAGGCCTTTACTATAAGGGTGGCGAGAATAGAAGTAAAGAAGCGGGATTAGTAGCGGAACCTTATTAACTAACGCGAGAAGATATATGCGCTAATAAAGCGCATTAAGAGCAAAGTATAACTATTTAACTCTAGGTACTTATCCTTACTATATTTAATTCTATTTAGCCCCCCCCTTAGGGATACTTTATTAGATATTATAGATAGTATAGGTAATTATATAAGATAGAGAGCTAAAGTATAATATACTAATTATATTAACTATAGAATAATAAGATTAATAATATAGAGCCCCTTACTAATAATAACTTATACCGCTTAGCTCTAATTTATAGAGAGGCTAAGAAGAGTATTAAGATAAAGAACTACTAGAAGCAGTGCCCTCTTAATCTCTTATTTATATAATTTAGGCAGCAGTTCTATATAAAGAAAGATAAATACAGCTAGTATAAAAATAATACTATAATTATGTCTAATAAGAACTAATATTAAAAGTTTATAGCTGCCTGCGTTAAGGCACAGGATTCTAGAGAAGAAAGCCTGCGGCTAGTTATTAAGTTGCTTAAGAGTATTAGGGACGAGGAATAGTAGTATAGAATTAGTAAATAGAGTATAAGTAGGCTCTATCTTATACTTAGTATTATCTTTCTATTTTATAATATATATACCGCAATTAGATGTATTCTAAATTACTATATAGTCTACTATCTAACACGCAACGTGCATATTACGTGCTATTTTCTAGCCCGGACATCTAGTGCACGCGTTGCTAGCTCTAATAGTCTACTAGGATATTAAAATTATTAAGGTTAGTAATAGTTATATAATTCTTAGAAATATATATAGGTATTACTATCTATATAACGCGTAAAGTCTATAATATATATAAAGTTACTATAGACTATAAAGCCCTAGTAGAGGTAGTAAGAAGAGATAACTAAATATACTAGTGCAACTTTAAATTTCCTACTATACGCGATAATTATGTATTTAGTATATAAGGCCCTATCTATGTTATTATCTATCTATCTATAACCTAGGCGGATTAGGCGGTTTTAAAAGGTTAGATAGAGGAGGTAGATAGCTATATTTATAAGGACTATAAAGTAGTTATTAACTATAATAATTATCTATAATGCTAGATTATCTATAATTAAGAATTATCTATACAGCCTGCGCGCAAATTTTATATAAAAAGTAGGTAAACTTTTATAGAGTAGCGTAAAGCCCGTAGAGCAGTAAAATATATAGTCTTCTAGAAGGTTACGTAAGTAACTAGTATTCTCCGCGCGTTTCTTAATTTAGAAATTCCTAATATTAGCCTTATAGCGCCTAGATATTATATAGCTTCTCTAGCTTAATAAGTATTCTAAATAGATTACTAAGATTATTTATATTTACTAGAAGATAGTATATAATATAGAAAAATATATAATTCTTTATAGCGCGCCTATAAGGCCTCTATAAATTAAGATAGAATAGCTAAGAAGACTTACTATAGTAGATAAAAAGGCGGTGCTCTAATAGCTTCTAGAAGATAGCTAGCGTAATTAAGATAAGATTTAAATATAGCTTAATTTTAAGTATAGTATTAGAGCTTTATAGCTAACTATATTATATATAATAAAGAGAAATAGATAAAGTAAAAAGTAGGCCTAGCGCTAGTTAAACTGCGTAAGTAAGAAGTTAAGGTTAAAGTACTTAGAGCTTACTAGTTACTATAAGCTAAAAGATCTTATCTTTCTTAATAAGTCTATATTTAATAAGAAGACTAGCTAGCGCTATTATATATATATATCTATTAGAAGTTCTATATACTACTAGAGGCCTATAAATTATAGAAATATATAGAGTATATACGCGGTAATAAGTATAGTAGAGTAGCTACTATATATAGCTATATAAGAGGGCTACTTTAATACTAAGAAGTTCTAAAGCTAAATTATTACTACTTTTCTACTAGCTATAGAAGGTAAGTTTAAGGGCCGCTTAAAGATTATTATTCTAGATAATATTAGAATATATACTAAGAAAGCTCTTATATATATAATCTAGGCGTAAGAATATCTAGTATATTTTCTACCGCTATACTTACTAGATTTTAACCCTATAGAGTTAACCTTTACTACGCTAAAGGTATAAATCTATAGGTATTACTATTACCTACGCCCGGCCTATTATAACTTTAGTAACTTTCTAAGGGCTACTATTAAGTAGAGCTAGTATAATTACTTTACTTAAAAGTAGTTCTATTATATAGCTAGAGAAGTATACTATATAAGAGAAGAGATAGATAGAATTTAGGCTAAGCTAGATGTATATAAAAGAGGTAATACTAATACTTAAATTAAGAAGAAGTAGGTAGAGAAGTAGGTTAAGGCCTAAGTATATACTATATATAGCCTTTTTATTTAATATATACTTTATATATAGCCTTACTATTTTTTATATACTTTTTAGGCTAAGGCTTAAGTATTAGCGCTAGTAGATATTTTAAGGCTTAAGTATTAGCACTAGTAGATAATCTATAGCTTATATATTAATATAGAATAAAGTTATATAGTAAAGCTTAATAGCTATTATTTATTTTTCTATATATTTTTATTTTTTTCTTAACTCTCTTTTTTCTTTAGACTTTATATACTATTAATTACTATCTTTATAATACTATAGCTAATAATACTATAGCTAATAATACTAGTAATTAAAGCTCTATTAATAGCCTAATTAATAATATTCTTATAGAGCCCTCCCCCTCTCTATCTCTTACTATATACCTCTTTAGGCCTCTTAGAGTTTACCTAGATCCTCTAGTAATATAGATAGTAGTAGCTAGGCTACTTCTTACTAAGAAGAAGATAATAGGCGTTTAAGCTAAAGATAAGGCGCTAGAAGCTTTCTCTAGTAAGAGCTTAAAGAATTCTAGCCCTTAGAGGCTTTATATAGTATATAGTAGGCCTATATACTCTCTTTCTACTCTTACTATTAGTAGAGATATTTATAATATACCTAATTAAAAGAAGAATAAAAATAAAAAAGAAAAAGAAAAAACTAATCCCCCTCTACTATATATAATTTCTAGTATAGTAGCTTAAGAATCTAGCTAACCTATTTATATAGAAAGCGCTGCGCTTACTATCTACTCTTTCCTCTTACTATTACTATTATTCTAGGCCTACTAACTCCTTCTTAGTATACTAATAATCTTACTACTACTTTTAGCTTCTCTACTATTACTATAGCCCTTTAAAAGTACTTTTACCGCGCTAAGCTTACCTATATAAAGCTTATTAATAGCTAATATAGCTAGAATTAGGCGGGCCTAGCCTATAGTATATACCTAGAGTGCGCCTAGAATATACCTACTAGGGGCTATTATTAGTATAATATTAATTTCTATACTAATAATAATCTAGATAGTAAATATAGTATATATAGGGTTAAAAGTAAGCGCTATACTTAGATTAATACTATAGAAGATATAGTAGCGTTTAAGCGGGCTCTAAAGCCTAGAGCTAGTTATACTAAAAGAAAGAAGTAGAGAATTAAGCCTATTTAACTATATACTTAGAAACTATAACTATAACTTTAAAAGTTTATTACTACTAATTAATATTTCTATATATTTAGTACGCGGATGTAAATATATATATTTAAACGCGTAATTTAGCTATCTATTTATATAATTTAAACTTATATTTACTAAGATATAATAAAGTAATAGATTCTATTTCTATATAGCCTTCCCGTTTTATATATACTCTATATAGTATCTAACTTAAGGCTTAAGTATTAGTAGTAAGAATCTTATTTTAATAATTTATAGCTTAAGTATTAGTAGTAAGAATTCTATTTTAAGGCTTAAGTATTAGCGTAGAGGAAATTTACCCTGCGCTAATACTTAAGCCTTAAAATATTAAAATAAGATCCTTACTACTAATACTTAAGCTGCAAAATATTAGAATAGAATTCTTACTACTAATACTTAAGCCTTAAACTATAAATACCCCCTAATTAATAGGTAGTATATATATTATAGATAGTATATATTAGATAGATAGTATATATCTATTACTATACACTCTACCCCCTATTATCTAGTAGAGTAAAATTAAACGCCGCTTTATTCTTCTAGTATAGCTACTTAAACCTATATAGCTTCTTAGTAAACTTTATAGCTATTCTATTTAATATTTCTAGCTATATAGTTTTATAATATGCCTTTAAGCTTTTATTTATTATCTAATAGAGGAAATCTATATTTTAAGCCTAATTTATTACTACCTAGGCCGCCTACTACTAGTGCTAGTATAAACTAGCATTTTATATACTATTAACTTTCTAATAGAAGAACGCCTCTAGTATATTTATATTCTTCTTTTTAGGGTATACTAGGCTTAAGCTCTTTAGTTAGTAAGGTTCTATAGCAGCTAGGGCCTAAGTTAAAAGTAGTAGTAATAGTAGTAGAGAAAGGGAAGGCATAGGTATAGGCGTAGGTGCTAGCATATATAGAAATACTAGAAACCTAGCAGAAATATATAGATTTAGTAGATAATAGAGTAGTAGAGAAGGGAGAGAATAGTAGCTATACTACTACTATTAAGGCTATAACTAAGGCTATAATAAAGGCTACTATATACTTAAAAACCTCTTAGCTATAGCTATTATCTATTATATACTACTAAGCTCTATAGTCTATTTTATTATTACCTTAATATTATCTATAGTACTTACTATCTACTATACTCTTATTATCTTTACTAGCTAATAATATTCTAAACCTATAGGCCTATTTATTTAAAGCTTCTTTAATAATTTAATTAGGGGCACTAATATAGTAGCCTTACCGCGCGCTATAGTATTAGCCTATACCTTCTACTACTTAGTAAGTATAATAAAGTGCTTACTACTATTAAGAAAGTAGTAGCTATTAAAGTTACTATACTCTTTATTAGTATACTTTTAATACTATATTAGGTCTATATTATAGTCTCTTATATTAGTAATTCTACTTATTATAGCCTTATACTACTATAGTAGCTTCCTACTATAACTCTTAGGTATAGCTATAGCTAGTAAAAACTTAAATATAATTAACTTTCTAGATAGATTAGATAGAACTTTATATTTAAATAGAAGCGCTATAGTACTCTTCTAGAAGACTATCTACTTTATATTAAGGGCTATAAATAATCTATTAAAAAAGAATATAAAGAAGTTATCTATATTATATATTTATATACCGCCTTTACTATTTAAAGTATATAGCACTATAGTATAAAAAGTAATAGTATACTCCGCCTAGTAGTTACTATTAGCCTATGCCTTTATAACTAGCTTATTAAGTTCTAGCTTAATATTATTACTAGAGAGGCTAAACTATATTCTTATACCTACTACCTTACTATCCGCCTTCTTCTTATTAATAAATAGCTAGAATAATAGGTTAATATTATAGTCTAGAGAACTAGTAGATATTAGTAGTAATATTAATACTACGCGCTTATAGCGCGCTAGAGTACTAAAAGTAGAAGAGAATATAAAGGGTAGTACTCTATCTCTATCTAGTAGTAATAATAGCGGTAGACCTAGTATAGAGTTATAACTATTCTAGATCTTTTTATTCTATACTACTTCTTCTTACTACTATACTATCTTCTTTTACTATTATACTACCTTTTTTTATACCGCGCGCTACCTATCTATTACTATAGCCTTATGTATAGCCTTTTTAGCTGCCTAAGCCTTATACTATAGTCTATTCTTTCTCTCTTTTACTATTTTAGCTAAAAGATCTATACCTAGTCTTATAGTAGCTTTAATAGTAGCTTAGCTATTATTAAAGTATATATATCTCTCTCTTTAGGTAGTAGTCTATATATTCTTTAGCGTAACTTTAAGTAATTCTATAAAAGTACCTACTTCTTCTCTTTCTTCTCTTTCTTCTTTTTTTCTACCTTCTCTAGCTACTAGTAGGTCTCTAGAGCGTTAGGTATTATTATTAAAGATTACGCTGTATTAAGAATATTATAGTAGTACTAGAATACTAGAAATTATTAGTATATAAGCTTTAATATATATATAAGAGGCCTTACTAATAGCTAATATAGGTATATTAAAAAGTAGTTAAAAATTAATATATAACCTATCTAATAATCCCAGGCACGCGCTTATAAAATTAGGGGGGGTGTATAGAGAAAAACGCCAAGGAATGTACTCCGTTTTAAATACAATAAATCCAGCCTAGCCGGCCATACGGCGCTGTCTCCGCAGTGAGCCCTGTCGATCCGCCTTTCACGCTCAACACCACACGCGTCGACATATCAACAACGCCGCTATGGCCTACGACGACGCAGACCAGGATGCGCCCACCGACGCCACCATCGAGAAGGTCCTACGCGAATCTGTCGTCGAGATCTGGAAGTCCGGTAACACCGACGACCTCACTGTCAAACGCGTGCGCACCGTCACCGAGGAGAAACTCGAGCTGCCGTCGGGATTCTTGAAAGATGCTCTCTGGAAGACGAAAAGCCACACCATCATTCACGGCCAAGTGGTATGTCTTTCTGCACTTCATCGAGCTGTGTACCCATGCTTGCTACTGTTTGGCGCGCTTCAATACTTCTTTAGAATGATGAAGCTACACCCTCTACTGCTCAGACGGGTCGTTTATAAATTATGGAGGAGGGATTGCAACTCGTTAAGCACGTGAAGCAATAGCGCGCACGTGTAACCGTTATGCATTTACACGTAGAATATGGCGCTGACTGATCTGCGCGTGCCAGGATACATGCCAGAAAGAGGATGCTGCCCCTACACCCGAACCTAGTCCCCCGAAGAAGAAGAAAGTTGCGGCGAAGCCAGCCCCAAAACCCAAAGCTGCGCCAAAAAAGACCAAGCCAGCTGAGCCTCCACGAGGCGTGAAGAGGAAATCTCCAGTCTCCAAGCCCAAGCCTCAGAAACGCAGAAAGGTCGTCTCGAGCGACGAAGATGAGGAATCAGATGCCCCAGACTCAGTACAATCACCTAGTGATTCTGATTTGGCAGCTGGCCCGAAAAGTCCTGCTCGACGAGCAGCTGCGAACGTCAAAAAGGTGGAGTCTGACGACGAGATGAGCGATGCATCAGCAGGACACGACAACGAACCGCCAGACGATGAGAGCGATCAGGAGACGGGGGCTAAAGCGAGCAAAGCCAAAAAAGATGCCTCCGAAAGCGAGCTGTCAGACGTATTGGACGAACCTCCGACGAAGAAACCACGCACGAAAAAGGCAACGAGCGCCCCTAAACCGCGCGAGCCAAAGGCCAAGTCTGCTGGAAAGGATGTGACTCCCCAAGAGGCCGAGATAAAGCAGTTGCAGAGCCACTTAGTGAGCTGTGGCATCAAGAAGGTGTGGGCTCGGTACCTCGCTCAATACGACACCCCGAAAGAAAAGATCAGTCATCTTAAAGAGCTGCTAAGGGATGCCGGGATGGACGGACGATACACCCTTGAGAAGGCACAGAAAATCAAGGCGAAGCGTGAGCTAGACGCAGAATTGAATGCTGTGCAGGAGGGCGCAAAAGCGTGGGGCAACGCAGAAGATGCCGGGGGAAGGCCACGGAGAGCAGCGGCGAGAGCTTCCAAGCCAGTTGCTCCTATCAAATTTGACTCGGATGACTCGGGCGAGGAACAAGATGGTGGAGATGATGACAGCGACGATGCTGTTGAGGACAACGGTGATGGTGAAGACGATGAGGACGAAGAGTCGGAGGAATCGGCCTTTTCAGGTTCAGACTCAGATTAAGCGATCGGCGTCGATGGACTGGCAGCATGCTGCGAGTAATATTCATGCTGGGCGTCCTCTAAGAGCATTTGGCATGTGATATAAATGTAGCGTGAAGGGCTTGATTTCGAGCGTGAAAGAGTTCATTGCTGCTAGAAGATGCAGCTTGACTGCTAAGATATAGGGAAGGAAATTCGGATTCGACGATGTTTAGTGTGGTAAAAGCAGGTGTAGAGTTTCTCGTATCAATATACCCAATATTAGCGGTTGTCATGCTATCTATTTCAAAAATCAGTGTACACTGGTTCACACGGTCTGTGGGGCTTCCGTGAGTCGCATAACATTTGAACAAAATGCAAAGTCTGCACGGTCTACTTCGGCCCAATTTCCGAACGCTTTGGCAGCCCTTTGACCTCGCTGGGGCACCCCATGGGTATCTCGAATAACGCCAAGCTTTTACTCAATCATGATTCCCAAACGCCTTCCTCACGCCTATGCCTCCGTGCACAAGGCGATAATGCTGTTCCCGCGTACGCCCTCCAGAGATTCACTTTTTGAAGCACAGCCGCTCGTACTCCTAGCCAGTAATACGGTTCTCTGACATGCGTTGGGCTGCAAGACTGAACACCGCAACCGAGGACATGAATAGAACCAAATTATAGAACTGCAAAGACGTTAGAGAATGACCTTGAGTTCACAGTGGCATAGGTGTATCGTACCGCGTTTCTTGAGTAGGCGCTTTCTTCAGCGTCAGTTCGTGCCTCTACGAACAGCCTCCGGAGATTGGGGAGATTAGAAGGCTGTGACGATGTTAAGCCGAGCGAAGTGATATAGCAATTCGAAAAGAGACAAACCATAGTGTATAGCTTCCACGAAGTGCCTGCCTACTTGCACTCCTAGAATATTGACGTTGTTTGCGGATGGCGTGGACGAGAGGTTCGAGACTCGCCAATCGCCATCGGGGACTTCTCGCCATTCAGGACAAGGCCACCACTTCCGCGACCTCAAATCTGATCAGCATCATCACAACACACTAAACCCACCCACCTCTCACACCTTCTTCGAAACCAAATCCTCCCGCGAAACCTCCCCAAATCGACTTGTCAGCCCCATCCACCCCACGAACACCCCTCCGCGAGCTAGCGATCACCAAGCAACAAATCTCCAAGTGTATGAGGGCGGCGTCTGCGGTCGGCACCCCCGCGGCTGAAGTGTAGAGATGGCGGTAAACAGGATAAGAGGTGCCTTCGCGGTGCCTAGGAAGGGAGAGACGTTCGAGCTGAGGGCAGGTCTGGTGTAAGAGCACCCGCAGCATGTCGGTCCATTATGCGCCGTACTGATCATTGCTTTTAGGTCTCAATATGCATACGAAAGGTTCGCCTGCGCGGAACTATACAGATCTGAGACTATTTACTAAGCCTCCATAGGAAAGAGGCTATCCAGAAGACGATCATGTCTATGACGCTGGGCAAGGACGTGTCCGCGTTGTTTCCAGATGTCCTCAAGAATATAGCGACGTCTGATCTGGACCAGAAAAAACTAGTGTACCTTTACTTGATGTAGGTCAGTCTAGGCGCATACTCACACTTAGATCTAACAGCTGCGTTCAGGAATTACGCCAAATCACATCCCGACCTCTGCATTCTCGCCGTGAACACTTTCGTTCAGGACTCCGAAGACCCCAATCCTCTGGTGCGCGCGCTGGCAATACGGACAATGGGTTGCATTCGGGTTGACAAAATGGTGGACTACATGGAGGAACCCCTAAGAAAGACTCTTCGGGACGAATCTCCTTACGTGCGGAAAACCGCTGCCCTTTGTGTTGCGAAACTTTTCGACCTCAACCCCTCGATGTGCTTGGAAAACGGCTTCCTGGAATCTTTACAGGAAATGATAGGCGACCCCAACCCCATGGTGGTAGCGAACTCCGTAACTGCGTTGGTGGAGATTCAAGAATCTGCGCCAGAGACAAAGGCCTTCGCTATAAGTGCAGCCACGTTGAAGAAGATGCTCATGGCTCTTAATGAGTGCACGGAATGGGGACGAGTCACCTTACTCACAACTCTCGCGGACTACAAGGCAGTAGATACAAAGGAGGCTGAACACATTTGCGAAAGGGTATCCCCGCAATTCCAACACGTCAATCCAAGCGTAGTGCTTGCAGCCGTCAAAGTTGTGTTCCTCCACATGCGATATGTTGGTCCTGAACTTGCCAAGTCCTACCTCAAGAAAATGGCTCCTCCTCTGGGTATGTATAGATGCCAATGCTTGTAATAACGGGCGCTAACAGCCTTAGTTACCTTGGTATCATCTGCACCTGAGGTCCAATATGTTGCCCTACGAAACATCGACCTAATATTACAGAAGCAACCGGATGTTTTGAGCAAGGAAATGCGAGTCTTCTTCTGCAAATATAACGACCCTCCCTATCTGAAGCTCGAGAAGCTAGAAATCATGGTCAGGATCGCAAACGACAAGAACGTCGACCAGCTATTAGCAGAACTCAAGGAATACGCCATGGAGGTTGATATGGACTTTGTGAGGCGCGCAGTAAAAGCCATCGGTCAGGTGGCTATCAAGATTGAGAGTGCGAGTGAGAAGTGTGTCAACACGCTCCTTGATCTCATCAATACCAAGGTCAACTACGTTGTACAAGAAGCCATTGTGGTTATTAAGGACATATTCCGGCGATACCCTGGATATGAAGGCATCATTCCCACACTTTGCCAATGCATTGATGAGCTCGACGAACCAAATGCTCGAGGCGCTCTCATTTGGATTGTTGGGGAGTATGCGGACAAGATTAACAATGCTGGCGACATCCTTTCTGGATTCGTTGATGGCTTTAGCGAGGAGTTTACACAGGTAGGTTCAATTCTAGCGTTTAGAATCGGGCGGAAGCTGACTTGCATGTCAGACACAACTACAGATTTTGACAGCTGTGGTCAAATTGTTCCTCAAGAAACCGGATCAATCACAAGGCCTCGTGCAAAAGGTCCTGCAGGCGGCCACGGCGGAAAATGACAACCCCGATATCAGAGACCGAGCCTATGTCTACTGGAGACTGCTTTCCAGTGATCCTCAAATCGCAAAGGTATGTTTTAATATGTACTTAATAAGGAAGAATACTGATGATCGGCTCAGAACATCGTCCTTTCTGACAAACCTCCAATCACATCTACCATTCAGTCACTACCGGCTCCTCTCCTCGAGCAACTTCTCACAGAACTTTCAACGCTAGCGTCGGTGTATCACAAGCCACCAGAGACATTCCTTGGACAAGGCCGATTCGGGGCAGAGGCTATGCAAAAGGCGGCTATTGAGTATGTTTTGTCGGTGTCCAGCCCACGCAGCCCTTTACTTACTTTCACAGGGAGCAACAACAAGAGGCTCGAGAGAATCCGATTGCGGCAGCCGCTGCAGCTGCCGCTGCCACAGGAGGCACAGCTCCGCAACCGAACGCAGAGAACCTCCTCGACTTCGATTTTGATGGTTCGGCGCCCGCATCAATGCAAACAAAACCACCGCCGGGATCGTCAGGCTTGGAGGGTCTCGCTGGTACGCCGCAGAGAGTTGCATCTCCGACATCCAACGCGCCGGCGAACAACATGGACGACTTAATGGGTCTATTCGGAGACGGCAACCCCAGCACGGCGGCGCAGATGACGAACGACGACATAATGAACGGGTTCGGAGGTTTAGATATTGGAGGCTCCAGCCAGCCTCCGCCCGCAAGCCAGCAGCTGGGCAGTCCGGCGGGGCCAAAGAGCAACCAGGAGCTTTTGGATTTGTTTTAATGCAGGGTGCCGCGGAATGGTGCAGGTGGACTACCGTCTGTATCACTTATCGGAAATTGGTAGCGGGCGGCAACTGGCAGAGCCAGTGCAGGAGCGGGCGAGTAGAAATCCAGCGATAGTCAGACAAAAACCTACAGTACCTCCTCATGAGTCTGCATTGAATTTGCCCCCATGCCTCAACATGATTACAGAAATCTAAAGACGACAGAAGGTCTCGAGCACTGTGCCATTTCCTCTTGCCAGGCTATCTACTTGAGTCGCTTCAAGCAGTGGCATCCGCTATGAGTGCCAAATATTTGTCTCAATTGTTTGCCAGGTGTCCCTGAGTAAATCATCTGTCTGATCACGGACCGCTGCACGAGCCCGTTGCCTGGGGAGAATCTTGGAAGCGAGCGGGAGCCCGCATATACTGTCTAACTTTAGTTCCAGATCGCGACTCCAGAAGATATATACACAACTCGGCGAGATTTTTGCACAGCTGTAACGTCGAACAGGCGATTTAAAATAGAGTGTATTGCTGGTTTCCTGGACCTTCTCATATGGTTCTGAAGGCCTTTTATTAGTTGCAAACTTACGTACTAGTACCTATGTTTGGGTCTGGTTTGCTCGCAGTGTAGTGGACACTTCGAAAAAGCCACTTTGCCGCCTGCCCACCTACTGTGGCGTAAGCGGGCAGCGTCATAATAATGCATTCACCAGCTCGCGTTTTGCCCTGCCTACCCGCCCGCCAGCGCAAAATACCTGCGGGGCCCTTCAAAGTCTCAGACACCCAGCCAACACCTCACCTCGGATCATCCAGGTTCTAGCTACACGTCCTTATCACCATGTTCATGCTCAGGAACGGTATGTATACCCCCGCCAACGCTGTGTTTGGAATCCCTTCCTCCCATTTACTGCGCCTCCACTGACACAACACTCCAGTTAGCAAGTTCCTCTTCGGCGACGCATCAAAGGAATCAATCATCGAGATCCCCCAGGGCCAACTCTACCTCGTCCGACCGCTTTCCGTCAAGGGCTACTCCGAGCTCATCTTCAAGGACGCGGCAGCCTCGATCCGCCGCACTGGCCAGGAGTTCCAATACCAGCTTGTGATACAGCGCGCCTACGAGGAAGGCGAGGAAGAGCTTCTAGCGGAAGAAGACGGCGAGGACGCTGGTGTTGAGGGGCTCGGTGGGGAAAAAGACGAGAAGACGTTCCTCCTCGACCCAAGCCTACAGTTCCGCACCGACATCCGCCAGACGGGGGAGAAGGTCTTTGCGTGGCGCGACTTGAGCGGCGACTACGGTGACCTGTGGGAGTTTGTGTGCGACTCTTCTGTCAAGCCCGAGACTGCGGCCCTCTTCGAGCGCGTGTCTCTCCAGTGTCAGTACGAGAGGAAGTTCCGTCAGAGCCACGAGCGCGCCAGTGAACAGGATCTAGAGGACCTCACTTTCGACGAAGAGCCGATTCCGGAGGCTAGCCCGCTTGCTAGCCCGGTGTCTAAGTCTCCAGTCCTCCCACCTACTCCTGACACTACTGCCCTGTTCCCGAATACCGCCAAGGAGAAGATGTCCAAGAAGGTTGTGGGCAAGGGCAAAGAGCCTGTGCAAGAAGAGGGCCCGACAGTCGCACCTCCATCTGCAGCTCACCCTGAAAGCCGCACGGTACTGGCCGACGACGTCGCGGAGCTGCATCTCTTCGACTTCCCCTCCGGAACCTTTATCAAGCAGGATCCTGCGGTCCATGCGAGAGTCTTGGAGGTGGGCAATTGGGATTACTGGCTTCAGATTACTGGCGAGGAGCGAGAGTGGCTCGGACAGCCTATCATTCCTGAGATCAACCCAGTCTTCAACTTCGAATACCAATCTTTCATCTTTAATCACTACTTGGAGGATGGCTCCGCTTACTCTTGGCTTTTGAAGTTCCCTACTGAAAAAGGCCTGGAGAGCTTCCAGTCTGGGACTATGCAGGCACTGTGGGAGCATCTCAATCAGATCAAATGGGCGAAATCTAAGGAGACTGATCAGCAGTACGTGCTAGATGCCTTCAATGACCTCACCATGGAAGACGCTCCAGATGCTGAGGAAGAAGAAGATGAGGAAGAGGACTATGAAGATGCAGATGATGGGAAGCGCAGCGAGCATTACGACAGTGATGAATCCGAAGATGATGTTGTCACCCGCGACGAGGATGGCAATGTCAACTCCCAGCTCGCTGTGGGCTATAAGCATGATCGGTCCTTCGTTGTCCGAGGATCCAAAATTGGAGTCTTCAAGCACACTCCGGATAATCATCTGGAGTTCTCGACCAACATCTCCAAAGTCCAGACGCCCAAGGGCAAATTGTTTAGCCCGAACAAGGTTATGCTGCACGCAGAGGACACGAATATGATCTTGCAGAACACGGATGATCCCAACTCGCTCTACCGTATGGACTTAGAATACGGAAAGGTCGTGGATGAATGGAAGGTTCACGACGACATCACTGTCAGGACCTTCGCCCCAGAGAAAGTAAGTTTCAAAGAATCTCCTCGTCTTGAATCCGTCAACTAACATACTACAGAAATTCGCCCAAATGACCGGCGAGCAGACCTTCCTCGGGCTATCAGGCAACGCCCTCTACCGCATCGACCCCCGCCTCTCCGGCAACAAGCTCGTCGACACCGACCTCAAGACATACGTCAGCAAAAACGACTTCTCCGCCGCCGCAACCACCGAGAAGGGCCACATCGCCGTCGCCTCCAACAAAGGCGACATCCGCCTCTTCGACCGCCTCGGCATCAACGCCAAAACCCTCATCCCCGCCCTCGGCGACCCCATCATTGGCATGGACGTGTCAGCCGACGGGCGCTGGGTGCTCGCCACGACCCGCACCTACCTCCTCCTCATCGACGCCCTCCAAAAAGACGGCAAGAACGCGGGCAAGCTCGGCTTCGAAAAGGCCTTCGCCAAGGACGACAAACCCCAACCCCGCCGCCTCGGCCTCACGCCCAGCCACGTCGCGCAGTTCCAGCACGAGACGAAGCAGCCCATCGCCTTCACGACGGCGCACTTCAACACGGGCCTCGACGATAAGGAGACGACTATCATCACGGCGACGGGGCCGTTCATCGTCACGTGGAGCTTGAAGAAGGTGCTGGCGAACCGCAAGGATCCGTACAGTATTAAGCGGTATAGCGAGGAGGTCAAGGCGGATAACTTCAAGTTTGGCAGCGATAAGAATCTGATTGTCGCGCTGCCGAATGAGGTCAATATGGTGGCGAAGCGCGCGCTGCAGCGGCCGACGCGCGAGAGTATTGCGAGTCCCGCGCGGGTGGGCACGCCGCGGAGGAGTGGTGCGAGGGGGAGCTATTTGGGGAGGAACGAGATTGTTAATAGTCCATATTAGTTGGGGGATGGGGTGCTTGGTTGGTGAGACAGGTTATGGGGAGCTTGATGACGACGAGGACTCGGGATGGTTGGGGAGCTGAGGCGAGGCGCGCTCTTTTCTCACCGGCGTTGGACGTTGGGGCATCGAGGCGGCATGGACAAGTGATTAGGGAGGCGATTTTGATGCTGTGTTACTTTTCCATTGTTTTCTTTTTTTATTGATTCCCCCCCCTTTTGGTCGTTCTCTCATTCCCGCACGATGGATCATCGGTGAAGATAGAAATGCTAAGTGTAGGTGGAGCCGTCAATGCACGATATGAGGAAAATTGGAAAATTGGAAAATGAATGGTGCTGTGAGTTGTGATGTCGACACAGGAGTGGCCATTCCCCCCAATTCTCTCCTTGTTCGATAGAGTGAACGGTGCTGAAGGAAGACTAGTGTGGGTAGAGCGTGGGAAAGAGCTATGGACATAAGCACAGATGGACTAGTTTTTAGGTGCCGAGGGCTGGTGAGACGTGAGGCTGGAGCAAGAGTGGATTGATGGACAAGAGTGGGGAGAGAAGGAGATTGCGTTGTGTAACCACATGAGCATCACATCAGCGTCATCTTGGTCTGCCTCGAGCAGAACGACTGTAGGGGAGATTGCGGACGCAGAGTGCATGACTTGATGCTAGGATGAGGGTTCGGTTTGAGTGAGGCAAAGGGAGGGGGGAACATAACGCAGCATGCGAGGCAAGCGGAGCAGGGCAGGAAGTGTAAACGCATGTGAGTAAAGCGGAGGCTTTTAACTTCATATGTGACAGATCAGATTTCTCACCTCGCCTATAGACGTTTTCAGATTCTGGACCCGCCGATGCTGAAACATGACGATACGATACACTCCGGTCCGCTTCCTATTCGTGCAACCCGCCTAAGGTGGTCCCCGGCAGAAAGTGGTTGCAGACGACGCTCGACGGCGATTGCGTCTTCGATCGTGAGGGGGAGGATGCAGCAATGCAGGCGCTGGTTCGTCGCCTTGTCTCTGCGGATCAGTGCATCCGGGCGTTCCCCGCGCGCTGTGATGGGATGGCTGCACAGTTGCATGTCGTGATGCATGGGATGGTTATGCTGTGCTTCACACTCGCAGCTTGCAGAGAGCGAGTTGCGGGTAGGTGCGGATAGGGGGTGCTGGAGTCGCGGGGGCGGACTGGACGCCGATGGTCTGTCGTTCTCACAAACTTACAACTGGGGTCGAGTATGTTCTCAGGGTTGTCGAAGTGGATTCGTGGGAATTTGAGGAGGGTGGGTAGTACGACGTCGATGTCGTGGATGTTTTGGAGGTAACTTGCCATAATACTGCGGTATAATAAGAGGAGGATAACGCTAGGGTGGTGTTGGAGTCGCTGTTTTGGGTGGTCCCCAAGCTCTGGGACAAGGCTGATTGACTAGCGGGGTTCGGGTCGTAAGGCTGATCGACGGCCGGCCCAATGAGTCGGGATCGGGCTGAAGATACTCCTACCCGTGACCGTGGACTTCGACGACTTGCTGTTTCAGTATCTGCGAAGGATTCGAAGACGGACATGGGACAGCCTTGGGTTCCAAGTTTTGCGACACAAGGGGATTATTTGTGATTATTCAGCAGCATACCTCCAAGCCTCGTCCTTGATTTGTTGGCTCGACTACCTCTTAGGGTAATCTAGCATATCCGCGGCTTTGGTCTGACGAAGGTCTGATTGGCACTCCCGTTGATATCTCGAAACAGATGCTGGTAAAAGCTCTAGGACAAGACGAGAATGCTGTTGCGCTACAGCTGTCAACGTGGTGCCACTTTATTAAAAATGGCGACTGGGCGCGCGCCATGAAGACTCGCTGCTGTGTCACCGGGATTCCTGCATCGAAGACGCAGGTCTGCAGCATGCAATCCTTCTAGATCGACAGCTATACGGCTTTCGATCCGGGTTGCATTAGCTTCGCCTGATACCTTTCTTTTTCTCCATTGGTCCAGATAGTCTCTTCACTAACTATTCATCCGGTCAAGAGAGTGCGAGAGGGAGATGGATGTCAAAGTACGGTGAATAAGTCACTGCCGTTTTGTGCCTCGGGGATGCGCGACATGGGCTCGGAAGCCATCCGAGCGCAGACGTATGGCAGGTCGGCATCAAAGCAGTCCCAGCAAAGATAGATGGCAATTCGACAAGCGAACTGGCGTACCATACTGTCGGATCTCTCTTGGATCCTTCGCCCCGCGCTACAACAAGTCATACGGACAAGTGCATACAGACGCGCCGCCGCGACGGATGGTAGACCGCTACCTCGGAACTGAATTCGGCATTATCTCGTCCTAAACTTGATAGCGTCTTGGCTCAGCAAAAAAAATAGTCATGTTCATGACGTGGCACGGAAGAGCAGACAAGAAAATTACCACATTGCGTGAGAAAAGGAACGGTGGAACATGCCCAAGTGGCCAGTACAGGAAGCTAGCCTCGGAGTGGTCCGCTTCCACCCGTCGTTCCCGTCTCCATGCATGTGGATGCAGAAAGGGAGAAGCTTCAAAAGAGTCCGCTATGCTGCTGCTTCGGGCAGTTGGAACCCCACCAATGTATCAGCACTACCGACACCATGTCACTACTAACATGAAGGTAAATGGTGCAAGCTGTAGCAGCGGCAATAGAGATTCCATGTTGCGTTTCATGTCTCGTCGACGCTGCGCTGACGTATAATAAAGTGGTGTGTGAGGTGGATATTGAGTAGACACTGCACCATATCGGGCATAACGTGTCGTGCAGGATAACGGCGCCCAATCATGCCACGCTGCAGACGTCCCCGTGTCCCCGTTGGAGGTAGCGGTACTCGGCGCCGTGGGGAGTTTTTCGATAAGCCGAAGGTATATCGTAACGGCTTGTACCTTAGCCTCCGACCACGATAGCTCACGCTCGGCACTGTTCGGCGACAATGGCACCAATTAGAACTGGGCCTCACCGCCAGAAAGACGACATTGTTCGGAGACAGGGAGTGGGCGCCGCACGACAGTGTCACAGTGTTGATGAGTCGCGCGGGCCCAGGGTCGTTCACGATTCATAGCCGCGACCATCGGCGCCAGACGACTCAGCATTGGTCACCGCTGGCCGATTCAGGACTCCAGCAGCATCCGCAAGAGAGAGAAATTGAAGTGCGCATTGGCGAGGGCGGGGCCCGCACGGGTCAGTTTCAAGGCGAGTTCTAGCGTTGTTCCTCCCGCTGGTGGTTTCAAATTTATACGAACCGCTACGGCCTTGCGCCCGGTTCAGATATCTACATAGCGTCTAGACTCTCGCCTTGAACAGCACGCTGGGAGCATTCTTCCTGGGCCGTCATCACTTCTCGCTCCCAGCACCGTGGTCCCGCCAACCAGGTTCTACTCGGCCCTTTGACACGCAACGTGCCCGCGCCGGCTGCTCTCGCAACGGTGGAATGCTGCCCTTGGGCCCTTGTCCGGCCTCGTGGCTGCAAAGGAAAGGCATCTTCCCGCGGGCCAACTTCTGAGATCACCGTCGCTGTCGTACAGATCCCGCGACTGGCCCAGCGAAGACCTGTCCCAATCGAGCTGCCCCCACCCCCCATTCACCCGTCACCCACCGCCAATCCTCCGCTCGCGCCCCTCCACCACTCAGCAGCAACCGCATTGTGCAGCTCCAGCCTCCTTCGGCACGTGTCCCTATCCCTGGCCGCGAGCGCGGAGCCTGGATGCCCTGACCAGGCTAGGGAGCTACGGGCACGAAGTAACGGCATGGTGGCCGCCAGCAAGGTCCAACCTGCTGCTCCTCTCATCGGCGCGCCCTGCTACACCGACCCCTCGCCGATTGGCAAGATACGTATATAGAAGTATGTCTCCCGTATGATGCCATGTTGCGATCCTTGCCCTTCCTTTCATCTCACCCCCCTCGAGTCTATTGTCATCATCCCACCTCACTACTTCTGTTCTCTTCCCACATTTTCTCTCGCCATCTGCTGCCATCTTCCAATCCAGCTACACGTTTCTTCTCCATGACCGATTGATAACCGTTGCAATGGCGAACAGTCAACCCCTCCAACCTTCTATCTCGGAGAAACAGCCGGCTTCTGCGGCGCAACCGCCGCCATTGGCTCACACCGACTCCAAAACATCGCAAAAAGAAGCCGAAGCTACATCTCGACCGCAAGGCTCACGGCCGATGGCGACAATTCAAGACGATGACGAGCGTCTGCTTGCGCGGATAGGCTACAAGCAAGTTCGTAACTTCTGCTTCCCGCGCTAGATCCTGTAGCAATTGACACATCTTAGGAACTCAGACGAGAATTCAACAAGTGGTCTACAGTCTCCTATGCCATTTCCATTCTAGGTGTGCTGGGCTCCGTCCCTGCCACGTTCGGTAGCCCTATCAATGCCGGAGGACCAGCAACCGCGGTATGGGCATGGTTCATCGGGAGCGTCATGGCTATGTGCATAGCCAGCTCGGGTACGTAGCCTTTGTACTTCTAAAGTCATCTCCTTGGTACTGATATTCACAGTGGCTGAATTGGTATCCGCGTATCCCACCGCCGGTGGCATGTATTTTGTCACGAAACACGTCGTGCCGCCTGAGCACATAGCCATCTGGGCCTGGGTTATCGGGTGGTGCAACTTGCTCGGTCAGGCCGCAGGCGTGGCCAGCGTGACATACACCGTCGCGCAGATGATTCTTGCAGCCGCCGTTATGAATTCATCTTACGTGGATGGAACATACTCCTTCACACCGTATGAATCAGACCCCCTTATCAGTTCTTCACCATCTCACACAACTTCACAGAACCGCCTTACAGACCGTGCTACTTACCATCTTGATCCTATGCATATTTGGCATCATCTGCTCGCTGACCACGAGATGGTTGCACAGGATTGTTATATGGTTCGCTCCAATCAATGGTTAGTCTCTTCTTGTACCTTTTACCTACTTACTTCTGACAAACCCTGCAGTTATTGCTTCAATCAGCATATGTATCGCTCTTCTGGTTTTGACCCCTAAGAAGCAGAGTGCTAAGTGGGTATTCACGGAAGTCACTGATGGTACAGGCTGGGGCAACAAAGGCTTTTCTTTCCTCCTTGGGTAATGACAAGACGTCTCTCACCGATAAACAGATCGCTAACCTTGTTAGATTTTTGTCGGTTGCATGGACGATGACCGACTATGATGGGACAACACAGTGAGCTCCTACCCCTGTTCATGCAAGTAAGCAAGTCTGACATAACACCCCTTCAGCATGTCGGAAGAAACACACGATGCAGCAATTCGCGGCCCTGTGGCGATTAGGGCGGCAGTCCTCGTATCTGGAGTCGTCGGCTGGATGTTGACCGTGACCTTCTGCTTCTGCATGTCAGATTATGAAGGAGTCATGACTTCACCCACAGGGCTGCCTGTTGCGCAAATCTTCCTCAATGCAGGTGGTAGGACCGGAGGCACCGTGATGTGGTGTTTCGTCATCCTAGTCCAGTTCTTTACCGGTTGCTCTGCCATGCTCGCAAACGCAAGGATGGCATATGCATTTGCTCGCGATGAGGCAATTCCATTTTCAGGGTATGGATGCTTTACTCCTTTCGAGCCAAGCCAAGATGCTAATCAATAATTAGGTTCTGGAGCAAGGTCAGCCGCCATACCCATACGCCCGTCAATGCTGTTTGGCTTGTCGTCCTTTTCTGTACCTGCCTTACCCTGATTGGGATTGGCAGCACATTGACCATTGTCTCCATCTTTAACATCACGGCCCCTGCTCTGGATCTCAGCTACATTGCGGTCATAATTGCCCATCGGGTCTACGAGAACAGAGTCCAGTTCATCGAAGGTCCATATAGTCTAGGGAAATGGAGCAAACCGATCAACGCGATCGCAGTCTCATGGGTTATCTTCATCAGTATCATTCTATTCCTCCCTACCATCAAGCCAGTTACGGCTGCCAATATGAACTACGCCATCTGTGTGGCTAGTTTCATTGCTATATTCAGCATGTCCTGGTGGTTCATGGGGGCAAAGAAGTAAGTGCACTGCCGTTTCCATTCCCACTGGAAGAGATGTTGACATTTCCTTAGCAAATATACCGGTCCACGCACAAAAGACCTCCTAGACATGCTTCCAGCCGAGGACCCGGAAGAAATACTCAGCGATTACGCTTGAGCAACATCGATACCAAACTATCTCGATATACATATAGCCATTGGCGGCATTTTGGCATTCTCATTAGCGTTATACCATACGAACGGCGTCACGGCATTTAATCATCAAGGAGTCTTTTTAGTGATCATCGGGTCTTTCTATTCCCACGAAGAAGCATTTAGATTGATGCAGGAGCGGACAGCGCAAGCGAGTAGTACCACATCGGGCATATTTAGAGAAGAGAAGATACCCTCAGGAGCATGGATACGGCCAGTTCAACATCAAGTTTACATTAACATTTCGGATAGAAAAATACGAAGCGACTAGGTTCATCGTGAACTCAAGGGTTGGACAAGTCATGTGCTTGACACGCACCTCCTTGCTGTTCTCCACTGAAACTCTCCTGCTAATCTTCATTCAACCTCTAACGTCATGTTTTTCTGATTCCATTACCTAAAGCTTTTCCCCTTACCCTGCTATCATTACCACATACATCGCCACGTTGCATATCATGCCGCCTTTCGTTACTTGAACAACACAGGCCAATGCTCCCAAATGAGCTCTGCACTTTCCGACAGCACGAGGATTCTCCACACTCCGGCCTTCACTACGGCTCGCTATGCCACCTTACACTAAGACAAGCTCTGATCCTAGATCGCATCCTGCGCCTTCTCCCCTCGCATTTCCAACCTTTGGTGCCGCTACCCGCAGCCGCCAAGCACTCAATTCGTTCTCTCCGTCTCATAGCTGCATCTCCCATTGGCAGTCCTTTTACCCCTTCGCAATTGGCCACCCCTCTAACCACAGGCATTGCCCCGAAACGAAATACTAAACAACCCCTTGCAATCTATCAACCTCAAATCTAGAAGCCGTACACCCGCATCCCACCCGTTACGGAGAACCAAGCGTCCGATTCAAGCCCACCGTAACCAACCCGCTTCCCAGGTCCCCCGCCGCGTAACCCCTCCGGGGTTTATCAGACGTCCGTCTGCACAGCGCTGGTCCGTAAGAACTCAAAATGTTTAGGAGCTGTGGAAATGGGATGGGGAAGGGCTACGTTAGGTAGCACGCGGTGTCTGAAAGATACTCCGCTGCACGGTTGATTCTGTGAAAACTTGTAACTGAAACGATGAGACACTGTCAGAGGGGTTTCAGTAGGCTTTCTTAGAGTCCTTAGTCGATAGACTGATTCAGGAGCCGTGGAAAAGGGGTGGGAAGGGCTACGTTAGGTGGAACGCAGTGTTTAGTAAATACTTCGCTACATGGTTAGTTTTGTGAAAACTTGTAACTAGGACAGGGAGACGTTGTTAGAGGGGCTTCAGTAGCTTCTCCTAGAGCTTATTAACGACGAGCTGCTTTAGGAGCTGTAGGAAAGGGGTTGGAAGGGACTACTTTATATGGACGAAGAGGGTACGCGGCGTCTATGAAATCTTTCGCCACGCGGTTGATTCCGTGACAAGTTGTAACTGGGAGATTAAGACGTTGCTAGAGGGGCTTCAGTAGGTTCTTGAGAAATCTTTTTCCTATGAGCTGATTTAGGAGCTATGGAAAAGGGTCCGCGACGTCTACCAAACATGTCGCTACACGGTTAATTCTGTGAAAGCTTGTAATTGAAAGAGTGAGATATTGACAGAGGGGGCTTCCGCAGGTTCTTAAGAAACCTTTCTCCATTAAGCTGATTTAGGAGCTGCGGAAAAAGGATGAAAATGGTACGCGGCGTGTACTAAATATTTCAGCGACACGGATAATTCCGCAAGAACTTGTAACTAGAAGAGTGAAATATTCATAGAGCGGGGCTTCGACAGGTTCTTAAGAAACTATTTTCCAATAAGCTGATTTGGGAGTTGCGGAAAAAGGATGAAAAAGGTACGCGGCGTCTACCAAATTTCTCGGCTACGCGGTTCATTCCGTGAGAACTTGTAACCGGATAGGTGAGAGATTGGCGGAGGAGCTTCAGCCGGTTCTTAAGAAGCCCTTTTCCATTAAGCTGATTCAGGAGCTGCGGGAAAAGGATGACAAGGGTACGCGGCGTCTACCAAATACTTCAGCTGCGCGGTCAATTCTGTAAGAACTTGTAACTGGGCGAGCAAGAAATCAACGGAGGAGCTTCAGCAGGCTCCTGGAAGACCTTTTTGCGATGAGCTGATCCACAACCCGTGAAAAACGGATGGGAAAATGGCTATGGAAAGTTGTATCACAAGGTTGATTCTGTAACAAAAAGTAACCGATTGTTGCTACCATTTAGCGGAGGTGTCTTAGCTACTTTTACTTTACTTTAGAAAGGTAAGCTGATTTAGAGGGTGTAGAAAAGTAGTTAGAAGTAACTACGCAGCGTACCCTTTGCGTCTTATAAGATTGGTTTCACGCAGTTGAATATGTGAAAAGAAGTAACCAACAGTTGTTACAAGATAGTGGAGGTGCTTCAGCTGCGACGCACTTTCATCGAGAACGTCAACTCGATTTAAAAGGCGTAGAAAAGTAGCAAGAAAACCCCATACCGCGCACCCTCTGTGTGCCCTCCACATCCACGAAGGCCTATTTCACACGGCTAATTCCGTGAGAACTTGTAAGTAGACCACTATCTTGATACCGGGGGGCACTTTAGCATTCTCTTCTAGGCCTAGGAAAATCTAGTTAGAATTGAGCCCGATCTAAGAGCTATAGATACGCAGTAAAAAAGCACACCGCCTACCCCTCCGCATCCACTTAACTTCCATGTACGCGGTTGAATCCGTTAGAACTTGTAACCGAACTTCGGATCTCATAAGCAGAGGTACTCTAACAGCTTCATTTAAACCTCTTAAATAGGTCCTAATCTAGGCCCCATTGCTTCCAGCTTGTGAAAAAGGGTTGAAAAGGGGCACGCCGCGTACTCCTCTGCGTCTACCAAACTTCCACCTACACGGTTAAATCCGTTAGAACTTGTAACCAGGCAACTAAATCCGGAAGCGGAGGTGCTTCGCCAGTTTTCTATAAGCCTAGCGACGTTGGTCTGATCTAGGAGCTGCGGTAATGGGATAGAAAGTAACTACGCAGCGTGGACGATTCCGGTTCGTTTTTCTACTTTTTGTCTTTAGAGGGGTTGATGTAGTGTAACAGGCACGCTGTGTGATAATGTTAGCCTGGTGTAGTAGCTACTGGGACGACTGCGTATGGATATATGGGAGAACCCGAGTAGAGATAGCTTAGACCCATGTTTGTGCACGCCGTACACCTGTGCTAGGCTTGTTGTGGTGTTAAGGATGTGTTTAGGATATGTGCACTTAGGGGACTTGATTATACATTAAAATTATACGAGAGCGGGGATCGTTGTAACAGTCAGCGAGTGTGTGAGCAGGATCACTAAGGAGGTACGTGGATACAGTAGACAGGCATACTGAATACAGCGCCAAGACCCACAAGCTAATCGAAGTCCCTTCTACTCAAATCTCGTAGCTGGAGTGCTGGTGGAAGCCTTATTTTCGAAAGAGTTAGACCACGTTGATAAGTTACCTGCTGCGCAACTAGCCTTGCGTCTAGCATGATCCTCCCTCCCGCCATGTCTTAGAAATATACCTACTATTATAGCACTAAGCCACCGTCATTCTAAGCCACCCCCGCTAGGTAAGGTAGCTGCGGCCCGTGGCTCAGCAGTCAGCGGAACATGAAACACAAAAGAAGGCGGCGTGGTTCCAGATACGGGCCAGTGTCGCACCCGTCTGCCACTAGCGAGGTGGTGCAAGATTTTGGAATGTTGTAGTGATGACGCGGCGTGGAATGAGAAGGGCACGAAAGATCGGACAATCTAGCTTTGTGTGAGGGATGCATTTTGTGGTTTGATAGTCAAACATGGTTTGTACCTTCGTAAGCAGGTCCAGACTTGCGAGGACTGTAATACTTACGTGGTCTGATTGGTAGTAACATGGTAGGCTGTGTGAAGACCTAGTCTGTCCATTTTAGCAAGGAGCGGCATGTTGACTATGATTTGATAGTTTATGATGGATATATTGATATGTTGTGGCTACCAAATCACTTGTTCGCCAGCCTTTCCCAATACTCCTCAGGATGCAAAAAATGCGGATGGAAACGAAATTAGCAGTGGCTAAACTGGGCGCGAGCTTTAGTCTGAATATCCGACTATTCTTGCTATTCGAACCAAAAGACAATACACAAGAATATGACGATTTTTGACAGAATCAATGGGAGAGGTTGTCCTTCTCTCCACAGATGCGCAAAAGCTTGAAATGAAATTGGAGATCGGGTATTCAGAATCAACGTTCCTCCTCCGTGACTCCGAGCTTCTAGATAATCCAAGAAGTTTTGAGGAAAAATTATAGACATTTGTCGTCATGCATGCTTGCATATCAGCGACGCGGCGGATTGTTCCGTAAAAGCTGGTGGGCCGGGCGAATCCCGGATCAGATTAGAAGAAGTAATGTCGTGGTTCATCAAATGGCGAATTCCCCTGCGTGCTGTAGAGTCCAGTCCCAGCTTCAGATTTGGGAGTAGTTCTCTTAACTTTCCTTCTGTCATGTTTATTGCAGCAGCACTGGCTTTTCCGCATGTCCATTGCCGATGGCGTGTCCGTTGTGGGTAGGAGGGTCTCCGGTTGCCCACTTGGTGAAAGCATTCACAACTCTGCCGCAGGCTGGATCGATGTACTGGACCCAGAGCGATGCGAGGCGGTAAAGAATGTAGTAGAAGATTCCAACAGCAATGAAAATGTGCATGGTGGAGCCGCGCTGCAGATCCATTTGCTCGCCCTTCGCGTTGCGTGGAGGATTCATGGCAGAGGGCAGGTATACCATCCACGTCAGAACAGATTTGATGAGAGTGTTGTGCATGAGGTAGACTGGGAAGCTGACCCGTCCCAAGAAGTTGAATACTGGAGAAGTGAGCACTTTTCGAGCGTTCCTAGAGAAGAAGATTCCGAAAAGGACAGTCGATGCGCCTAAGGAGTCCCAGTATCGGCGGACGTCGGCATCCTTGGGAGTGAAGTGGTGCATGAATTTGCACATGTGGTTGGACCAGGCAGCGCGCTCCGGGGCATCTTGCGGGTAGCTGGACATGAACATTCCAAATATGATCATGAGGGCGGGAATGGGAGCTGGAATCATGCTAGTGGCTGCGTCTTTGTACTCGTTTTGCAGTTCCGCTAGAAACATGCCAGTAATGATGTTCAAACTTTTCAGGGGTCCAATAGAAAGGCCTGCACAAGTCAGTACAATGCGATTAGAGGGAGCTACTCGGCCTCTTCAAACGTACCTTGGCCTGAAATCCAGCAATAAACGTAGAGCACGGCAAATACTAGTTTCCTAGCGCGTGGTTTAATTAGAACTGTCGCTAGCATAGTCAGGTAGACCATCATGCTGCCCTCCAGGAAAAGCTGTAGAGTCCATTGGGTGCCGTCGTATTCGTCCCATCCCGTTGTCCAGGTCCCAACTTCTGCCCGCACCAGACTGGTAAACATTTTGTACAGAGTGGGCTCCTGGCGATGCCAGCCTTGGCGAATCCAGGTCGAATCCACATGTTTAGTCATGTGGTAGGCATTTATGTTTGCCAGGAACCAGGTAATCAGGGTCGCAACCATGGTTGGGAGGACTAGCCTTCCTGACCGAGCCAAGGTGCTCCTCGCCAACCCTGACAAGGCGGCCTCGGTGTTGCCGGACCTCGATCTCGCAATTGGACCAATTGAGTTAACATAGCCTGTTATAAGGAAGAATATAGCCACGGCGCTGCGGCCTCCAACGGCGAGACGGAAGAAGGGGAGTTGGAAGAGGTGCGGCGCCTCGGTGGCCGAGTGTGCAGGAGCGTGGAGCCACGGGACGAAGGCGGTGCAGAGGTGACCGCAGACGACCATGAAGGATGCGATGCCTCGAAAGCCCTGTGAATGCCGATGTCAGCGGTGATCTGCTGTCTCATCCTCAGGCGGGACGACGCGAGCCCAGGATTCCCGCGGTGGAGAGGCTTACATCGACCCAGTTTGCGTCGCGTGGAGGCATGGCGGAGGAAGTCTAGTAGGAATAATAGCAGTCGGGCGAAGGAACAAACAAGCACGCAGATGCCCTGATTATAAGATGTAGCGATTGCGGCGGGGGCGCAGTTCAAAGGAGCGGTTCATAAATAGGCTCGGCAGAAGCATCCAAATATTGACTCCTGCACAATAGCAGCGTGTTTGGACAGAGAGAGGACAGAAGGAGGGTAAGATGGCGTGGGAGGAGGAAGGGAGGCGCTCAGGACGACGGCGACGACGACGACGAATAATAAGGATGAGGCACGCGGTCAAGCCAAGGCGAGAAGGGGAACGCGGTGGTCCCCCCGTCGGTGGAGAGAGGCTTGGAGGCTTTGCTGAATAGCGTGGCCGGACTTAGATGAGGCGCCGCGCGAGCAAGCAGCCCGCCATTCACAGCAGAGCCCCTTGCCAGCCCTGGACGCCGCACAGGGGCCGAATTCCAGCACCTGCGCAGTGCGGAGAGGCGGCGTTCTTGAGCTGCCCGTTTGGAGCCGTGATGAACGCCGTTGTGCCTCCCGCCTGGATACGAGAGTTGATCGCAGGGGCGGGGAATCTTATCTTGGTGCAACTTAAGCGTCATCGCTGCCATATAGAGCCTCCGACTTCAAGAGCCGTGAAGCACTCTGCAGCCGTGAAGCCGTGAAGGGTCTCCTTTTCGCCCGCTGGCAACCCGCTGCAGTGACCCATCCCAATTCGCCCTTGGCGTCCTTGGCTTCCCGCTCTCCCCCTGCCGGCTGCCGTCTTGCCGAGCTTTCTCTCCCGCCATGACGCCTCTTCATCATTCAGGGGCAGCATCATGCGTCTCCTTTTCATCAGCTGTAATAATCGCGCCTCTGAAACTCCGTCTCTCTGCTACTTACGTCCACGGCAATCTCTGCGCCCTGGTCGCTGTCATGCTCTATCAAACATGACTTCAAGTGTCGCTGGCTCGCAGCTGACTATACATAGCACAGGTACGCCAGGGTCCGCCCCGAACGGTGCGACTGTGTAAAGCTACTCGGTCCCGACTGCCAGGATGACGGAGTCGAGGCTGAAGTGCTTCCGCGATGGAGATACAGGCAGTGTAAAGCCCATGTCACCCTTCTTTGTGCTTCTCTTGACATCACTTGCACTCTCTACCAAGTCGCCTCCAGTCTATCATCAATGCTGTCACGTATCTACAGACTGCAGCTTGTCGTGTTTTCAAGCCCACACTCTACGATCTTCAATTTAATTGTATACTTGAAGTTCGAGGCAGAGGCACTCTGGAGCAGAGGTCAAGATCGAGGCAGCCGACCCGAAAAAAGAACCAAGTCAGCAAATAGTGGATGGCTTCGTAGGCTTGAGCGACCTTGCACACGGCGCCATGTACCCCAGGATACCTACTATTAGATTTATTTGCTGCGCCTCATCTTTAGCAGGTGTGCAAAACCTTGTATTTTGATGCGTCCTCTAGATTTTTGGAAAGAAAGGACAGAGCCGTGTCTATGCAGACAACACGTTGATCTGGGACGATTGGTAGAGCACGTCGGAGCGTTGTTCTAGAGGATGCCTTCCTATGGAGTGTACCGAAAGAATAGTCTAGGTTTTAGCACTACCAAACGACTGACGGAGATTTTATCTTGACGATTTCGAATATCACATATTCAGACGCATTTTCCCGCTTCACGTATGAACGACAAGAACGTCCATCATGAGACCACGCCGAGAAAAATTCACGCAGAGGTCATGGATCTGGGGGTCATAGATCTATTCGTGTTGACCTCGTACCTTTGTACCTCGTGGCATAGTGAAGTACAACACATCCACGCCACATCTCCCCCACATTGGAGCACAGGATTATTATGGTTGATGGCTTGATACATGCACTAAGGCCATGTTCCGAGTACCACCCAGTGAGCTGAGCATGCACGCCACGAAAGCACTTTCAGTTAAGCAAACTCCGAGCGCGCTTGTTGCAGAACGTGTTTGAGCCTAAGGCCGATGCAACATAGACGATGTTTGCTGGTTGCCTGATTCTGGTGTTATATCAACTAAAAGCTCTTGGGACCGGTTGGTTGCTAAAGGTGTGTATATCAACCCTAATCCGGACGTAAGTTCTCTTGAGTACCTGAATTGCTACCAGTAGGAAGACCGACCGGTCATATATCCCTGGTACGTCGGCCACACTTCCGGAGTGTGGTCTTTTCTGCGTCAGCCTGGGTACCACTGCAGTCACCGGAAGCACGAGGCTGCATGTTTGTCTAGTCACTGCAGGCTTCTTCCCACCACCACTCTAGCTTGCATTTCGCGCTCGCAACCTAAGAAGCGCACACATTTCTCGAAGAGTAAACGATCAGAGGGGTCTTAAGGACGCCATGCCGTCATGGCATCAACTGAGTATGCGTGTCGGCCCAGTGTTAGGTCGACTATTCGCTCAACCGTGATACTGTTGGGACTGGAGAATTCACCGACACAATGTGCGGGCCGCCTAACTATTATACGGTTCGGGTAAGCAACACAAGCGATCACACTTTAGACGAATGGTTCTAGATGTCGATTGGATAAGGCTGCGGAAGGGTGAATAGGATCGATGCGAACCGCCAGATCCCACCAGGCCAGCTTCCAGCCTTGTGACCCTGGCAATCATGCCGGTCAATCAGTGGGATGGGTCACCGCGGGATGGGCCGGTTTCAAAGACAACTAAGCCACGGGCAGGATTCTTCCCCCTCATGCGCAGGCAGCAGAGCCGATGACTGTGCCCCGTTTGGGAGGCGTAAAAAAGGGAAGCCATATGGACCGGTGATGTGGCCCGTGCTCTGATTTCACCGTCTGCGTGGCTATGCAGCTCGACGGTTTTGCTCAAGACAGTCGAGACAGCCGGTGAAATAAGTGTGGCAAAGAGAGGTGTACCAACCGGACGGGGTGGCCTCGTGCTGGGTGTGGTGTTGGCACATTAGGGACAGGTTGCAGTGTAGATAGCTGCGCAGGGCCCATGCCAGTCCACCGGCCGCCCGCCTTCCCGTGGGCATCTCCAGCGCGGCGGCAGTTGGGCTGCGTCTGGCGGCGAAGCACTGCGTTCTGTCGTGTCCTCAACGAGGCGGCGGGCCGTGTATAAAGAAACAGGCCCCTCGTCCCCCGCGCAGGGCTCTGAGTGAGCAACGCAAAAGTGAGGTTGTGCAGAGCCGGTGACATCATCTGATATCCCAACTTGGCAGTGCCTTCGTCGCGCCTGACCCGCCTCCTGTTTTGCCGGCCTTGCTGTCCTTTTCAATCTCGCCGGACCCCAAAGCCGCTTCACTGCTCGAGCACTCAAGCAAGCCTTCATCCTCGAAACAATCCTCACTTCGTGCGTGTTGCTGTGTCAGACCGAGTCATCCGCGCAAAGATCGGCATTACGCACCTGCACCGACGCACCCGCACCGAAGAACCCCTCCATCGCACTAGTTGGGCGCAGCAAGTCATCTGCTTCTGCAGCCTGCCTCGCCCGCCATTGTCGCAACTGGTCCAGCTAACGAGCCTCTCATCCTTCAAACACCCGTGGGCTAGCTGGAGATCCCGACACAAGCTTCTTATCTTCCCAACGTCGCGCAACGGACCCTGATTCCAACCCTCTGCCACTGAACCACGGTTCCACGCCGTCATGTCGACCATCTACCGAGAACGGGAACGGGAGCGGGACTGGGACGCTGTCTCCTCCCGTGGCGGCGGACAGACTTTTACCACGGTTAAGCGCTACAAGATTCCTGACAAGTCGTCCCACTCGCACTTCGATGAGGAAGAGTACGAAGAAGTCAAGGAGACCCGCATCGTCCGCGAACGAGAGCGCTCGCCGCCTCGTGACGTTCGCGAGGTCAGGGAGTACATCGACATCCGCGAAACCGAGCGCGAGCGTGAGCCTGCTCCACGAGAGGTTCGCGAGTATCGCTACGTCGAACGTGAGCTCGAGCGCTCGCCATCTCCTCCCCGCCGCGAAGTCCGCGAGTACCGCATTGAGCGCGAGATCGACCGCTCGCCGTCTCCACCACCCGTGAGAGAGTATCGTATTGAACGTGAATGGGAGAGAGAGCCACAAAAGAGCCCCTACGAGCTCGAACGATACTCAAAATCGACCGAATACTTCTCCAGACCCGAACCCGCTCAACCTATCGTCATCCGGCAAGAAGTGCCACAGCCCATCATCATACAAGAGCCAGCCCGGCAACAAATCATAGTCAGGCGAGAAGAGCCACAATACGAGATCATCGAACGGCCCGAGCCCGAGGAGCGCCAGGTTGTTCGTCGTGAACCACGCAGGGAAGAACCACGCAGGGAAGAAGATTACTACTACGAGCGAAAGATCAAGGAAGTGGATCGCGGCGGGAAACCTGAGGAACGATATTACGACGAGAGAGAATATGGTCGCGACCGGCGTGGACACCACGATGATCGTGAAGCGTACAGCGACGACGACATTGTTTTTATCCGTAAGGAACGTGATACCTGGGGCGAGCGCGACGTCAGCCCTCACCATAAGCGCCATCTAGCTGAAGGTGTCATCGGTGGTGTGGCCGCCGCGCAGTTGATGCGGCATCACAGGAAGAAGCAAGGGGAAGACCCAGGCCATCATATCCGGCAAACCGTTGGCTACGGTGCCTTGGGAGCAATCGGTGCCGAAGCCGTGAGTCGATTCCGACGATCTAGATCACGCTCTAGGTCGGGATCTCGAGATCGTGGTCGCAGACATCGCTCTTCGTCGAGAAACAAGAAGCTAGGCACTGTTGCTGCCCTTGCTGCCGCTGGTGCTCTCGCATACGCTGTGAGCCGAAACAACAAGAACAAGGTAGTCGTGGAGGACCGCCGAAGCAGATCGAGGCGCAGGAGATCCTCTGTTAGCGCAGTCAGCGACACTGAAAGAGAGAGGTCGTCCAGCAAGCACCGAGATCCCGAACACCGCAATCGTCGTGTTGCACAAGCCGGCCTTGCTACTGCTGCCGTTGCCGGCTTAGTGGAACGTGCCCGAAGCAAGTCACGAAGCAGAAAGGGCAAAAAGTCACGGAGTCGAAGCCGAGTAAAGACTGGTGTCCCTATCGCTGCAGCAGGTCTCGCTGGAGCAGCCGTCGCTGGATTGTACGAGAAGAAGAAAGCCAGGAAGGAGGAGAAGCTAGAGAGGTCGCGATCAAGATCAAGGTCCAGGTCGGTACACTCCGGCAGAAGACATAGCACTTCAAGTGACACTGCCCTTGTAGAGTACGGTGGTGAGCCAATCTATACCGACCCCCCCGTGCGTAGCCACTCGCGCCGGTCTCGCAGCCGTGGCTACGACGACGACCCAGCAGACCATAGGGGTAGACATCGGGGCTCATCCAGTTCATCAGACGGTGATCGACGTCGGTCAAGCCGCAGCCGGAGTAAGAGTCGAAGTAGAAAGCTAGCAGAAACGGCCGCTGTTGCTGGTGTTGCTGGTGTGGCTGCGCATGAAGCTGCGAAACGGCGGGAAAGGAAGAAGGCGGAGAAAGAGGAGCGGAGACGTATGTTCTACACTACTTACTAATATCTCGTGTAACTCGCTCACAATGCTCTAGGTCAATCTGAGGAAGCCAATTACTCTAATGACAGCTTCTCTCCTCCTCCGCCAAATGGACAGCCCGATGCATATTTCCCCCAATCGAATTACTTCCCTCCCCCGCCCAGAGCAGCAACAGAGCCGTATCCACCACCAGAGCAATACCCCCCGTACAATCCAGCAGATTACCCACCGCCTTCCAGTGCCATGCCTCCTCAACAAGCACCTTACGCCTACACGCCTCCTCCCCAAGATCCTAATCCTTACGCACATGACCCTCGTTTCCGCCAACCTGGCGACAATGTGAGTGCTCAGTCTGCTCCAGGGCACTACGATGGTGGGTCTAGGCATTTGCCATAGACTCCGAGAACGGACAGCTAACTGAAGATTCATACAGATGGTTTAAGCACACCTCGCAGCTCTTCTCCGGCGAACACCGCCAAAACCGTTCAATTTAACCTCGATCCTGAAGAGAAAACACCATCGCCAGAGCGTCGTACGTCTTCCGATCGGCGACACTCATCAGAAAATTCAAGAGATGGGCATCATGACAGGGGGAGAAAAGATAGGCACTCGAAACATCGCAGTCGCGACGATTCGCCTTCCTCTGTCTCGTCTGATGAAACTATCGATCTTCCGCCTCGATTTGATGACTCTGGCCGAGAAAAGTCTGACGATCCTATCGCTGATAAACTGGAGGAGTTTCTTAGTGGCAAAGGACCGGCTGGGAAGCTTTTTCAGCGTTTTGCGGGGGACTTGCTTGGCTCTTCTTCCTCTTCTTCGTCTGGACGAAGGAGATAGCACCTATTTTCTTATTGGTTTGCTTAACCTGGGACAATTTCATTGGGAGGATTCATGATATGGGGTCTAGGGTTTCTTTATGATTCCATCTTTTTACTTTTTTGATTGGTTGTAGTACGGTTTGCTGGGTTGACTGGATTCACGAGGTTACGATGGATGTCTATGCAGTCACGATAGGATATTTAATGAGCAACACAATGAACCGAGCCATTTGTAAATGAGCCTTTGCACCTTGCGTGACTGATTTAGACATGCGTGTCGTTAATCAAACAAAGATTCCAGGTTCACTACAAAATTGCAGCGTGCCTGTAACTTCACTCACTTCGATATTCTCCTTGTCCAAGCTTACTTTTAGGCCCTTGGTTCTCGAAAGATAATACCTTTCGAAGCACTCATCGGATCGCCCACTCTCTAGACCCTGTAACGCTTTTGAATCTGGTCGAGAGTCCTGGAGTTGGTGTTAGCGTGACGAGGAATAATGCACGTGACGCCACAAACTCGCTTAGCTTTTCAACACCTCACAAACTCGAAACTGCAGACGACTTCCCTCAGATACTAACCACACAGGCCACTCAACATGCCTACCCGTCTCACAAAAACCCGCAAGGTCAGTCGAATGCATCGGCAAACATACGAAATCCTTCGCCGTCAGCTCTGTAGGGTTGAACATCGACGCGATCGATTTAGTATCTGTCGCAATTCCACTTTGAGCATCTGCTAATTCCTTCCAGCATCGCGGCCACGTCTCGGCCGGCCACGGTCGTGTTGGCAAGCACCGAAAGCATCCCGGTGGTCGTGGTATGGCCGGTGGTCAGCGTATGTAGTCTTTGACATCCCCCTCCTCCGCAGGCTTTTCTAATTGAATGCGCAGACCACCACAGGACGAACATTGACAAGTACCATCCCGGTTACTTCGGAAAGGTCGGAATGAGGTGAGCGCTATCACGGTCGACCTGCGTCAACATAATTCTTACGCTTTGCAAATAGGTACTTCCACAAGCTGCAAAACCAGTTCTGGAAGCCCGTCATCAACCTCGACAAGCTGTGGTCGCTCGTCCCCGCTGAGAAGCGCGACGCCTACCTCGCGGGCAAGACCGGTGACACCGCACCCGTCCTCGACCTCCTTCCGCTCGGCTACTCGAAAGTCCTCGGAAAGGGCCGTCTCCCCAAGATCCCCATTATTGTCAAGGCCCGCTACGTGTCGAAGGAGGCGGAACGGAAGATCACTGAGGCTGGAGGCGTTGTCCAGCTCGTCGCATAAGGGTGTGCTTTGGAAACGGTGGCGCTCCGGATACGGCAATACAAAATACCTGTGTGGTGGGGAGGAAAGGACATTTAGGGTTGCTACCTGCTGAAGCAGTGTGCACTCTTTAAGCGTGGTGGCTGAGGAATGGTGTTTAGTTCTCACATAGAGCAAATACAACCCATTCCTGAACAAACCAATACGTCCCGCCTAGCGGTGACTAGGACGGGCCTTGCGGTCATTGAGCGTCCTACTGTCTTTGGAGTCCGAGAGACCTCATGACGGTTTTGGGCTTCGGCGTGCTATGCACGTTCGAAGGGCTTACGTGATGTCCTGTCGTTGTGATGAATGGTTCCCATGTCGGCGCCCATTATTGATTCCGCAAAGTAACAAAAAGCAGGAACAATCTTGATATGTAAGTTGCTAACTGCCGACGAAACTAACCAAAGCAATTATCGCTGATGTCGTGATGTGTACGTACTGTATCCGGCAATTATGGAGATTACACGAGGAATCAAAACCGTATATACAATAGAACGTTGAATGTATAACTAAAAGCGATCTCACCTCACATCAAACATGCCATGAAAATAAAAACCCCTCCATCTCGCATCTAAACCCTTGCATCTCCGCAATAAAGCACAGACCACCCTTCTATCTCCCATCTCAAAAAAGTTCCGCGAACCCCCTCTCAACCACACCACCCTCGATGCTCTCCCGCCGCATCTTCCGCGAGCTGACCGACAGCATCCTCCTGGGCCCGAGGTTCCGCCCTGCCTGTTCCCGCTGTCCCTCTCTCCAATGCGCGCCCGCAACAACCCTCCAACCCAGGAATCCGAATGCGCCCCAACTACGCGCTGCGTCCTCGTCGTCGTCCACGCGATGGAAATCGCGGCAGGGCAACGACCACTTTGCAAAGGAGGCGAAGGTGCAGGGGTTGAAGAGCCGGGCGGCGTTCAAGTTGCTTGAGGTGGGGCAATCACTTTATGCTGGGTTGCTTGAAACGTAAGAAAGGGTGTGAGCAATTGCTAATGCTGGATACTATGGGTGTAGATAAACGAAAAGTACAAGCTGTTCAAGCCCGGGCAGACGGTTGTGGATCTAGTAAGCTCGACGTACTATTAGTGTTTGGGGGTGGATGGCTGATAGAGTGGGTAGGGTTATGCGCCGGGGAGTTGGTCGCAGGTATGCTGGTCCTCCTTTCGCTCTGCTATTCGTGAATTAGGAGGATGTTGAGGGTCATGATGGCTGATGTGGTGTGGTATTTAGGTCGCTGCGGACCGCACATCCCCCAACGGCCGCGTCGTCGGCATCGACATCATCCCCGCCCAACCCCCCCGCGGCGTCTCAACCATCCAGGGCAACTTCCTCTCGCCCGCCGTCCAAGCCGAAGTGCGCGCCTACGTGCAAGACGCCGGCCTCGGCCGCCCGCGGCGCAGGACCATCTCGACCGCCGACGAGGCGGAGGAGGATTCTGTGACTGAGGACGAGCTGGATGAGATGGAGCGGGGGTATATCGACCTCGAGCGGCACGCGCACCTCGATGGAGCCGAGAACAGCACGGGGAGTGCGGGGGAAGGAGGGAAGGAGAGGCGGCTGAGCCGCAGGCAGCGGGATGAGCAGCAGGGGAGGGTGGTTGATGTGGTGTTGAGTGATATGTCCGCGCCCTGGGAGCAGACGACGGGGTTTTACAAGAGGAGCCTTAGTGACCCGTATTTTAGGATGATGAACACGAGTGGGGTGGCGTTTAGGGATCATGCGGGGAGTATGGTACGTGTTCTTATCTACGCTCTTTTACCCTTAAGTTGCATTTCCACACCCTTCCTATACTATTTGTGCTCTTTTCACACCCATCCTGCACTATTGATACCCTTTCTATTCCCCCTGTATGCACTCTTCGTACCCTTTCAGTTCATTTCTCCTACCCTTTTCGTAGTCGCTGCCCCGTGTTTCCTCTACGGCAATCTATAGGGGGGTTGGCAGGAGGCTGATCTACTCTACTACAGGACCTTTGCATGGCCGCCCTAACATTCGGCTTCGATACGCTAAGGACCGGAGGCCACTTTGTGTGCAAGTTTTACCAAGGGGCGGAGGAGAAGGCATTAGAGACGAGGCTAAAGCGGCTGTTCCAGAAAGTGCATCGGGAGAAGCCAGAGTCGTCGAGGAGTGTAAGTGTAGTTCTCAGATGCTGAAGGGAAGTGCTAATGTGGAGTAGGAGTCGAAAGAAGCGTATTTTGTAGCGCTGAGGCGGAATGAGACGCCGTCGAAGGAAGAGGTATTTCAGGATTGAGGGAGCGTAGAGTTGGATTCAGTAAAGAGCTTGTTGTAGGATAGGAAGCGCTTGTAGTAGTACTTGTATTATATATAAAATATACTCGCTGTGATGAGAATTTCTAGATCACATGTGCTTATAGTCGGTATTACAAGATAAACCCACAAAGCCCTCACCAACAGGCTCGAAGTTAGTAGGAACACAAGCACATGACTTTGATTCAAGTCAGTGTCTCGGGACGAAGAATTACATGGTAACATGGAATGGAACGAGGTTGCACTAGCGCATGAGCTACTGCCGTTGCGGTCATAGCAGATCCACACGCCCGGGCCCAGAAACCGCTGTGATCCCTGGGTCTGGGAAGCTGCCACGGTCACAGCCGCTGGAAATAGCAGGCCTTCTTCTTCCTGTGATGAAGATGCTGCCCGAGTTTTCTCCATAACTTCACACTTTGTGGATAATATGGCCCATACAGGGCGCCCTACGTACCCCCCGGGCGCCACGCCGGCGCCGTCAGCAGGGGGCGTGCCGAAATCAGTCTCGCCGGGCGGGTTTTCTGGTTATCGTCTCTCTCCTGGATGCCAGCAGCCAGCCCCTCTCGCGACCCCCATCGTCCAATCTAACCCGCCGTGTGCGACGCCCTCATTGGAGAGATGGACTTCCAGCGCCCGCTGCCCTCTCCGGCCCTGCAGCCCTTCGCGCAGCAGCAGAACGCCCCCGCTTCCCTTCCCGCCCAACACTCCCCGCAGCATGCACCACCGCCGTTCCAGAGCCAACAAGCTCGCCAGCAGCAGCACCACCCGACCTTCTTTCAGCACAATGCCCAGCTCCCGCAGTTCCAGGCGGGCTCGCTGCCGGGCCACATGGGCGGAATGCCCCCGAGTAGTGGCGCGGCCATGATGCAGCCACCGCAGCTTCACACGCGAGGTACGTTCTTCCACGCTTTTGCTTCCCTCCCACCTTCTGTGAGACTCGAGCACCAAGGCCAGTCCAACCCGCTTTCCACCACATCAGTCCCGCCCCGCTCCACCCCGAGTCAACTACCTCAACCTTGGAACCCTCCGCTGACCAGCGACTCCATCTCTACTAGCACAACCCCCCTCAAGCCCATACTCGACCGCGCCCTTCTCCCCCGCCCTCCAGTCCCCCGCCTCCACCTCCGCCGCCCACAAGTTCAGCCAGTTCAACAAGCCCGCGACAGCCTCACCCGGCGTCAGCCACAGCAACGGGAACTCGAACGGTACCAACCACGCGTCGCCGTATGCCAACAGCAGCGCCGCTCCGCAGCAATCGCCTACCCACGCGCAGCAGCTCCCCATGGCCGCGCCGCCCACCGCCCAGGCAGTGAAGTCCGTACCGCAGTCGCCCGTGTCGCCAGGCGCGCAGGCGCGGGACAAGGAGCGCGTGGCGCTGTTGCTGGAGATCAACAACGAGCTGCTGCAGGAGATCTGCCGGCTGCAGGAGCTGGGGAAGAACGGGCATATTGGGACGATGCCGCCGCCGAAGGAGGACGGGAAGGAGGAGCTCAAGGCGGCGAGTAAGGAGTATGTTGAGTAAGTTTACCTTCCACCATTCGCGCTGGTTTCTTGTCCGCCCGGCTGTTTCTCGAGAGATATTTATCATGTCTCCTTCGCGCTGGGTGCAAGCTTCACCCATTCACCACTTTCTTCTGTCAGTCAGTTGTTCTGGTATAAGTATCTAATGCAATCTGCAGCTGCATGCGCCGCCTCCAAGCTAACCTCTCCTACCTCGCCACAACCGCCGAGCGCGCCCACAAGCCCGCTGCTCAAATCCCCCCCGGACCCGCGATTATGTCGATCCCCTCCACCCCGCCCGCGCTCTCGGAGCTATATACCAAGCTCCAAATTCTCTACCCTGGCTGGAAAGGCCAACAAGGTCCCATGAAAGCCTCGCCGGGACCGCAACGACCAAATATGCAGCAACAACAACAACAGCAGCAACAGGCGCAGCAGCAGATGCAGATGCAACAGCAACAACAGCAGCAATCACAATAATGGGCCCCCACAAGCGTGGTGTGAGAAAGCGAGCTAAATTTCAGCGGGTTTCCATGAAGGGGGAGGTTAATTGATTCCGCAGCTGGCTGCGTAGGAACGGCGGCAAAGCGTGTACTTTTACGCAACATGGTGATGTTTCTCGCAAGAGGTGGGACAAAGCACGGCGCCCATTTCCCATTCCGATTGGCGAATGGCATAGAACTGTAACAGTTGCATTCGTTGGTGGTTCTTTTTTTCTTCCGGAGGTAGGGGGAAAAGGTGGAACAATTTTGGAAGCCGCCCTTCCAGGACATGGATGCAAGAGCAGGGGGGGTGTATCGGGCGCTTGGACTTCCAAACTGTGATCTTCGGAACCCACACGCGCTGTCGGTATCCAACACATTGAGGTGGCGGGGAAGGCTTGAGCCAAGTCCTAAGAATACGGAAAAAGATACCAAAATCAACCCCCTTTTTCTCCGATTAAAACGGCAGACGCAGGTTTAGAATCACACCGACCATGAATTATAGTCAAAATTTGAGCTCAAAATGGGCAAAACAGCTCTGGTGCTTTCTTAAACACCCCCTGGGGGCTTTCTACTTCTCCTTCCCCTTGGCCCTCCCCCCCTCCCTCCCCGTTCGTTTTTCTCATCGAGTGTTCCTTATCCGCCCACCTCCCCTTGATCGAAAAAATCAAGTATGAACGCCAACGCTGTATCCAATGTAAGGGGGGGCCGGGGGGCCGCTTCGCATACGCCCCCGCGCCGCCCGGTTGAGCGCTCCCCATGATGCCTTTACTGGTAGTCCCCGATGTGTTGTGTCCCGAACCCTGCCTGGATGCAAAAAAAGGGAAAATGAGGAAGAGAGTACCCCAGGGGGGTTCAAGGAAAAGAAGTTCGAGGTCTTTTAGGTTAAGTGTACACAGAGGGGTTTCTCGGTTGTTTCAGTTAGGGGTGGGTGGTAAATATAATAATTCTTTCTTTTTCACGAATTGATTCATCGCTTGAGTGTGTTTTTGTTCTTGCGGGGTTCCCTGGGGTATCTTTTTCAGTCTATAAATGGCCCTCGCGCCGCTTCCCCATGACGAAGTCGCGCGTGAACTCGAAACTCAGCCAGCTGCTGGCCATGCTGGGCGCGACTTTGAGTAGGTTGGGCACGATGCCTTTGTAGAGGCCGCGCACGCCTTCGGTCTTGATGATCTGGCGTATTGCGCCGCCGATGGAGTTGTATTGGTAGCCCATGCCGGACATGGTGTTGATTTGGAAGCGGCGGCGGAGGACGTCGCTGGGTTTGGTGTTAGCTTTTCTCGGCCTTCGAAGTCTTTTTGGGTTTCCAAATCAATGTAGGGGGAGGAGGGTTAGGGGGTTCCCAACGTACAATGGATACGTGCATGTTTGCGCAACGGCCCCGGATATAGCGCCCGCGGCCAGCTTCCCAGCCGCGTTGGGGTCGCTGTCGCCTTCTTTGGTGAAGGCGACGCGCATGCTCTCGTAGACCATGAAGTTTAGCCCGACGTAGGGCGCGACGCCAGCGACGGTGGGGATGATGCCGCGGTAGAGCGCGGAGAAGCCACCCTCAGTCTTGTACATTGTGACCAGGACGGACCACATGCCGGGGAGTTTCTGGCCAGACGACTTTTTCAGGTCTGCGAAAGAGGCGGATTGGATAGATAACCGAGTGCGGACGATGTCGAGGGGGTAGGTGAAGGTCACTGAGGTGATGCCAGCAAGGCCGCCGCAGAACAGACGCTTGTAGGGGTTGAGTCCAGAACCGGGGGAGTCTTCGAAGAACTAGGTTGGGGTTATTGGTACCGTTTTCAACCGCGAATTCTCTCCCTTCGCAGTGGTAGAGAATCCTGAAGACGTCTCCCAAAACTCACTTTTTTGTATATATTGTACGAGCCGAACTGGACGGCCGAATAGGGCACGATCCGGATGCAATTGGTGCCGTTGCCGGCCATGAAGCCGCGCCAGCCCTCTTCCCTCCACATCTTCGCGAGCGCTTTGTGGACCGGCATTTTGTAGTCATTCCTTCCCACGCTCTGGATCTGGAAGAGGATCTTTAAGCGCTCGAGCGGGGAGACGACGGTGCGCGAGACGGCGCCCGCGACGCCGCCGGCGATGAAGGAGGCGAGGACGGGGTGCGCGACGATTTCTTTGAAGCGCTCGAGGCCGGTGTTTGGGGGTGGAGGTGTCAGGGCGGAAGGCTGGAGCGCAATCGGGTCAGTTGGACTCTTCTTTTCCTATTCAGAATCTAGAGGTTCCACACGTACAATGCCATTCCCCCCAGGAACCACCGTGAAAGCTGGGCGGCCATCTTCAGCGCGTTCAGACGACTGCGACGAAGTCATGGCGGACGGCTGGCTTTGAGACGCTCACACCCTCGCGCTAGACGCACCGCTCGCTGCAACACTAGAGCGAGTCCGCGACTATCGGGGTGGGTGTGGTGGTGTGGATATGCGAATGGGAATCATGGGTCGACGGAAGTGAGGCTCTGCGGCGCGCACAGGGAGGTGTTCAGTGGGAAGAAAGGGAGGGCGGGTGGTGCTGTAGCGAAGAGTAACGGTGCCATCCAAATCGCTCGTGTGCTGTCAGGGGCGATGGCCGGCGGAATTGCTGCTCTCATGGATGGGCGGGCGTAGGTGGAGGTGTAGGTAGAGCTTGGCGGAGAGGAAGAGGAGTATTCGGGTTAGAGGAATGATGGAGATTGGAGATCGGTAGCGGAAGAGCGTCGCGCGGTTCGCTAGGCCCGATTGATCTGCGACAGCCTCCCGGTGCTCGTTGTGAAACCACCCCAGACAACCCGCCGGCCTATTCTCTATCTAAATACGTGCCTGGCTTTGGGATAGGAGAGAGCATTTAACGAGTCCAGACAGCCCGCCAAGTCACGGCGACAGGCGCCTCCTGGCCTGACATCCTGTCTCAACTGCACCGAATCAGTCGTGGAACAAATTGCCGCCGCGCCACAGCCAGCGCCCCTTCTTCTACTCGTCAAGTGCCTGGGGCATCGCACGAGGCCAGCACTCCTGCCAGCTCGGGCTGCACCGCCGTCAGCTGTCCTGGGGTACACGACACTAGGAGGCCATCGACTCGGACCCCGAGTTGCGGTCATTCCGCAGCCAGCGTCAGCAGTGTCCCTTTCTTCTCACGAGAGCAGAAACAGCAGGACAGCCTCCCTTCTTGACGTCGAGGCAAGGATACAGGGCCCTCCGGGATACCGAGCACAGGCGGCCATGCATGCATCAATCTTTACCCAGCCGGTGGGACATCGGACTATGTGCAGGGCTGAGCAAGTCTCCGAGTCAACTTCCAGATATTACACATCTACACCAAAGTCCCTCAACTTCGGCATCACGTCCTGCCGTTGGAAAAGCGCATAAGTACCGACATGGGACCATCGACACATCTCCGCATTTTTCTATTCTTGAATCTGCAAATATGCAGCTTGCGGCGGGGTACATCCGCGGCCGCGACAACCGGGAAGCTCTGCAATTGGGAAGACGAGGCCGAGGGCGAGAATAAATCGGAGGCGTCCCCCATGGTGCCATCGAGATAGGAATATTCGCCCAACTCCAGTGTCGGATCTTGCCGACGGTCTGGGGTAGATTTGATAAGAGACCTTGCTATTTGTGCATAGAATGAGGGTCATGATGGTGAGTTGCCGGTTATGGTAAGAGGGAAGATATGCACCTAGGTGAATGAGTAGAATTGAAGCATGAGAGAGGATTCTTGTCGTACCGCCTTCTCTAGTTGTACTAAGTGTATTTTGTCGAGCTCTCGAACCACTCAAGCCTCCTGTTGTAACAGAGGCATGATTTCGATGTTCGTAGTCTCTACCATTTCCAGTCACGCGTGTCAAATGTCGCCCATTTCTCCTAGTATAAAACCACATTCATCCACCGGGCCCAAGTTCCGACCAGCAAAGAGATGGACGGACGATTCATAATAAAGGAAGCCGTGGATGACATCATGAGTTCCGCGGAGGCAATGCCCATCACATAAAGATGCGCACCTTCATTATCTAATGCACCTACTCTTTACAGTTCCATACCTCAAGATCTCAACGTTTTTATCCCCTGCTGCCCGTTTCCACAAAGAGCAATTAGTCGTGATCTTCACCATCACCATGAAGCAATACCGGCGCCAACACCGACACCAGCGACCATTTTTCATTATGGTCAAGTCTGTTGACCACGCCAGATACCACACACTTCCCAGACCTGCAACATCTCCATTTCTGTTAGCGACGAACGAACGAGTCCGAACTCATCACATTGTATTTTCCTGCATTTTGCAAATCCTCTCCCAGGCGACTTGCTCTGAAGTTCGAAACAGAGGTTGGGGAGGTTCTTATATCTAAGATAAGTCAGTCTGCACGTGACAAATTAGTAATTTAGCACGTGGCCAGGGAGAGTGGTTAGTGAGGTCAAGTGGTCGGAATAAAGTTGGTGAAATAGCCCGATGCACAGCTCTTCAAGCAATCTATACCTATTAGTACTCTAAATGTCGGTATATACATAGAACGACTTTGGAACAGAAGTGACGAATAATCCACGAATCTCACGGACAGAAGCAAAACTGATGCATTATACACATTTTCATTAAGTACTACTTAGGACCCCGTTGCGCCAATTTTGAAAACACCCTTGGTATCGTAGCTGAAGCGAGTGGAATCGACGCCGGCCGGGTATCACAAAGTACGAAAAGGAAAAGCCCTGAACCTGAGATACAGCCGCAGCCTCTCATCCCTGCATATCCCGCATATCCAGTCTGGAACCTCAAAATAGAGTACAACGAAACAGAATCATGTTCAATTAAGATGGTGACCTCCGGAATTAGTGGTTCGGTGACCACGTCCTAGTTGGCTGCGGCTTTACATGTTCTCGATGATGCCAGCGTTGATGGCGCTTTGGAAGCCTGGGGTTCCGTGTCCGTACTCGGAGTCCGCACCCTCAGGTCCCTTGTACTTATACTGGCTGGGTCCTTCGCCATGAGCGTCGGCCATAGCCATAGCAGACTGCACAGTCTGGTTCTGCGCCGGTAGGAAGATGACCTTGGAGTTTGCAGACTTGGCCATAGCTTGCATAGCCTCAAGATACCGGATCTGCATAGCGGGTGCGCTGGACAAGATATCGGCGGCCTGCCTCATCAACTTGGCAGACTCAACCTCGGCGCGGGCGGCGATGACCTTGGCCTCACCAGTTCGCTTGGACTGGGCGGCCATGGAGAGGGATTCCTGGAGGTCCTGGCTGAAGATGATGTCTTTGACGAGCATGGACTCGACCTCAACACCCCAGCCTGTCGCGGTCTCCTCAATGATCTCGCGGATCGATTGCGCGATCTCCTCGCGACGCTCGATCACGTCCTGTAGCACGCGTGCGCCAATGACGTGGCGCAGGGTGGTTTGGGTGCGCTCGATGAGCGCTTGGCGGATGTTGCTGATGCCGAAGGCGGCCTTGTGGGGCGAGATGATGCGATAATAAATGACGGAGGTGAGATGTAGCGATACATTGTCCTTGGTCATGCAGATTTGCTTGGGAACCTCTGATCATACTATTAGCTATGGTCGCGACGGACTGGTGCGCAAAAGGTTGAATCACATACCGACAATCTGGATCTTGACGTCCACCTGGATGAGCTGTTCAGACAGCGGGTTGACTTTGACGAGACCAGGATCTACGGCGCGTTCGAATCGCCCAAACTTGGTGACAAGACCAACGTTGCCCTGGTTTACGGGCTTGTATGGGTTCGGGCAGACAATGCAGCAGGGAATAGCTCCCAATGTGCCGACACAGCTGCCTAGGCCGTTGATCATAGCACCATACCAGCCGTGGTCGCTCTCGTCGGCGTCATCAGGCTTGATGACGCGCGCATAGGAAGGCTGAAGGTCCTCGCGACGTGGAGGCTGCACCTTGACGATAGGGTCGTTGAGGCCAGCGCGAGTGCCGTTGACACCCCCGCTGAGGGGATCCATAGGAGCTTTGCCGTTGTGGTCGGTCATGATGGAAGTAGAGTCGCGAATGGAAGATTGTGCGAGAATGCTGCGGGTGGAGGTGGAAGCCACAGTGAGGGAGAGGGGCAGTAGATATAAAGAAGTGATGTGATGTGGTGGCGTACGGAGACGTGTAGGGACAGCGTTTCGGGTGGTGATGTCGAGACTCTTATGAGGGTGGGGAAGCTCGCCCAATACGGTAAGAGCAGCACGCTAATAATCTAAGCTTTGCCTGGCCGCATATTGGGGCTATGCTCCCGTCCTCATGTGCTCGCCTTGCTCCACCAAACTGCAGCCCTGCGCGCTAATTCCCCCCTCAAGCCAGGGCTCAGCAACGGCACAGCTACGTGGTAGACCGGCGGCAATCCTCTTTAGTCTCCAGGCGCCGTCTTCTGAGCAATGCGCCATGGGAGAGACTCTACCGCGCCATGGGAATTCATGAGGCGTGAGAGCATCTAGGCGCAGAGTACGACCAGGACACATATCAGATCACCAAAACCGTCACGCCACGTGAACACTTTTTATTCCCACAAGGCGTCCTCGGCCACTCAGAAGCCGGCCAGAGGACGGCTAATCCGGCAGCAAACGAGCCAGCAGACACGAGGATGCGCGTTCGCCACCATTACCTCCACATTGGCCAATAAGGCCATCTACCGTACTCCGTCAGCACAAGGCAGATTCAATACACCAAGAACCCGCCCAAGAAGACGGATATTTGTCGCATTTCTCGGCCTTACGTCAAGCGCGCGGCACTGCTGTTGTGGCAACTAATCAGGCACACTGTGAAGAACACGATTAGCCTTTGCAATGCCCACCTTGGCATATTTTACCGGAGTACACGGTTCTGTTTTCGAGGCTGAGGAGAGACACACTCCTTCGAGCTTGCGGCTTGGGCTGATTCGACGGCGCAAACAATAACCTGAGGCATAATCCCCCCTCATCAGCGTGCAGCACCCTCCCTCTTTTCATCGTTGGTGTTATCGTATATGATTGCTAGGGTGAAAATCCCTCGTACCCTAGAGTAGGCGATCTCGATCATCATCGCTTTTCTCGCTTTGGTACATGTATAATACAAATACATACTAGGTATCCGCTGCGCCTCGAACACATGCAGTTCCAGACCTTCCTACTGGAGCAACACACAGCGCTCTCTTTCTATTTGGCATCCTTATCTACAATCCGTCTTTCTCCATACCGTCCGTACGGCAATAACAAGACGCCTAATTCCCGTCGAATACAGTTAGCCAGCACCATGAGCAGATATCCCGCAGTGGCGCAGTAGTCTCACTCACAGAAGGCTCATTCCTCTTCCAAATTGTATAGAACCCGTCCTCGGTAGCTATGTAGCTATTATGAGCCATGAAGCTAGTAAGAGAGGACTAGGAGTACGTGAAGGCTACGTCAATCTCCATTCCAGGTGACACGAAATCCCCAGAATTCAAACGTTCGCAACGGGAGAACCCAGACACCTACGAACCAACTACCCTGAAAGATTGCAGCAGCTCTTCCTCATGATTTCGTATACAGCTTTCGATCTCTTCACATGCTGGGCGAAACATCCAAGGTCGAGAGACGTTCCTCCATCGCGTATGCTAAGAAGCTTAGTAGATGCGGAGGGGGATATTACAGCGATCATTCTTTCAATCGACCATCCCACCGCTTCCTACATGACAGCCTGAACTAATACCGCGCTTCACTTAGGGGAAAAGCTACTCAGGCCTGCTGCCATCCCGGTCCTAAAGCTTCGACCTTTCCTTTACTTACATCTTCTCACAGAACTTGACCACGTTGAGAGTTCGTTCCTGCAGACATGGAGTGAGAGTAGGGTTAGCGAGCTAGGTGCTCAACTTCCCAGACTATGGTATAGATAGGAGTGCGAAGAGGGCTTTGGAGATGGAATTCGCGCAGTCACTGCTTGAAAACTATGCTCGCAGGATACCTACATTCGTCGAGATCTACATAGGTATCCTACCAGTCCATGACCCACCAGCCCACGCTGCAACCGGGTCATAAAGCCTACCCACCGCCCAACCCAACCCCTCAAACCTACCAATTTATCCATACCTGCCATCCACAAGGAAACGACTAGAAAACGCCCAACATATGCACCCATGCCTTTAAGCGAATCTAAGGTATGCTTCTAATAGTACACCCACCCCAAGGAGTAAGTAGTTCAGCCCTCGCCGCCAACCACCACCTGTATATCCGTCTCGAAACTCCCTCTCACAACATCGACCTCACCTTCGGCTCGCCATTATCCACCTGCCCAACAGCCATATCCCCCCCATCCCCCGCCTCCATCTCCGTCTCCCCACCCCCCATCACCTCCCGCACGCCCCCCTCATCACACTCATGCATAATCTTCTTCCAGCCCAACTCATCAGTCGTATCCTTCACATACTCCATCGTCGGGAAATAGTGCTCATTCTTCTTCATCGTCGCAACCCACGGCACGTTATCAAACGTGATAACCTTGAGCCTGAAATACGTGTTATCCCCAATCTTCTTGACCTCGTTCAGGAACGCGTCGAGGTTCTGCGTCGGCACGCCGTTGACATGCGTGATGAAGTTTGTCGGCGCGAGGCCGTACATGTATGCCGGCGAGCCGCGCGCCCGCGCCGAGACGTAGATGTCCGAGTGCACCTTGCTGATCTGCTGGCGGACGGCGTGGTGGGGGCGGTGCAGCGTGGCGCCGCAAAACATGACGGCGCGGTCGGTTTCGAGGTCCTCGGTGGGCACGGTGGGGACTTTGATGCTGAGTTCTTTGCGCTTGCGCACGACGAGGGCTTCGAGGAAGTCGTTGTCGTACATGATGTCGAGGTCCGAGACGCGCGTGATGAGCTTGTTGTTGAGCGTGAGGATCACGTCGCCTTCCTGTAGGCCGTGCTCGTGGCCGGAGTCGACTTTGCGGACCATGAAGAGTTGGTGGCGTTCGGGATCGTCTTTCTCGGTTCTCTCGATCCATTCTGGGGGTATGTTAGTATGCTATCACTGTACGGCTGTCACGGGCTTTGTTACCTTCGGAGACTCCCATGATCCGAGCCTGGCTCATTTGTACGGTGTGTGTCTCCACGTTCAGAATCCGTAGTGTGGGCGTATTGCCGTTTTGGATCTCCTTAAGCACGGGGAGGACCATAGGGGTGGCGAGACCTAGATGATATTCATTGTCCTTGCCACTGTGGGAGTTGCGTTCGCCGAGATAGGAGAGCCAAAGTGCTTGGACGGTGCCATCTTCGGCAATCAACACTCCGGTTCCACACTGACTGGCGAGGTTCGTGTCGACCGTTACTGCATCTAGATTGATAGCCCGGTAACGCGGAGTTGCAGCACTGGCTGGAATGGCAACTGTAGTAATATCGGTTACTACAGTCTTCGCCACAACCGGGCGAAGGTTCTGGTTGAATCCGAAGAAAACTGTCTCCTCTCCTTGCTTGATGAAATTTGTAGCAAACTTCGGGGTCTTGACCGGCGCATTGACCAGGGACGTGTCGTACTTAATGATAGCGTAGTTCTGTAACGGGTGCATGAAGACCACTTTGGCATCAACGATGATCGAGTCCGCGATGGTTAGCATGATATCGCAGAGATTGTAAGGGATCAGAGCTCTTGATACTATGACTAGGCCTTGTTTAGCATCCACAACCAAGCCATAGCCAATCTTTCTCGCCCTGGGAAAGCCGTCGAGCTTGATGGGCATCGACGCAGAAACCCGAACAAAGCTTCTCACGATATCGACAGCGGCTGGGTACTTCGCGCTATCCATGCGGATAAAGTTGGCTTTGCGTGGAACGGGAGGCGCGGCCGGGATAGCGTCGGCAATAACCGTGAAGTCCCAGAGGCCAGTCTTATCGTTACGTTTGGCGAGTCTCATCTTAGAATGCCAGTGACGGTCGATAGTGATGATATTCGTGCTAGAGGTGTGCAAATCTCGGAGATGCTTGTACACAACGACAACTCGAGATCGATCTAGAACCTGGTTAGTTTCGAGTCTCTACGCTAACCGTACTGTATAACATACCTGGAATAGCTTTCATGACCTCTACGAAGGTAACTAGGTTGGGGGTCTCTTTGTTATCAATGGATTGAATGAGCCATCCAGAATCACTGCCATCAAATCTGAAAGATCCAGCCGATTCGCAAACGTAGACGCCAGCGTCCTTGGTTGCGATGGCATAAAGTCGAGCTTGCTGGTAGGACAGGTCGTGGAATGCCGCTCCTGCAGCAGACACGAAACGATCGGGCGTTATATCGTGTAGGTTTCCAACTTCCAATTCAACAAGGATGTCCTCGCCACCTCGTTGAATCAGCAATGAGATTTTTCCCTCGACACTGTCATCCAGAATAGAATCCAGGCGCACGAATTGCGTAAGAAGCTCCCCGTTGACCTTGATTAGCACATCACCCTCTTCAACATTTTTGTCCGCAGGTCCTTTCGGAAGTACGACTTCGGCCACGAGCATTCCGGTCTCCTTAGGAAATGCCTGTCGAATTTCCTTCTCCCAGTCCGGTGACAATCCGAGTCTTCGGCATTCGTCGAACGGCTTGAGCATCCACTGAACCTGAATAGTTCCTCGGGTTATTGTTTGGCCATTCCGCACGCAATTGAGCGCTCGTAGGGGCCGATCCAAGGGTAGGAAGTAATCAGTAGCTGCTCCGTCGGCTCTACCACCAGCTTGGAGCGCAACAGCAAAGCCGTCTTTATCGACCACAGGACTTCCAGAGCTGCCGCCACTAGCAGCGGCTGCTGCTTGGATATAATTGGTGTCTACACCCAGTTAGCTTCTGCATAGACGCAGTCCCTCGGTAGACATACTGAAATCGCTATATCCCTCTCCATACTCCGGCGCATTGCGGTCGAGTCGACTGATGACACCTGATAAGATACTGAGTTTCTCTCCGGCATCATTACCAACGACTCGAATCTCAACTCCAACCTCTGTGTATCGTCAGCATCGCATCGCCAGGTTGGGAATCGGGTTACGCACTGGCAAGATCTGGCCTGAGCACCAACGACTCAACAGGCATGTACTTGATGGCTTTAGGGTCGAATCGCAGGATACCGAAATCGTGGACAGGGTCGCGGTAGACAGGGTATACGTCACACTGGCCCAAAAAGTTAGAGGCTTGCTCCGAAGGGCCATTGATCATGTTAACATACCTCTTCGTGATTGTCGAATATGCAGTAGCCTATGAACGGTCCAGGGCCCACGACGTGCCTGTTTGTCAGGATATAGCCCTTCTCCGCATCTACGACGAAACCCGTAGCCTCGCTGGCTAGGGCCGGGTCGGTGTCGAAAGAGCAGGTCGCGCAGAAGTGAATAGACACAACATTCTTCACCACCTTCTCAATCGTCTTCTGCCACTCGGCGGTGTCTTGTCCGGTGCCAACCACGCGTGCCATGTCCATTTCCTCGAAGTCTGAATCCTCTTCCATGGGCTGAGTCGAGGCTGGACCCTGTGAAGTAACGACGAGACCTGAGCCGTTCCGTTGGTGAAAGTCGGCTTCAGGCTTCATCTGCTTCATTGGCCGTTCGCTGGAGGGGGTTGGAGGTTGTTTTCGCTTGGTTCGGGCGTCTCCATTCTGTTCCATAGCCGTCGCTGTGCTGATTCGTGCTGTCTGAGGACGAGAGAAGGCTGGGCGCAAAGGACTGTGCTGGCTGGCGCCTACGATAGCCTTTGCCGAGAAGAAGCGATTAGGTAGACGTGGGGAGGCTGGAGAATAGGTGGCGCAAGGGCGCTGAAGGAGGGTGAGAACGGACGAGGCAGGGCTGCGGAGAGATTCTCTTGCGGCGAAGGTGGCACGACCAAGGAGCATCCAGAGAGTCAGGGCAAGGCAGCGACAAGCGACTACCACGGGTGTAGGAGGAGAGACGGGTCTGCAGAAGGCGATGCGAGACCGAAGGGATTGATAAATTGATAATCGGGAATGAATTCACGTCTGCCAGAAGACCCCGGGCGGTGCCTGGCTTGAACGCCGCGCAGGGGCCGGGGTTGCGAAGGATTCAAAATGTCGCCTAGTCAGCCTTAGCATTGACGTCCTTTCACCTCAACTCAAGTCTATGAAGCTTCATATGATGCCCCAACGATATTGTCGACTTTTGGGTATCCCAAGTATCAATAGTAAGTCTGCCACACTAGGCATGAAAAAATTGGCACACTCCATGTGTTCAACACCGTCTGAGGTGGTCTAGAGAGCTATCAGGCTTGCCAAAGCTTGTACTTCATAAATAGCAATAGCATACTAGAGGACCTCAAGCGGTGCTAAACCTAGGTACACGGAAATAGTGCGTACCCCTCACGGATTCGTATTCTGCCAATTTCTACTGCCACTCAACTACCATGCTTACCTAGTAGGTAGGTGCACCTGTATGCCACTGCTTCGGGTGCTTCAACAAAATTCCACATAGTCCAGAAACATAAGATTCTCTCTTACTTATATTTTGAAATGCATCGAAGCACTACAAGCAAAGGTAGATAGGTGTGTAAACGGCAGATCAGAGTGCTACCTTTTCATGCCCTTTGTGTCTGCATAGAGGCAATCCGGGTAAGCTAGGTTGAGAGTGGATTGGCCAGATTTCACGTTCATCGTGTCACCATTGTGATGAGTGTATGCCAATATATGCTGGATTGTGACTATTAGTGCAATCCAAACATGCCAATTGGTGGTGTATCATGGTGTCATCATCGCCCTCCCTGTCCCGCATGCCGCCTCGATTTATCTCTGTTTATCACCGTCAGTCTCGATCTTCTCCTCGCCATCATTTACTCAAGCGCGTTCTGGCCATGTGGCGATTGAATATACCCAGCTTCTCCATCCGTTGCTCCTTGAGAATCCGATGGGTCTCTTCCTCCCCCTTCTCCATGATGAGTGTGATGAGCTTCTTGAAATCTCCAAGCGGCTTGTACTGTTCATCGAATTGGACCATCTGGAGGCCAGCCTTGACTAGCGCAGGAAGTAGTCGGAGGACGTAGCTCAAGTGTCTCTTGTGCATGCTGTCCATGCTGCTGAACACCCTCATGGTCTGAAGGCTCTGTGGGAAATCCTCCGCCACCAAATCTTCCATGTCCTCCACCGAAATCCAGACATTCTTGATCTTGTCGAAATAGTGCGGCAGCTTGGAGCGTAGTGGCTGTCCATTCTTGATGCCGGTATCATAGTGAAGCATGAAGAAGTTCTCTCGGTAGAGAACATCGGTGGCTTCCTCGTGGATCTGGTGATTGACGCAGAGGATCGCAGGGAAGAGTGGCTTGCGCAGTCGGGCATGTTCGAAGCGGATCTTGCAGAAGCTGGAATTTTGATAAGTCTGCCATCCGTTTTGGTTGTACATGGGCGACAGCACAACGTAAAGACCCGCTTTGAGGAGTTCTTTGTAGATTTTGCGGCGGAGCTCCAACGGGAGTCTCATGAACAGGGAGGGATTGGGGGACGCATCTAGACGCACGCACATTAGCTCACTATTCTTGGCTCTACAAGAGGATAACATACCGTCCGAGCTCTTAGCAACGCTCTGCGGAGCGTTCTTGTCGACGTCGAGATCCATTTCTGGCGAATGACTTGTAGTGGGTAGGGTGTTGAAGATGAAGAGTGTGCAAGAATAGAAGACAAGAGTTATCCGAACCCTGGCAGGAGCCTTAAATCATCGGCTTCCGTCGCCTTGATAGTTGGTGCAATTTTAAGAGGTTGATATCGCTTCCAACAATCGCGTGACGTCTCCAACTTCACCCCAAGGCTACCATTTCACTTGTTGGCGTCTCACTGACCACCCCAACTTTGACCCCTCCCAGCCCAGCCCTTACCCTTCCGTTACCCTCATCCCCTGGTCTCTCCTACATTACAGGAACTCATCACCTCTGCTGGCGCACCCTGCGACCGTCAGACAAGGCTCTCGAATTCACCAAGCATCGCAGTGAGTTCCCCTATTTACCAGATCTCGAGTACCGACATAACTGACTTCCGCATAGACATCGCAAATCACCATGTCTTCAGGCCAGAGTTGGACCGACATCGAGAAGGTCAGAGGTCGCTCTTGCGCTCTTCAAGCATTCCACTAACGCATCATAGTTGGCGTACTTCATCATGATCTTCGACAATGGCCAGTCGATCGACTGGAAGAAAGTGCCTATCCCCGCCGGCCGAAGCGTGAAGGCTTGTCAGAGGATGGTTCAGAACACCAAAGACAAGCTCAAGGACGATATAGAGCGTCTCAAGAGCGGTGCAGCCGCTCCCGACACTAGCAAAGAGGCCAAGAGCCCCAAGAAGGCCGTAAACAAGAACGGCGCTTCCAAGCCGAAGTCTGCTACCAAGAAAAAGGTCGATGGAGACGAGACCGGTGTCAAGAAAGGCACCAAGCGTGCGCAGAGCGCTGATGATGATGACGACGACGAAGGCTTTGACCAGTTCGTAGGCAAGAAGATCAAGATCGAGCCCAAGTATGAGGAGGTGGAGCAGTATGACGATGTCGATGATGTCGCATGAGCGCACATCCTACACGCCCCAGCCTCGCCTGCGTTCCTTGGTGACTTCCCCGGCGAGCAATGCGAAGGTCCCCTCAAACGGTTATGGAGTTTCCCTAACTGCAGGCGTTATGGCGGAGATTTGGGTATCTGGTTTGGTTGGGACCTGGCGGTCTCTGGGTTTGGCCTGACTTGACTCGAAGGGCTTTGGACAGCTATGGTGACGCACGAGGAAGGTGTTTGCAAGCCCAAATAGTCCGCAGCACAATGACAGATGAATGACAATGACTATGGAACTTGACTCTTGAAATTGATGAGATATAGTGACTTGCCAGAGATACCCGTGCACTTACTTCTCCACCAGTTTGGTTAGGGTTTCCACGTACTATTAAAAACTAGAGGCAGCACATACGCATCTAATCCCTATACACCATGTTACCACTGTCTGGAGTAGCGTACTGAGTTTGCTAGTAGTCCAAAATGTCAAACTAGTCTCTTTTGTGTGTCCTAAGAATATTTTGAGGCTCCTCATGCAGCGGTAAACGGGTGTACAAATTTCTATAACCAGGCATTGTATCTTTCGATCGAGACCAAGCCAGATGCAACAGCATCCTCGCTCCAAACGCCAAAACACCACCCATGCACTCCCCACCTATACCCAACTCTTCCCTTACTCCAGCTTATCCAAATGCACCAACCTCGTCAGCACAACCTGCTTACTCGTCTCCTCGATCTCGCCCGCCAAAAACACCTCATCGAGGATCGCATAGACCTATACCACCCCCCAATTATTAGCTCTCCGCCCTAACAAAACAACCCCTACCCGGCCGGCGTCACGCACCTTATAAAAGTTAAAAACCAGATCTAATTCGCACACGTTCCCGAAGAACGCATCTAGCACCTCGACAAAGAAGTGTATAGCCTCCAGATACGCGAGCTCGTTGTCGTTGGTGTCCACACACGCGCAGAAGAATAGCCCCGCGTAGCGCCGGTATACGATTTTGGATGTGTTGCGGAATTCGACGAAGTTGGATTGGTGTTTTTGGTCGCGGGGCGCGATGAGGCGGTGGACCTAGTGAGGGACGTGTTAGGGGATTCTGGGGGAGGGTGGGAGATGGGGAGGGCGGTGAAGGGCGGATGGATGTGTACCTCGCCCTTTAGCTTCACTTTCTCTTCATCCTGCGGAGCTGTTAGTATGTCGTCTGTGAGGGGATGGGAGGGGGAGCTTACGCTGTACGGCGCATACCACTTCGCGAGACGAGTCTTGCCTCTGGGAACGGTTAGCACGCCTGCAATGCGACATTGAGTTTGCTCAGGTAGCGGTGAGCATACTGCCGGTTCTGGATGAGGATGAAGGACAGCACCATGCTTGCTGGTCGTCGCTCGGTGGGAGCTGGGAGAGGTGTCGGTCGTTGGTTGTTGCGGGTGGCGCGCTGCACTCCGCAATGCAGGTGGAAAGGCGCCAAGACTTCTGCACTCGATTCGGGAGGGGTGCAGGTGGTATTGGCAGGGAAGACTGCTTGATGCAGCCCAAGGGTAACTGATCGGTGAAAAGGCTTGCTTTGGCTGCGCGTCTGTTTTTGTTTATCCAGCGAATGGTGGAAAAGAAGGGTTTCCCCGCAAAAATTCACCCAGGGCACATGGGAGACCCGAACGCTTGGGAGCTGTGCACCCTTCACGTTAATCGACTATGTGAGTCTAAGGAGGGGCAATTATGCATCATATGAACATGGTCGCATGCAAGAGATGTAGTTCGGTAACTTAGCTAGTCCATTGCTAGATGTCCCTTGTAGGTAGTTTCTATTCACTCCAAGCTATGAGAATATCATTTCTACAACTCATCTAGTCACGTTTCGGAATACATCCAACTACATTCAGGCTCCCTACACCAAAAAATGGCAGTCCAAAATCCGTGATTCTATTCTCATTCTAGACGTGTGCATACTTGCCTACAACAAGATGGAACCCTCTAGTACTTTGTCCAAATCCGCAAAGTGATAGTTTTGGCAAACCTCATAGCTCTCTAAGTTACTACAGACCGTGTTGTTCTACGACTTCAAGTTCAACTAAGCTTGCCTGTACTACACAAAACCATCACGATACTGCGAAAACAAATCCTTACTCGGAATAGCTGGCACGGCCCGATACTGCGCGAATATTTCCCCATGATCCTTCGGCGGCGGCGGCGGCCCATATTTCCCAGCAACATACCGCTCATATACCTCTACATCTATTGGCGAGTTTGTATACCGAGGGGACTCAAATGCCTCAGTCGCCCAGTCCGGTATCTCCAGTACCTGTGGATCCGATATTACTAGCCGTCTTCGGCTATCGGCATTTTTCAACAGCATGGAGCGCTTGAAGCGCTCGTGTAGGGTGCTCCCGCTTCGGGTTGAAATTAGGGAATTGACCAGCGTCCTGCTCTCTTGGTTCGGGTGAATGAAAGGAGTAGGAGTGGGCTGGCGGCGTGCGAGGGCTATGAGAGACGGTGCGCAGGCGCAGATTATTGCGAGTTGACATTCGAGCTGGGAGGAAACGAATACGTCGAAGCCGTGCCCTGTCGATTGTTAGAGAGGCGATGTCGTCGCACTCGAGCGGCAGCTTACACGTGATGTCTACTAAAGAGCTATCGGCCAGCTGAGAGAGCCGTACGGATCTTGCGATGCCTGCTCCGATCACTCTGTTGCAAGATATTAGCGTAAACCTCGATGTCGTGAGGTACCAAAACTTACGATACAGCCAGCGCGAGAATGACATTTAGCCCGATTCTCTCCCTCCTCTGCATTTGCATATTCCAAACAAGTATAGCCGAAAGCAGAACCGTGTAGAAGTCAGAGACTGCCCCTAGAGCTCCTACCCACGGATTCGTAACATGGCTGCTGGAGCACTGATACGCCTTCGAGTATACAGGATCGAAAGATTTCCAAAATGCCTCCGTAGGACGACACATTAGAACTAAGACGAAGAGGAATGTAAGGGTGTAAGCGGCCGTGAAGCCTATAGCGACCCATATGACCCACTTCCACTCTCTGCTAATACCATCTGCGCCTAGACGGCGGTATATACAAAGAACGGAAACTTTGGTGAAGCAAGTGCTAAATAAGAAGGCGCCTTCACTAAGCCAGCTGGTCAATGCGGAGGTCAGCGAAATATTCACCGTGCTGGGAGTTGGGAAAGTACCAGAGCTGAATCACTGAAAGAGTTCGGATCGCTGTCCCAGATATGGCGGTCAAAGCCGAGCCGTAGGGTTCCTGTACATAGAGATTAGTTTCATAGAGATTAGTGAATGTATCAGATACACCTCAAAGGCTGGCAGCGAGTTGATATTATCATTCTGGAATCCGACAGTACCCTCCTAGCACTAAAGTGGCCATAGACTAAAGCATACACAATAGCACACCGGTCGAAATTTCCAAGGACTTGAAGCACAGGCATACCGAAGAAGCTACAGCACTCCTAGCGGCGCATGTAATACAGCAGTCCAGGTTATGAAAATACGGAGATGGCGTCGGAATGCTTCGCCGAAGACCCCGGGTGAAAGCTGGGGGAACATCTCACTTACCGAGTACACATAGCGCAGTAAAAAGAGTTCCAAAGAGCTGGAGACATGAGCTAAATGTCATTTTTGGGGGAGTACACGGTTGCTCACCCAAGCAATACTTATGAACGCGTCGTCTATACTTGGCGAGCCACCGCGTCGCAACAAGTTCGACAATAATCTAGTCGCAAAGAGCAGCGTGGCGACGACTTGCAAAATAAGGCCAAATACTGGAAACCATGTTCGCCTTTCGGGGTTGGTATAATTAGGGGCGGGCCACTGCGCAGTAGCACTCGTAGGGATAGCGCGAAGATGAGTGCCCATCGTAGAGACAACACAATTAGGACACACCGTGCGGAGACTTGCACATCCAATGCGACGAGAGGAAGGGATGAAGTATAAGGCACAAATCTTAGTTGCCCCAGGAAATGGCGACTGGGTGCCAAAGGGACAGAAACCAAGGGAACGGCGCGGGTAATAATAAGTGCTCGATTATAGCTCTTCATGTGGCAATTACATGGGTCGCGTCTAATGACACCCTTTCAAGCTACAGGCCGAAACCTGGACGGTCGATCATCGCGTGGTGTGGGGAAGAGATCGAACCAGAGGGAGTCCATAGTCGGTTAGTACCAGACAGGCGTGCATTCTAGCTGTGCCATGGATAAAATGATGCATTAAAGCCTGGAAAGGTGTGGCAGCCCAGTAGTTCAGTTGAACCTAAGTCTGTATTGCAGCTGAAAACTGTGGTCGTAAGGTCATGCAACCAAGGGGCCGTGGCTTGGGATTGGTTCTGGCCATCTTTGTGACATGTGCCATTCTCCCTCCAAACTAGTATTCTGAAAAGGCTCACAGCTACTGTCGTAAACAAGGAACGGGGATAGCCCTTGGTATTAGACTCATTGAACGGTAGACCTGTTCCACGGCTCCTGGAGCCACGGAATACATGGCTGAGGTACCATCGTAGCGAAAGAGAACGGAATTGGAGAACGTCCCGAATACTCAGCGAATCAACATGGAACCCACCCTCCTTGATGGAAGGCATTTTTCGATGGTGTGGTGGGAAATCCGGGTCATGAAAATGCCGTTGCATTGCCGAACGAAGCCAGGAACACATTTTGCCTTAGGGTCGAAGGTACATGAGGTTGGCTAGTTGAAGTTTGGGGGATGGAGGGGCATCCATGATTGCTGATCCCTGTATATTTCTTTGTGCCGTCAAGTTTCTGTGACAATTTGTCGGCAGCCATTTACTGTGGACGCCTTGGACATGAAGCGCTTCGACTTCGACGTGCCGCTAGGATAGTCTAGGTCTTTAGCATCTATAATAGCATTCAGCTGGTAAGATACATTTGAAGTTTGCAGCTTCCTTCTAGGAGGAGCATATGGGGATGCGAGTAGAGAACAGGACAAGAATGAACGTTCTGGCGGTGAACGATCCCGTGAACTGGTGGCTGTATCTGGAACAGGGAGCAGAGCGTTGGTCCCCTAACACTGGGGTTCGACGCAGCCAAGCTGTCAGAAAACCTGGAAATCTGCAGGCTTGCAGGTGCTCGCGGGTTCTCCCCGTTTCGTGAGTCGATGAACTCGTCTTTCATGTAGTGCCAGGTGTTGAGTAAGTGGGCAATTGATGCAATACAACCACGATACCGACCCGTTAGGTTTGAGAAGATTGAATAAGGTCTACCTTTACGCGAGCAAGTGGACCTGACGACCGGCACGAGCAAAGGTGAGTGTCTTGCACATGGCAAAGGACATGGTTTCTAAAGGAAATGGAGGGGGAGCTGACCCCGACAAGCTGTGCGATACAGGAGACCAGTCAGAGAGAGAGAGAAGAATGGGATACGAGAATGACAGGTTTTCATTGGAATGATGAGGCGTCTGCCAGGTTTGAGGTCCTTCCCCGCATGGTGACGCCCTTTCGGGACCGGCCCGCTGTCAACCAGCCACGTGCTGAAGATGCAGGGGTCGCACGCTAGGCATGAAAAAGGTGGCACACTCAGCAAGCATTCTGCCGTATACCCACGACTGCACGAGACAGATTACTTGCTGAGTGTGCCACCTATTTTCTTGCCCAGCGTGGTTAGCTACCCTTCGAGATTGTTATACCATCCTTCCCATCCATCCTGTTCCTATATCAAACCTCTTCTTGCGTCAAGTCAACTCTAGGTCCGAGGGACTGCCGACGACAATCGAGGTTAGTATACGTGGTGGGTGCTGGCGCAAAGTCAACGTGCACGGGCAGGATAGCTTTGGCAAGGTGGCTACCGTCAAAGACAGAGCCTTAAAGCCTTTACCTCGTATATCGGGGAGAGGCTCCAGGCTCCGACGCAGCTGATCAGCAAGTCGTAGCAAACAATGTCGTAACACATCGATGGAGAAGAAAGCGTCGAGGTACTGAAATGACATCTCGAAGTAAATCGGTACAGCCCCATGTTTGCTACTACCGCCTGTGGACGCATGCTGTGGTTCATGCATCTCGTGAATGCTGCGTAACGAAGGCTGTCTACCTTTTCCAAGGCCATTCCGGCCATTGAAACCTCCCTCGTCGGCTTCTAGTACCGCCATCCACCCTTGTAGCCACCTGCACGCTGACCACAGCATGCTTTCACAGGCTCTATAGTTGTCGTGATCAAGGTAACGCATTTTTGAACAAGCGGCAGAAAAAGCACGTCGTTCTCAGCCCGTTTGGGTCACTGGACGCCGCAGCTAGTACGCAAAAAGCTACCGGCGAATAGAGAGGACGTATTTCCGCATTCGACACGGATCTCGTGTCGTTGCCTATCTAATAGTGGCTACGATCAGTCCGTAGAGGATGGGCTGGTGACGAGATAATGATGCTTCCAGGCCTTATACAATAGCACCGCACGAGTATTTGTCGCGGGACTCCATCGAAGATCGCTGACGAAGGGCGGCGGAGCCTGGGATCCTGAAACTCCGTGCGTACGAGCTGCAACTATTGTCACACTGGGACACCACCTCCTCGTCTTTTGGCTACTATTGATTGTTAGTTTCCTTTCTATCTTACTATTTTCCCCGGGTTATTCCGTTCAGTTCACGAGATTCATCTCGGACTAGTCACACTCTGCCCCTAATCTTGAGTAGGCTTGATAGTAGTGGAGCCCTGCATTGCATTCGCGGTGTATGTGCCCAGGTATAATGCCTCTTGACAGTCGCGTTTGAAAATTGCGAGTGAGGTATATGGTAGTAGTCCTCTAGTCCTCTAGTTTTCCATAGCTCTTGCTTCAGTGCTCGATATTAGGAGGGATGGCCTTTTTCGGACTTTGACCTAGAGGCTGATAGGAGCTTCTTCGGTGATACGATCTTGCTTCTTGTAAGCCCTATGATATTTGCAAGGAAGGAGAGCCTGGGTGGTGCTGAATGGATGCTGATTTGAAGGTACCGATTCATCGAGTGGTGATGTCGATTCGGTCGGCCACCCCGAGGAGTTTGTTAACACATTCTGTTCAGTCGGATAGGGAAAGTCAGCTCCCCGCGTGAAAGCCTCTTTCAAGACGTGCAGGTGGTGGTGACTGCTCGTCAAGCAGAATCGAGGTGTTGGGATGAGATGAAAATTTTGCACAGCGGTTTCGGAGGACGCGCCCTGCAGTCCCCACGCGTCAGGGCGTCGTGAGACAGGCCGGGGATGGTGACACGAGAGAGATGATGTGCAGAGTTTGACGCTAGGGAAGAAACGGGACCATCCCACCTCGTCGGCGTGGAGGGACTGCAAGCCACAACCGAACCACGCCTTACCAATGTTCCAGACACATCCCAAGGCCTCAGGCGGCCTGACCGAACGTATTTGCATCACCGCCGCGCGGGCTGCTGGGCCCCGCGAAGCTACCACGGCTCCGAATCCCACCAGCACGCGCCGTAATCCATATTTGCGCTGGCGCTATACGGGAGAACGGGATCATGCAGGGAAGCAGCGAAGAAGCTTTCCAAACGACGAGCTGAGAACGAACGAGCCAAGACGAAGCGAACCGTGACGACCGTCATTTCGGTACTCAAGGTCATACGAACGTCTGGCGCTGGGTCCGGCCATCTGTTGCCGACTCGACGCCGCGCAGCGTGATTGAGCCTTGGCGTGGTTTTGTGTATCTCCACGGCTGGCTCGTTCGACCATGTTCACCTCGCTTTACACTCCAGGCCCACGGTTGGACGCTGGCGTGACGCCGACCCTGATCCTGACTTCGCAAAGGGCTCTCAGTGGTTTCTCAGCTGCCCTAGAGCTGCACATGTCTTCCAAATCGCAGCATAGCCCGACATCCATCAGATATGGTAGTCCAACACGCACGGGCTTACGAAGTTTTTGTCTTCTTCTGCTATCCGACTGAGCAAGGGCATACGACTACACTACGAAGTCCTACTACTGCTCTCTGATGGCAGACCGGACGTCATCGCCACGGCTCCGAGGACCATTCGATGCCCGCGGTTCTTCACGCTTCAAAGGCGCAGCATTGGCTCGGCATCGACGCCCTTTGCCATTGCAAACACGTCCTTATCTTTACTTCTAAACGGTGGCCCTTGGTTCGCTCGTCGTCAATGAAGTTAGTCTTGGCAGCACCCTCCTGGCGGGGACGAAGGCTAAAAGCTGGGCATTTGCGCCGCTTTCAGTGCGCAGAATCGGCTGGCGGCCAATTGCAGCGCTGGCGGGCGGCCTTGCGTAAGGAGGTGATCAACGAAAACGCCGAAAGATAAGGACCCGCTCAACGACAGTCCCGCGCCAAGGCCTCCGCCGTCGAGGCTTCGATGCCGCTGCGCTCTGGGGAAGCCTGTCGGCGGCGTCTCGAGGCGTCGAGAGCTGCGACAGCGCGCCCTGTCAGCAGCGTGGCTGCAATTGGGGGTTCGAGGGGCTCGTCTGCACGCGTGGGTGTGGCCGCAAGAGTTTTCCTGCATGTCGCAGTGTGTCTGGCCGGCCAGAGGCTCCCACTTGGGGCTGACGGCATGGTTTAGGGGCCGCTGCCATTGGGCCACCGGCCAAGGGACCGCAATGCAGACTGACGCCAGGCTGATCCGATCCCCGAAAAGCAAAGGTCCTTGAGATCTGTACGATGCTGCCGGCGCGACCCCACGTCGTGTTTGGGGGAAAGCTCCAGCTCGCCTAGTTTATTTTGCCGCAGCAGGGGGGGATGCTGCTGGGCTGAACCAGGGCGATAAGCTGGTGACAGAGCCCATGCTGTGGAAAGCATCATGAACTTAAAAGCCGCCGGTACTGCCGTGTCGATCCAAGCCAGCGTCTTCCGCCATTCTTATACTCGGTGCAGCCCTTCTCGCTGCCCTCACACCTTGTCCAAGGCTTCTTACCCTTTCGTCTCGCCTCGTTGATACTTCTCTTGTAATACACAGCTCCCTCGAGCACCCTCCTTAAAACATGTCCTACTCGTGGGTGGGGCCCCCTACCGCCTTCAATGGCACAAACGAATTCCTTGGTGGTGATTCCGGTATGTGACGCCAGCACTGTCCTACGTCTGACACGTGAAAGCGAGCTAGACGGCTACTTTTTCAAAAACCCCATTGCCACTCGCAACATTTTGCTGGTCACAAGTACTGACGCTCAGCTGCAGACTCCGAGAATCTCAATCAATGGTACCAGTCTGGCGACCAGGCCTACATCATCATTGCTTCGGCGATGGTGTTGGTCATGGTGCCGGGTCTAGGATTCCTCTACTCCGGCCTCGCACGCAGAAAGTCTGCTCTGTCTCTTATTTGGGCCTGCATGGGCTCCTGCTCCGTCATCACATTCCAATGGTACTTCTGGGGTTACTCGCTCGCATTCAGCCAGTATGGCACCAGCGGCTTCATCGGCGATCTCTCAAAATTCGGCCTCATGAAGACTCTGGGCGCCCCCAGCCCGGGAAGTCCTTTGATCCCCGACCTTCTATACGCTTTCTACCAGGTAAGCTCTCTCAGGATCCCGTCATTCTCGCAGCTCGAACTAACCCCCTCTCCAGATGCAATTCTGCGCCGTTACCGCCGCTATCGTCGTTGGAGCCACCGCCGAACGCGGCCGCCTCATCCCCATGATGGTCTTCATCTTCGCTTGGGCTACAATCGTCTACTGCCCGGTGGCCTGCTGGGTCTGGAACGTCAATGGGTGGGCTTTCAAGTGGGGGGTGTTGGACTACGCGGGCGGCGGACCTGTCGAGATCGTTTCCGGTATGTCTGCCCTGGCCTACTCAATGGTCCTTGGTAGACGCCAGGAGAAGATGATGCTCAACTTCCGCCCTCACAACGTGTCTTTGATCACCCTCGGAACGGTGCTGCTCTGGTTTGGATGGTTGGGCTTCAACGGCGGATCGTCTTTCGGTGCCAACCTGCGCGCGACCATGGCCTGCTGGAACTCCAACTTGACTGCGATGTTCGGTGCCGCCACTTGGGTTCTGCTCGATTGGCGATTGGCCCGAAAGTGGTCCATGGTCGGCTGGTGCTCAGGCTGCATCTCTGGTCTCGTTGCCGCTACTCCTGCGTCTGGTTTCATCACCCCCTGGGGCAGTGTTGTTCTCGGCATCGTGACCGGTGTCGTATGCAATTTTGCGACTAAGAGTACGTCTTATTCTCTCTCCAAACCTAGTATAAGCTAACAACATCACAGTCAAGTTCTGGATCAAGATCGATGATGCCCTCGACGTGTTCGCTGAGCACGGCGTCGCTGGAATGGTCGGCCTTCTCGCCAACGGTATCTTCGGCGCCAGCTACATCATCGGCCTCGATGGTGTCAACACAGGCCTCTTCAACGGTGGCTGGATCCAACACAACTACAAGCAGCTCTACATTCAGTTTGCCTACATCATCGCCGTCACCGCGTATGCCTTCGTTGTCAGCGCCATCCTCGCCTACGCCATCAACTACATCCCTGGCCTCAAGCTCCGCGCCTCTGAAGAGGCCGAGCTCCTCGGCATGGACGATGACCAGCTCGGCGAGTTTGCTTACGACTACGTGGAGGTCCGCCGCGACTATCTCGCCTGGACCCCAGCCCAGAAGGAACCCTCCCATTCCGAACACAACATCCCCCAGGGTGACCGTCACGGTATCTCGCAGCACAGCCAGATGCTAGAGGGCAAGGAACCCAGCGAGAGCAGTGGCGAGCAGCACACCGGCATTGGCGGCGACCGCCACGGTGTCGCGGCGGAGAAGGTTGACCACGGAGAGTGATCTAAAAATAGAGTTCCCGTTATTGTGATCGTTGGCTGGGTTTGAGCATGTTAGGAGTTGGATACCATATATTGTTACTGTCACTATTCGGAAATGTAGCCGGTCTCATTTGAATGGGCTGGGGTATGCTATCCGAGTTGAAGGACATGGAGACGTACGTTGGCGCCTGTGTTATGTGAGCATATATTGTTTGAACTATTTACCACCACTGGCTGACGCCGGCAATCTATTCCCTTGTACATATTACATATTCACTTCACACCCAAGTGCCGTGCATCGTGAAACAGAACGCGCAATTCACTTGTTCCACCAGAGCTCTCCACAGCCCCCTCCTCCCGCTACCCAGGTCCCTGCCAGGCCCCCGACCGCGTGAGACACGACTCCACCTGTCCCACGGCGCAGGAAATCCCTCACAGTGGTGACATAGTGGAATCACAGCAACCCACCTTAAACCCCGGATCACGTGCCTGACCTTATCGCTGCCAAGCCGATCGGCAGTCTTGGCACCGCTTAGAATCCCTTCATGGGAAAGCTGAGACGGCCTTTCCTCTTCGCCATCTTTCTCCGCTCCTTATCACCTGCACCCCGGATTGTGGTACGGCGATCGCGGTGGTGATGTCACTATACTGGGCATGAGTCTGGAAATCGAGTGCTAAGCGGGCATCGAGTTGCCAGCCAAGGAATTTCTTATCTATGATCGCTACATAGAAAGGGGGAATGCGTAGAGCTGCTTGGCTGTGTAGTGCTTCAGCTAGGTAGGATTTTAGAGGATTCTAGAGGATTTGTTGACTAGGGAATCTTTGGCGCATAGGACCTTTGCTGATTACTGCTGATCAAGGCTGTAGGTCATCGGACTTACTTTAGGCTCTCAGTCGAGCCCGAAATACAAAGTTTGATCTGGCTTCTCTTGCAATAGTATGCCCAAAATGTCTTCAAAATTGTACGGACTGGCTCCACTTTATACATCTCATAACCTTTATATTAATCCATTCTCTACGCCCTTATTCGAAGCGTCTGGCAATAATATGCCAAGATCGACTTCAAATCGCACGGACTGGCTCCATTTTATACGTCTCGCAACCCTCAAATTAATCTCTTTTCCACGCCCTAATTCAAAGCGTCTGGTAATAGCATTCCAAGCTCGACTTCAAATCGCACGGACTAGCTCCATTTTGTACATCTCATACATGCAATATTTACTCCGATTCTGTGGTCTAATTCGCAGCGTCAGGACAAATGTGAAAGCTTGTTACTAGATTTACAATGTCTAGATAATGGAATGTGCGAGGGATGTCGTTTGTGAGCTTATGAATATTTGGAAAGTGGCGAAGGTGTAGGAAGAGCTACAATTAAGTTCAGGGGGTATGTTGGCTTGAGGTTTGACTTTTGTGTTGCCCGCTTCAGGCGTCTTGCTGCTCTCTGACGCGTCCCTCAAAGTGCCATGGAGTCGGTTGTATTTCTTAGTCTTCATCTTCGCCTCAAAGTCTGCTATTATTGTCAGGATCGCGACCTTTCCGGTGGCCTTGTCTTAGCGCAAACTACCCTTATCCCCGCTAGGCGGGAAAAGAGTGTTAGTCCAGAGGTACACATCCTCTAGACTTGTGTACACTGGCCTATCACTGCTTGAGTCACTTGAGGCATTACTAGTATCGGACTAGGTAGGCGACTGTCGAGGTCCGTAAACCACTTTTCTCAGCGTGGTTCTGCACTGTCTTCCAATAAGCAGGGTAGATACACTGGACAATCGTCTCTACCTATTTTACATATCCAATCACCGACTAGGTCACGTGGCATGGCCCACTTCAAACTTCGCTTTACCTTGAAGGGTCACGTGCTTAATATCATGCGTCCACGCATAAGATCTACTTCCCGCCTTCCCGGGGAAGTTATCTCATCACGAAGGAACACTTTTAAGATAAAGTGGCTATTTTGGTAGGATTGCGTTGGTCCCATTTTAATGTGTTAAACCCTGAAATGGGTTACAACTTACAAAACTTTCATGTTTAAAAGCATGGAATCAAGTACCGAAAGTCTAGAACCAAGCCACTCATACCAAGATGGCCACATTACGTAGATGGTCACGTGAAGCAAGTATGAATAAAGAGAGGACGTCTGCCGCTAATCTCGAGTGCAACAATCTTTGTCCTCAGCCATCTGACTCTTACCTTTTCTTTGTTCGACCGTGTCAGAAGGACTGAATAGCAAGGATGTGTATCTTCGGACAAAGAGTCTTTGCTGCGAGTCACCCATCACAAGGTGTTCGCCGGCAACTGATTTTCTCTATTACAATGTCTCATCGTTTTTCTTGCTTTCGTTCCGTATTAATTGCCGTGTATATCGATAGGACTGGATCCTGAAGAGCTTCTTGTGCATTTCCCTCATTTAGATTTTCGCAAAGCAGGCCTTTGCGATCCTGCACTCACTCGTTTCAAACCTCGTCCGTACGAAAGTTAAACAATCATCCCCTATCCGAAACATACCAAGCAACGATCAGCCGCTCAGGCTACCACGTTAAATTATGGCACAACACCCAGACACGAACAAATCGTGCAACAAGAAACGCCCTCAATCCAAAGCCGCCCGCCTGACCGTCCACCCGGCCCCCTTCAAACCAACCCTCCTCTCCATTCCTCCATCCCCGTTCTCCCCACGCATCCCAATCACGCCCGAATTCCCCTCTCTCAATCAGCGAGCCATCACCAAAGCCGCCGCCTCAGCCACGACCCTATCAAGCCCCCCTCCGCCCTCCCCCCTCCAATGGCTCTGGCAATGCCATAAATGCTCCCGCACCTACCAACTCGGCGTCACCCGCCGCTGCCTCGACGACGGCCACTTCTTCTGCGCCGGCACCACGACCATCAAGTCCTGGCGCAAATCCGTCAACCCGCGCCGCGTGCGCACTCATCGCGCCTGTGCCAGCGAGTTCGACTACCAGGGCTGGAAGACATGGGGCCAGTGGCGGCGCGGGGGCGACGAAGACGTGCGCATGATCGACGCGGCTAGTTCAGATGCCTACTCGGTGTCCTCCTCATCCTCGGAGGCGGAGAGCGAGCTGGATGCGAGACCAGCGAAGAATTGCTGGAATACGTGCGATTACCCCAGCGAGTGTAGGTGGGGCAAGCAGTTTGGCGTCCACACGCCGGCGAAGGTGGATGCGGTGGTTATCCCTTTGTGTCCGCCGCCGCCACCGCCGCCGCCTCCCCCGGCGCCGACGCTTGAGATGCAGCTGGAGGGCGTGAGTGATGGAGGCGTGAAAAAGAGCGGCAAGACGGATTTCTGGGGCGCGCTGCTGGCGAGCGCGACGAGGCGGAAGACGGTTGGCTCGTCTCCGCTTGCGCAGGTTGTAGAGGAGCCGGAGAGGGAAAGTGAGGAGGAGGCTGAGACGGTGACGCCGCCGTGCCCGGCGCTGCTATCTAACGGGAGTGGGTCGTCGTCGAGTTCGCTCGGTCATAGTCTTACGGTGATGGCACCGGTGACGTTGATGGATATTATTACGAAGAAGGCGAAGAAGGGGAAGGGGGCTGGGTTGAAGGCGCCAGAGCCGGTGGTTATGGCGGGTGGCTCGGGGTCTGAGGGTGACGTCAATAGAGCAGTGTCTAGGGAGAGGAGCTCTACTGCGGTGCCTGTGGGTTCGGTTGAGAGAGTCAAGGGGAGTGATAGTGGCTATTTCAGCCACAGCGAGGACGCGGCTGGGAAGTAGGATTGGGATGTGAAAGGAGTATTGTAGTAGGTGCTGCGGGATTCCAGCTGGTCCTTGGATTTTGAACGTAAGAGAGAGGATGATAGGATGAGGTGGGATAGTATCATACCATTGTAAAGTGAGTGTTAGACGGACTTCTCTCCATCGTTAACGTTTAGAATACACGTGAATGACGAGGCCTACAAATAGCTCCATGTGAGTTCTCGCATACTTAGGTTATTAAGATTATGTATCCCTGAGATCGTAGTTGAGAGAGTCGCATTTCGCTCTCCTTTCGCTATGAGTTTATGTCTCCCTCACTGGCCTCGCCCCGCCTGCGTCTCAATCAACCAATCTATCGCCTCTTCCCTAAACGTAACCTCCTCCACCCACGATCCCGAATCCTTGAACACAAAGTTAATTCCATTCCTACTCTCGTTATACGCAGGCCAATACGTGAAGTCCTTACGGCCATGCTCATTCGGGTCCAACGTCGCCACAAACGCCACCGTCATAGACGAAGCCATTTCCTTCAGCCGTGCTCGCGCCTCACCGGAGCCGCACCACGGCAATGTGAAGTTATTCGGGAGATTGAAGCTGAAACGCTGGTTCGTCACGTGGCCGGCGCCCAGATACGCCTCTGGAGCGACCTCTTTGCTCGTCCAAGACGGGGTAGCAAACTGATACTTATACACAGCCATGCCAGCCGCAGACATAACTCTAGCGTCTTGTCGGCTGTTGCTGTTGAACACCACATCGCCGGAGATGACATTCTGGCGCTGGTTCATCTCTTGTGACCTTTGGACGAGGAAGGTCATGTTGTTGCCATTGGAATTGGTAGACCCAGTCTGCCCTGCGCCACCATACAACTGCACTAAGACCGGAAACCTCTTGGTGGTATGATAGTCGGACGGCCTGATGATGTTCAGGTTCAAACAGTCTTCGTTCAAGCTATAGAGAGTAGCATTGTCTTTCCCGGAACAGGTGTACCCAATCTTGGTCGCATCCTTGACACCTGGGAATTTCGAAGTCAATGATCGAGGGTATCGAGATCGGTATTCTCCAGTCAGCGGCTTAGCATAGGGAATCCCAAGGAAGAAGTCCTGCTTAAATTGGGGTATGGTAAGACCCATGAATGTGCCATTTTTATTATGCCCGAGAGGTCCTAATACAGCATATACTTGGATCTGAAAGAAAGCCAAGAAAACAAAGCAGAGAGACCGATACTGCATGATGACGGGTTGAATGACGCAAGACGGCGTATGTGGACTGTTTCATCGAAAGAGATGCCATGTTGAATGCTTGTGATATGTACCGATTGAAATGAGCATGCGTAATTTCGAAGATGAGCTTCGTGAATGGTATAGATAGGCATGCCGGTTCCCTAAGCCAGACCCTATCTTCAGCCGCGACCACAACCTTGTAACTGGGATTTGAAGGATGGACTGTGCATCTGGCGCTAGGCGGTTCCCAAAGAGTTCTGTTTCCCGGGACTACATAGCGAAGGCCCACTTGTCGTATCTTCAGCCAGTCGTGAAGGAAATGCGAATGCATCCATAGCCAAGTCTGTTCTCGTGAAAATTGCGAGGGAAAAACGCAGGATTTGGCCTCATCGTTGACTCGATTTTGATGCGCCTTGTACCTTGGGTCTTAGAAAGAGATCTGTTTGCAACTTTGCGAATGCACTGTGCCGGATGATACTCAATGACTTCTCGGGACTGTTTGCTGAGCAGTCGACACAAGTTTAAAGACCCGGAATTTCGAGATTGTAGTCAAGATTGAAACCTCCAATTGCTAATGGCCCAGATTGCTGTTCACCCCAGAGCGGCCATACCTGATTCCATTGGTTGAATATGGAAATCTCGTGCGGAAAGTACATATCTTCTGGAGACTGTAAAGATTGTTGTGGATCGTTATTTGAATGAGATAGTTGCTGCAAGCCAAGTGCTGCCTCCGTTTCATGGCCTGCACTACTGCCCTGTATCCCATGGTTTTCTGTTTCTACAATCCGAGTGTCGTCCTCGTGAATAGGCGAGACTCCCGAAGAATCATGAATCGAGGCTTCTAAAGCTTCGAAGTCCACTCGCGTTTTACCTTGGAAACGCTGGTGATCTCTACTAGCTTTGATATAGAGATTTTGAGCATGTATCGTCGTTTTCAGCTGCTTAGAACTTAGTAGTGTCTCTCAACGCGAGCCAATTACGTACCCATCCATTTCCCATCTTCCAGACATCCTTGAAGCGCGACAGCCACTGGATATTGACATCTAGCAATTTCTTTGAGAATGGAATACACTTCCCGTAGTTCATTCGCGGGAAGCTCGACACATAGGCATTCATGATGGCTGCAGAAAAGGCACAAAATCCGGAGAAAGGCGTCAACAGCGACGTGTTAAGATCGTCAAGCTGATGGAGTAGATTCGTAATGTGTGCCGCGGAGCTAAAGAGCTGATCAGCCCGCTCCGCCCACCAGCCAGCAGGAGCAGCAGATTCTAGGTGCGGCGGATCAATTGGACCCTCGGGTTCCGACTCAGGCTTTGGAAGAAACGGGATATATTCCCGGCTAAGAAATAGAATACTACAACATTTAGTCAAGCCTGAGGATTGACAGTATCGAGCTTACCTGATAAAGTAGACCAAGTTGATGAATGCAAATTGCTCTCCATGGCCAAGTGATACATGGCCAGCAATTTGAACTTCGGGATACTTCATTCGCTGGTGCTGCTGCTGTCTCCAATCATCCAACTCATCGTATAGATCTTTCCAAGGCGATCCAGCCATCCAGGGACAGTTGGCGAGGACCGTCATGCCGGGTTGCCGCCTCCCGCCATTAACAATCCACTTCAGGATGCGGGCCCAAATATCGAAGCCCCTGACTAACATGCTGTAGCTGTACTCGATGGTATTACACAGGTCTCCGCGGACATGGCTGATGTAAATTCGCGGACTCGAACATTGCCCAAACGCAAAGTCTTGATCTCCAATAGGCAGATGAATGCTCATCTGGTCCAGGGGAAGAGTAAATGGCTGACATTTTCCACAGAGAACGAGTCGATCCATAATGAAACAGCTCCAGAAAGTACGGTTGTAGATCTCTTCTTCCAACTCATTGGGTTGAATTGGTCCTCTCATGGCCTCTAGGGATTGCATCATCCTAATTGCGGTTCCAGTGGTCATCCATGCGTCATATCCCCTTCCATCTCCCCATTCGTACATAGCAAGTATGAGAAGAGTCTGCACTGTGACTAGTCTTGGTGGTTCTAATAGTACTTTGGAGAGCGCGGATTTGACGTACTTCGCGTGTACATCTGGACGGGTTGAGCACAGCGCCAGCAGTGCAGCCTTAAACAGGACATTCCCAGTCTCTTCGGAGTCAAGATCGAAAGTTCCCAGATGTAAGAAGCTCAACTCGGGGAATTTTGAATGGAATTTCGACGCAGCGTCAAGAATATCGGTTCTCGACGCAGCATTGAACGTGTTGATGACCCCACCGTTTGGGTTGATGGGAGACAACACATTCGAGGTACATGTCGCGTCTTGCGCATCAATACCTCCCTCTTCATGGGTGGTCTCGACACTTGTTGGCGTATGGGATAGCACAGGGGTTCTGTAGCGCTTCCTCCTGATGGCGTGTATGGGTCCGGACAAGATGCAGTCTCCTGGAGATGTCCGTCCATTCCTCAAACAATTCCGACATGGCGGTTCTCCTTGATGTATGCACTTGATCTTAGATCTCCTATTCTCATTTAGCATTCATTAGAGTTGCACTTCGCGAATTGCAGATTTCAAGGTCACGTGCGAAATACCTCAGGAAATTCCGGCTCCTCTTTCACGTACCTGCACCAAGCACACGCGATCGCCGTACGTACCATCCTGTATCAGACACGGGTTCCGGCCCTATTATCAAGCTATGCTGTGCTTACTCCTATCGAAACCCATATTCATTGCCGGCGATGTTGTTGCCGTCTGAGATGGATATGTTCGGGTTTGACGGTGGGGCTTCACCGGCTTTTGTTGCCGGTTGTTCGGACGCTAGCATATCTCCACTGATAGGCCGTGCGAGATGCTATCTGAATTCTGGAGGGATTAGAGTCAGGGGCGGGGTTTGTCTCCGACGTAACCACCCTCTTACATTCACTATCTTTCCAGGGCCGACGCGTGCGGGCCTTTGAGCCCGACCATGCCTCTGATGAGTATACCAAGCTCCAATCGTGCTTGCAGCGTTAGGGACTGGGGATCACGACTTAAGAAAAGCTCTGACTTCTAACATCGAACTCATATTGTCCCAAAGCTCTACGAATAATCATTAATCTGAGACATGAAATCCGACGAGATCCCCAAAGTCGACACTGTCGATACCCAGATCCCAGGTCTAGGGAAAATTAAAGGCATTTCTTACAACGACTCAACAAGTCAATATCTCGGAATTCCCTACGCAAGTATTCCAGGACGCTTCCGGAGATCAATTCCTTCGCCAGCATGGACAAACGGCGAGCACGACGGCACGAAACTAGGACCATATTGTCCACAACCACCCCGAGACTTCTATCCAATCCCCTCGGCCGCAAGACCATGGCTTCAGATGCCAACCGCGGACGAATTCAACTGCCTCAACCTCAATATCTCAGTACCTAGACTGCCCGCTCAAAATGGATCAAAACTACCTGTCATGGTCTTCTTGCACGGCGGCGCATTCGTGTATGCGATGGGTTCTTCGCCGATTTATGACGGTCGGATTCTCGCCGATGCTTCGGCCAACGTGCTCGCTAGACCGACCATCATTATCACGTTGAACTACCGCCTCGGCGTCTATGGATTCCTCGCGGGCCACGACCTAGAGGCATACAACAAGCAGCACAGAGAGTCTGGAGTCGGCAACTACGGTATCTGGGACCAAGTTCTAGCATTGCGATGGATCCAGCAATACATCGCCGGCTTTGGTGGCGACCCAGAACAAGTGACGCTCTTCGGCCAAAGCGCTGGGGGAGTTTCAGTTCACACGCACCTTCTCCGAGATGAAGCGCTTTTCTCGTCTGCTATTCTACAGTCCGGTTTGATTCGACTATGTGGAGTCATGTCAATTGACGAATATCAAATCTGCTATGAGAACATGCTCCTTGAGCTAGGAATCAGTCTGGACCTTCCGCCTACCGAAAGAGTCAAGCAACTCCTCGCTGTCAATACGGCGGATGTTACTGCGGCGATGGTCCCCGTTTTCATCACGCCAGTCATCACGATGGGATTATGCGATGACAACGTGCTCATACCCGGCGGTATTCCCACTTATGCGCAATACAACCAATTTAAAATCCCCGAATGGTGTCCGAGGATCATGTTGGGCGACTGCATTAACGAGTGTATCATCTGGAACAAAGCGTGGGATAACCTATCTGCAACGCCAATGGCCAAAGATGCAGATCTTTCGACGCCTACAGCACCCCTTCTTCTCCGAAAGATGGAGTCCTACCTCGGCGCTGAAAAGGCAAAGGTGATTGCAGATTTGTACGGTATTTCTGAAGGTTCGACGCCGGCGGAGACATTTACTGCTTTGGAACGATTCACAAGCCATGGAATGTACTCTGTTCTGAACTATTTCGCTGAGTTGGCATCTCCGGGTGTGTATGCGTGGCATTTTGACGTTCCTTCGCCATATGACAATGCGTGGGGTGGAATGGCACACCACTCATTTGACAATGTGCTTATCTGGTCTGTGTTGAAGCATACGTTGCCTAAAGGACATCAAAAGATCGGAGAGGTCATGGTTGAGGCGTGGATAAAGTTTGCGAATGGCGAAGCGCCTTGGGAAAGGTTTGATGACAAGAACCGGTGGATGGTGATCAAGGAGAGTGGGGCGAAGATGATGACTCGCGAGGAGGACGAGGGGCGAGGGTATGAAATCTGGGACCGGCTGCATGAGCTAGATCTCATCAAGGATCTCGCGGATCTCAGTGTCGAGCTGTGCATCAGGAGAAGTGAGCTCTTAACTCGAAGGACAGGTTTAGCAAGCGGAGGTGTCGGGACACAGATTGAGAACGCAGATGCTGAGACAGCCATGAAAGTCATGTAGATTTTTTCACGCAATGAATTCCGTTGATCTCGTCACATCTCTGCACAAGGTCCGACCACCGCTCGGTGGTGGCGATTTCGAAAATCCCGAAGCCCGAGACTCTTCCAAGCTGTGCGAGCTGGCTCTGGAACCACGATTTCTGCTCCTTGGGTAAATGACTGACGATGCTTGATGCAGTGACAAGCGGATTCGTTACCAACCCCGCTGCATAAGGGTTGGTCGTGATCTCGCTTTTGTTTAGAGTAATATCTTGATCGGCCAAGTCGGGACCATTCGCGAACTTGAACCGTTCGAGGCAAAACGGTACGGTAGATGCTAGAGAAGCAGCCGTAGCTTGTAGCTTGAAACGGCAGCCCGAACTTTGTTCATGTTGCAGGCTATCCGGATTCACTTCGATATTCTGAAGGATGCTTAACCGTGTACTGAGGACAAGCATTCTGCTGGAGAAGTACCGAGCCCACACCGCAGCATCTTCGAGTCTCCGGTAGACAGAGACTTCTGGAGAAAAGAAGCTAGTTTTAGGCCAAAGTCGATGAGTAGGTAATCGATGTCGAGTATAGGACCACGCGTTCGGGAAATTCATTCTCCAGTCCTGCAGTGCTTGGTCTATATCTTGAGCCTCTTGATTGAGGGGCTCTGCTAATCCTGCAAGCTCCTTTGCATCTGGCTGACGGCTAGATTTGTACTGAAATAGAGCGGAAAGTCTCTGCCGAACACTGGCAATACGTATAAGTATGGTGTCGTATTCGAGCGCGAGGCCGTCTTCGCCGAAAGCCGCGCCGTCTTTCATCCACTCTGGTAGGGCAACTTTTCCAAGCAAAGCGTGCTTGATTGCCTCACGTCTGATCGTCTTTACGACATTGGTCGCAGGCTGTCTGAGACTCAAGTGTTCTTTCCAGAACTTCAATAAGACCAATGCCCCTTCATCGTGGGGCATGCTCGGCAAGGCCATAGATAATGAGGCATTTCCCTGCTTTTGAGGTCGGTAGATAGCGTTCTCATAGAGACCCATGTGAGAGATTGCAAGTAGACAGGACTCGATGTTGTTTTGGTTCAAAGAAATGAGAGTTAGCTGAAGCAGCTGGAGCAGTTTCTGATACTGAGCTGCTGCTTGGACGCCTGCTTGCGGGCATTGCTGGGTTCGTGAAAATAAAGCTAGCGCTATTGACGAAATGGCGAGGTTCACCAACTGACACTCTATCTGTAATGTTCGCCCAGGTTGCAGATCACTCGGCGCACAGTGTGCACTTAGAAGTGGCAGGGCATCCTTTGGGCTATGCAGATAGAAACGTACGTAGTACACAACGGCTTCGGCCTGCAGGTCTAAAGGCTGACGCGGGAGAAGGGCATGCAGAGTGGTTGCTGGCTCGCTTTTGCGAGTTGATCGTGGTCCTCTGGGACGCTTTTTCTGGCCGCTAGCGTAAGGGTTTTCCGTATGCACTATGAAAGCTTGTCGCCCATCGCAGATTCGCCGGGATTTTGCACACCTCTGGCACACGGGCTGGGCCTCGTCGCACTACAGTCAAGGTCAGAAGTCTTCAATCATATTACGGGGTCGACTAGCCTTGAGCCGTCGGGCCCTACATGGCTGGCACCCAGCGCTTGGGAACGGCATGATGCCTAGGCAGGATTTGTGCGCGTCGCTCGTTCGAAAGAGGGCAAACTCGGTCGTTCGCTCGTTAAGACGATGTTCTACTTGTGATGGCTTTGATGGAGTAAGTCTAGGAGATGAGGATACCTGCGAGTTGGGCTTGAGTGCTTAACTCCGCCGGCGTTCTTATTCGTCCAACTAGTGACGTGCACGTCCCTGCGCCGCGAGTATCGCCAGAGTCGGTTTAGCGCCTGGTATATTTAGTGCCATCGCTAGCATGAGTCTCTTCCCCGGAGTTTGCTATATATCCGTACTGATGTGTGTAACACCAGAGGCGGAAAGGCCTCTCTCTACTCGATGATTTATGATCTTTCCGAAAATGCTCACCGTCTCGGTAAGCGTAATGTAGTTTCATCCCGTAGCGAGTAGCTCCCGAAATAGTTTAGTCCCTGTCCGAGTTATCCACAAGGCGAACTGTCCTATGACGATATGTACTAAGAAATGGACGGAGATCGGGAGATAGAACGGGGCCGTTCAGCTATAAATGCACTCCGTCCATCTCGTGAAAGGTCAACCAGCTCATCACTCAACTCATCCTGTTTTCTAATCTATCAAGCTTTATCAACATCCCTTAATTGAATTGTCTTCTGAGCGGTACCAAGATGGCTCCAACAACAGTTCTCATTACCGGTGAGTCCCAGAGACTTGAACTATCAACATGGTCTTATATGAATCAGGTGCCAATTCTGGCGTCGGCTACGCTACGGCCAAAGTCCTAGCCAGTGCATCAGAGAACTTCCACATCATCATGGCTTGCCGCTCTCTCGAAAACGCAGAAAACGCCAAGTCAGAGATCGAAGCAACCGGAATAAAGGGCACCTTATCCACCATCCATCTCGATGTCACTGATCAGAAATCGATTGAGCAAGCCGCCGAGCTCGTCAGCGACAAATTCGGAACCCTGGATGTCCTCGTCAACAACGCCGGCATCGGTAACAGAGATCCAGACCTGAAGACTCGCTTCCAAGCAGTCTTAGAGACCAACGTCGTCGGGCCTGCGATGGTAGCCGAAGCCTTCAGGCCGCTGCTGCTGAAGGCAGAGAAACCATATTCGATCTACATCAGCTCCGGACTTGGATCAATCGCAATGGCGGGGGGTGCTAGCGGCCCTGATTTCCCAGGCGCCGATGCTTATTGCACTAGTAAGGCTGCACTCAACATGGTCATGGCACGAGAATGGGCAGTGTATAAGTCGAAGGGTCTCAAATCGTTTGCCATGTGCCCAGGGTTTGTGATCTCCAATCTCCGTGGTAAGAGCGAGGAGGCAAGGAACGGAGGCGCTTTCGGCAAAGCTGAGGATCCAAAGGTCTCTGGGGAGCTCGTTCTGAGTATCATCGAAGGAAAGCGCGATGCAGACGCAGGTCTCTTTGTTCAGAAGGATGGCATCTACCCCTGGTGAGGAGGACATCGCCTGGGCGTTCAAGATGGGGCTAGTCCAATGCCTATAGTATGCTTAAGCTAGCAATACGAAACCGGGGAAAAGTTTCGCGATGTATTGGAATATCCTAGAAATGATGAACTGATGGTGTTGATTCGTAGCGCAAAGAGATTCACGTGGTGTTTTAGATGCCTAATGCATTGAAGTATGTATAGCAGTAGCATGAGAATGTTGATCTAAGTTGCAGCGCTAAAGGCGTCGGTGCGGGCTTCTGCGAAGTCCCGCAGAGCTACCATCTGTATCGGAACTTCAGCGCGTCCTCCATGTCAGTCCTATCTAAGAACTCCTCATCCTCTACTGAAGCCGCATTGACGGCCTCGACAGGCGCTTCCGCCAAAAGCTTGTCTCTCTTCTTGTTCTCAAACCAGTAATAGCATCCAAGCCCGACCGAGAGTGCCTGGCATAGGCAGATGGCCACCAGCATCGCCCGACATCCAGTACCATAGTGCGGCGCCTCCGAGGTGAGAAACAACTGCGGACTGACAATGTTGCCGACGCAGAAGCTGACAAATACCAGGAAAGTCGTGGTGATTTTCTTAGAGAAACCGGCGATGTTGGAAGATATGAGACTAAGAAGGATAGCGTACGATGCAGGCACGCAAAGGAGAAACCATACACCGACACAGCGTCCCCAAGTTGCGGATTGTGGGAGGGCTTGAAGTAAAATCGTGCCAACGAGCGTTGGGAGTGCGACCACAAACATAATGATAGATCTGCCGTTGGTGAAGTACCATGATGCACCCCCTGCAACAATCATTGCAACACACTCCGTTCCGCCTACCGGCAGAGTCAAAAGCGTTGTGGTGATGCCTGAAAACCCCATCTCCTGGATGATGAGAGGAAGGAAAGATCCTCCGATGTTGCAAATATTGCTGATCCCTGCCCAGAGGGTGATCATCCATACTTGAGGATCTCGCAGAGCTATCGAATGTCAGAAGTGTTTTGAAAAGTTTTGTCGCGCAACAAACCTTCTTGGACCTGATGCCATTTAAATTGCGACGTCTTGATACCAGTCCGGTTGTTCCGCAGACGTTCAACCGCGATCGATCTCTCCCGCTCATTAAGGAATTTGGCGTTAAGTGGAGAGTCAGGCAAAAACAAGAATACAATTACAGCCCACGCAACGGTGAAGCCACCGCAGATCAAAAACTAAGCAAATCAGCTCAAGATGTTTCGAAGTCTGATCCAAGATCTCGAGTACTTACAACGAGTTGCCATTGATCGACTGCGACGGAGTCAACATGGCCAATGCCATACGATAAGAGGCCACCCACAATAGCAGCAACTCCGACCATAAAGTACCACGCTGTGCACCTGGTTCCTTGTTCCTGTCCCTTGTAGAACATAGCTGTGATAGTGACCCAGCAAGGGCCAATACAAGACTCAAAAATACCCATCAGAAAGCGGACAGTGGCAAGACCAGCAAAGTTCTTACACACAGCGCAGAGCATGACCAATACGCCCCAGATGAGGAGGTTGACGGATGCAAATTTACCGATGGGGAGTTTTTGCATGAGATAGTTGGAAGGAATCTCTCCAACAAGGTACCCGAAATAGAAGATGGAATTGGCCCATGAGTATTGCGTGCCAACCAGATGCAGATCTTTGCGCATACCGTAGACTGCAGCGTAACTGATGGTGACTTTGTCCAAGTATTGGAGCCCAAAAGTGATGGCCAACTGGTAATATTGGCTTCTAGTCTTCAATAGCAATGATGTGGACCTACAATTGGCATCAAACAGAGATCGATTTTCCATCGTACGGCATTCTCTTCCTCGACGGTGTATTCGACACGACCATGCTTGGCCAGATGCTGAAGTCCCAAATCCGCATGGCGATCGACGAGTGACTCACCCTTCTCTCGATCGATAGTATTGACGTGTGCGAGTGACGGAGCCTTCTTAACGGCTGAAGACATTATTGATGATAGAATGATGCTGGTCGATGATGACTTTCAAGGATGCTTTCCCCGTTGACATCGTCGCCCTACATATAGAACCCATCACGACGGTCCTTATCATCGCAGCGCAATGTTCGAGTTAGCACGACGAGGTAAACGCGGCGATTCTTTCATTGAGCTCAGGGATGCTCCAAGACTCAGACGATGGATGTAGATAGGGTGTCGGATGTTGTCAAGGGCGACAGGAGTGGTGGAGCGAAACGCCGGTTGAGAAGCGAAAGAAAACCCCGGTCAGACCCGACCTAATCTTACGGTCGCCATCAACCGGCCTTTGAGACTCGCACCCGGATATCTGCCAACGAGGCGCCCCATCTGCTCCACAAGATGGCCCATCTATTCCTGCGACGGGACTTGGAGCTTCCGAGTTCGGGATGGCCCCGTGGCCGAGCTGTCTGCAGTCCTCGTCCCTCCGAGCTGGAAGTCTTCGATCGGTTTCTTTATTAGCAGCAAAGAGTACTCCAAACGATCTAGACATTCGAAACATCACTCATCATGGCACCCTCACTCCTTCTCGAGACTGTCTCCTCGAACGGGGATGCCTCTGCCATTGCAAAGAGCATTGTAGCAGAGGCAACACCGTCCACCACCATGTCACCAGAATCTAGAGGCCAAGGGAGAGGTCTTCTGCACCGATCTTTTACGGAGTCACCGTACGAAGTATCAAGCGCCTTGGGGAGTTACCTTCAACTCTCCACCGGAGTCTCGATCCTGGACGGTTGCGGTGGAGCAGCGGTCGCCATCATCGGCCACGGCAACGAAGAAGTCATGGCTGCCACGGTAGCACAAATGCAAAAGGTCTCCTACGTTCACACGCTTTCATACACTACCTCCTCCGCCGAGGACCTCGCAGACTTGATTCTGGAAATCCCACCCGGAGGATTTCAGCATGGGCTCGAAAAGGCGTATTTTTGTGGCAGCGGTAGCGAAGCCAACGATGCGGCCTTGAAGCTCGCTCGGCAGTATTTCTACGAAAAGGGGGAGCCACAACGGAAGTTCTACGTATCGAGGTCGCAAAGCTATCACGGGAATTCAATCGCCAGCATGTCGGTTTCCGCGAACCTGCCAAGGAAGGTCCCGTACCAGGATATCTTGATGCACAACGTATCATTTGTTTCGCCCGCGTATTCGTACCAATACCAACGCTCCAGCGAAACAGAGCAGGAATACGTTGTTCGGCTAATTGCGGAGCTGGACGCTGAGTTCCAACGGATAGGCCCGGAGAATGTCATCTCCTTCATTGCTGAGCCCGTCGTAGGCGCCACATCTGGATGCGTTGCGGCACCGAAAGGGTACTTCGCGGGAGTCCGCAAGCTGTGCGATAAATACGGAATCCTGCTCCACCTAGATGAGATCATGTGCGGGATGGGCAGAACTGGAACATACTTTGCGTTTGAGCAAGAGGACGTGCTACCGGACATCGTCACTGTCGGGAAAGGACTCGGAGGTGGATATGCGCCTGTGGCTGCGGTGCTGATATCCTCAAAGGTCGTGGACACGCTGAGAGCTGGTTCAGCTGCTTTCAATCACGGTCAAACGTACCAGGCGCATCCCGTGACATGTGCTACTGCGCTTGCAGTACAGAAGATTGTGCGAAGAGAGAGTCTCGTTCAGCGGTGTGCCCTGATGGGCATGCTTTTGAATCAGTTATTGGTGGATACTTTTGGTGGCTGTAAGTTCGTCGGTAACATTCGAGGACGAGGTCTATTCTGGGCCCTTGAGTTCGTGAGGGATAAGACGACGAAGGAGACATTCTCACCGTCCTGCCACTTTGGCTTCAATGTCCAACAGAACGCGTTCAATCTGGGTTTGGCCGTTTATCCTGGCGCCGGAACAGTAGATGGAGTTCGTGGTGATCATGTTATTATCGCTCCGCCATTTACTACGTCGGTGGTCGATTTGGGGAAAATAGTGACACTGCTGAAGGAAGCGTACATTCAAGAAGAAACTAGGCTAGATCTCTCTTAGAGGCGAGTGCTCTTTTTGCGACTTCAAAAGGTATTTCGCAATCAAATTTCCTGGGCATCAGCAAGCAGCGTTTTTGTCTCATCTCAGCATTATTTTCACATCCATGCCCAAACAAAGGGTGAATTTCTATCTACATGTTCCGCAAAAGGATAAATTGTACACGCAATGACTATATGTGTCTGGGGATCAAATTGCTGCCAGCCAAATTGGAGTGTCAGAAAGCTGTCAGAAAGCTGTCAGAACGCTGTCAGAAAGACCCACGGACCAATTTTCATCTTGCGAACATTGCACCGGCTTCCGATCCAAGCACCGATGTTCCGACTACAGCGAGGTGCGCATTCAGAGGCCGCCCCAAATTCAAAAAACGTACAATCAAGTCATCTTACTGTTTATTTCTGGAGTAAAGACGGTGATTGAGTTCGCCGTAATGCCGTGGTACATGAGCGTCGGCGTGATTGATGTGCCTTTTTGAGGTCGCACATTCACTTCATCAAAGACCGAGACGGTAGGGTGGGGTCTGGAATTACGCGTTATCATCTTTAGAACCTCTTTTGGGGGAAGAATATCGTTAGCTCTCGGCTTCGGGGGCCAACTCGAGGACCTTGGGTTCGATTCCCGGCGGATCCCGCGGGCCTCGAGCATTAGCTATTACGGTACAGTGAGAATGGTGCCGCAATGGGGTTCAAACTTTCCCGCGCGGGAAAGTTCTCAGCCAATGAAATGCGACTAACCACATTGGTAATTCCGGACTGGAGGTAGGATGGTTTGAGGCAAGAGAAAGTTAAGTTCATCTTTCCCACATTGCGCACTACATCCAAACCTATTTGCCGCTCTTGTAATCAATAATACCACCTACGTCTCTCATATCCACGTTACCTCCCAAACCCGAACACCTCCATATCAACCTTTGGTCTTGCCAAATGTCTACTACGAAACGCACCGTCCTAATAACGGGCTGCTCCGCTGGCAGCATGGGCTCCGCCCTCGCCCTCGCATTCCATGCCTCTGGCCTCCACGTCTACGCCACCGCCCGCACTCCTTCAAAAATGGCCCATCTTACTTCCCTCGGCATCTCCACCCTCACCCTCGATGTCCAATCCGCCTCCTCAATCGCCGCTTGCGTCAATCAAATCCCCAGCCTGGACATGCTCGTCAACAATGCCGGCGCCCAGTACACCATGCCCATAGCCGACTTATCCATCCCCGAAGCCAAAGAACTCTTTGATTTGAATGTCTGGTCCTACATTGCCGTGACGCAGGCTTTCCTGCCGTTACTGTTAAAGGCAGAAAGAGGAATGGTTGTCAATCAAACGTCTGTAGGAGCTGTCACGACCATCCCGTTTCAGGGGGTGTATAACGCCTCGAAAGCGGCCACGGCGATGCTGTCGGATACGCTGCGATTGGAACTGCAGCCGTTTGGGATCACCGTTGTTGATCTAAGAACGGCAATCGTGAAGACTAACTTGGTCAAGAATCTGAACGAGGCTAAGCAGCCGTCGTTACCGGATGGATCGATCTACGAACCTGCGAGGGAGGTGGTAGAGAAGGCGCTACGGCAGGAGGGGTTTGATGAGAATGCGGGAATGAAGGCGGAGGAGTGGGCGAGATTGACTGTACTGGACTTACTGAAGAAAAACCCGCCGAATGTTATCTGGAGGGGAGACTCGGCGTGGTTGACGCGGTTGGCGGCGGTGTTGCCGTTTGGGATGTTTGATGGGATGGTGAAGAAGCTGACTGGGCTCGACGTTGTTGAGCAAATCATCAGAAAATAAGAGGGCAGGTAGTGACACACGTGTATTTGAATAGATACAGCAAGTCATAGAAAAGGAGCAGCGAATGAGCCAGTTATATGTGGCGTGCATGCCTGTAAGATACCTAGCGCCACAGATTCCGGGCCAAAGTCGTCTGGACAATTTACGTAATCAAAGATCTTCACTAAACCCCTCTGCGACAATCTTTTTATACAACTTCTTACGCTATCTCTTAAATCGAAGTACTCTCCGCAGGTTCCCAATACCACGATTGATGATGGCTGCCGCTCTATCCCTCACCCGTTTCAAGCTTGTTTTCCGTGTCCCATCATCTGGACTCAACGCCTGCAAGGCCGCTATCTTCTCTGCCGGCGCTGGCCGCTATCCGGGAGGGCTGTATACCGAATGCTGTTTTGTATCTCTCGGCACCGGCCAATTTCGTCCAGGAGATGCCGCGAACCCACATATAGGAAAAGTAGGCGAACTGGAGTTCGTTGAGGAGGCAAGGGTCGAGATCCTTTGCATCTGAGAAAGTGTTGTGAAAGAGGCTGTTCAAGCATTGAAGAAGTATGCCAATATTCTTGAAAACCCTTTCAGTCATCTGCCGAACGGAACTGAAATCTCATCTCAGGGCTCATCCATATGAAACACCCGCATATGAGGTGTACAAGTTGGAGGATATCTAGATGCTCTTCCACTCGAAGATTCCCCGAAAACTTACTCTAACAACATACCTAGACTCAGTGAGTAATGTCCAGGTGGTCAGCTGGTGGAAATCTTAATGAAAGAGGCGGCACAGCCAGTCTTCCTCCATGGTTTTCCTTCCGTCTAGGACAGATACTGCAGTACTAGGGTCTCAGTCTGGGTACACGGCACACGGATATAGCAGTCTTGAGCTCCACTCTTGTAGTCGGGCACCTTATGGCAGAAGGTGCTTGAATAGTAAGTACTCAATCCTCAAAGGGTAGCATCTTTTCCACTGCACATACCTTGACTTTCTGAGAGATCGATAAGTCCATAGCTAGATCTCAAGCAGTAGCAAGAGATTGCCCAATGTATAGATCCTGGGACCGTGTCTTTGCTTGTTTGTAGTAAACAGGTATTGGGGTATTTTGCGCTGACGTATAATCGAAAGCTGAAATACGGAAACTCATAACTTCTCTTAGCAAGGGCGGTTGATATATCTGATGTAGGCTACAGATGGATTTGCATCTAATTGTCTCAAGGATACTGGAAAAGTTGAGAGCGGTTGAGGATTTAGACAAGCTGTTGGACCATCCGATGGCTAGCATAGGAGAAAGAGGAGCAGACTATCCAGTGAGCTATAAGATATCAAACAAAGACTCATGCTAGGCGAGCATCCCATTATATGACCTAGGCGTCGATCGGTATTTCCATCCGAAAGGCCGAGTCTGCGTAAGATTAGTTTCCCCGAAGAGTGCTTTCACTCGGCTAGCGTGCTAGCGCCTCTAGCCATGAGAGTAGCGAGTGCGAATCTCTGATCTCACGTGGTCTTCAAACCTTAAATCAACCGTACATCTTCATACATCGTTCTCGCGTGTTTCTTCCGCACTCTGTGGTACCTCACTACCAACACAACCACGAGACCTCCTAACCTACTATGACCGGTTCGCAAGGCCGCAACTTCAACATGTCGTCTTACAAACGCAATGCGACGGACGGTACGATTGATCTCCCGCACTCGAACGAAGCGGCTATGTTGGCCAGCAAGCCACAGCCATTCAACCTGCTTGGATTACCGGCCGATCTCATGGACGTACTGGGCTTCGAGCATCTGGAGAGTCTAGACTTCTTCAACCTCCGTCTTGCCTGCCGCGATCTCTACAAGAAAACCTCGAAAGCATTCGGCCGCCGGTACTTCAAGCACATGAAGTTCATGCTGTCGCCGGATAGCCTGCAAGCCCTAGAGGACATTTCCAAAAACGATGAGCTGTCCCACTATATCCGGCATATTGGAATTGGAACCGAGCGGATCCACTCCCAGATCCTCAATAAATGGGATGCCCAGAATTTTGACGAATGGGCCCAAACATATCGCAACGAGTACGAGACACAGCTGCGCCGGCAAGTGGAATTAGACAAGGACGGCACCGCCAGGCGCATCCTGACTGGAGTCCTAAGCTCCCTGCCAAATCTGCAGAGCGTGGGAATCGGAGGTCCAAGAATGGCCGAATCGCAAGCTGAGCGGGTATGGGATGAGGAGCACATGCAGCCCTGGGGCATCGAGAAGCTGCTCCGGAAGCTGGGCGTTGTGGAAATTCATGAAAATCGGCCTGACCTACGAAACCGAGTCCCGTGTCGATTCCAGATGTTGAATAACGAGACGACGCACATCCATATTGGTGCTCCCTATCGTGCGTTCAAGACCGTTTTCAATGTCCTTCAGGAGGTTGGCCGAGATCTCAAGTTGGACCTTTATCTTCGTGAACTGCTTGGCCACCACGACATGCCTTTCTCGCTCTCATCCTCAGACGTCCAAGCCGCCCTTCCTCGTACACGACGCCTGACCGTGGACTTCGCGTACTATAGCAAATCATACGCGCCAGATGGGCTTGCCCACCTCGCGTTCGACGCCTGGCTCAACCAGCTCATCGCGCAAACCACATCAATAACCTCCTTCCAGACGACCAGTTTACGTGGGTCATGGGGCAAATACACCACCAACCGCAACCACCTCGGCTACATCTTCCACCACTTCGCCTCTGGCAGATACCCCAAGCTGCGAGTCTTGGAGCTTGAGCACGACAACGTCGACCTCGACGTGCTCCTGTCTGCCCTCACGCAGTTAAGCTCTAGCCTCGACACCATCAGCCTCTCCGGCATGGCTATCACGAACGGTCCCCCAACCCCTTCATCGCGGGATGAGAGCGAGTACATACAAAGGAACAAGTGGGTCGAAGTCTGCGACCTACTGCGCGGCTTTGACAATCTCAAGTCTGTCACGCTGCGCAACTTGATGGAGTATCGCGGCCCGACCGTCACAGCCCTGAACAGCAAGGCTGGTGTATTCGATTGGGGTCGAGGTACTTCGCTTCATCCCGGCGGCAGGCGCAGGGAGTTGGGGGAAGTGAAGATACTGGCGCTGAGGGGCCAGCGAGAGATTTTGAAGGGACTGGGACAGGTTGTGGGGGATGCGTGGTCTGACGGCATGCCGCGTGATATTGGTGGGAACCAATATACGAGATTGAAGCTTCGGGCGCTAGCGGTGAATGGGAAGCGCTAGGCGGGTGGGTTTGTGGGTGGGGAGGAGAGCTTTCGATGAGCTGGATTTGGGGTGAGGAGAGGAGAGGAAAGGATTGAGATGGAGGTATCTGATTCGACGGTTCTGGAGAGGCTGCGACTGCTTTTTACGAGATGGGAGGTAGGCCCGCCAGGTCGCTAGACCATTGGCTTAATGTGTGTTGTATGGCCTTGCCTGATATCTTGATTTCCATGCGGATAAAAGTGTGTACAAAGGCTGACCATGTGACCTTTCGATTCCGACTCGGCTTCACGCGCTAGAAGGAGGTTGCACAAAGCTACTAACCATGCAAATCGTTGATATTACACCTACTTACACTCCCACTCGTTCCGTCGTACTTGCACAGCAGACATACCTCTCTTCAAGCAAGCAGCATGACCAAGCCAGCCACACCACCCGCAGCTCCCATAATCGCCGCGCCTGTCCTCACAGCCGCACCGCCAGTCGATGTAGCGGTACCCGCCGTCGACTGCCCACCTATTGAGCTGAGGAGGAAGTTGATACCGCCTGTCTTCGAGCTCGCCGGCGCCCCAGTAGTCGCCGCTCCGCTCGCGGAGCTGCCCTTAGCCGACGCGGAGATAATCTTCGTCAGGACCACCGCGGCTGTAGACGAGGAATCGTCCACCGTAGTTGTCGCGGCAAAGTCGTCGGTCGAAGTGCTCCCAGACTCCTCAGTGGACGACGTGCTCTCAAAATCATCCGTGAAGGTCGTAGCATCGAAGGCAGACGAGGCCGCGCCGCCATCGGCTGTGAGCTCGAAGTCGAGAACGTAGGAGGTCGTGTCGCAGACGAAGTGCGCGAGGGTGTCGGTGCCGACAGTGAGGGCGCCGGCGGCACAGTAGGGGGTGGCAGACTCGGTACTTTTCGCAGCATTAGGAGGAGATGTTGTTCAATTACAGAAAGAGGTGTATAGGAGACGAACCAAGCAATCAACAAAGTATCCGACGCGCATTCAGAGTTAGACGCGCACGCGTCAACAGATGTGTACGGCACGCAGCCGGTGATGACGGGACATCCCGTAACGGAACCGCCAGACTCGCCGTCGCAGCATCCGAACCAGCTGAGCGCTGTGTTGTAGCCGCATACGCCTCCGCTACCGCAGGTGTAGGGCGCTGAGGGGTCGCCGGTAAGGTAGGCGCAGACGCTTGATGGCGAGTCCCGTTTCCTCAATTCGATGAGGGGATCGGCGGTTGGTTTCGGGGTGAAGCCGTTGGCGGAGTAGTCTTTTAGGGTCTGGGTGGGCTGGGGGAGATCGATGTTGAAGGCTGCTGCGACTGCAGAGAAGCCGAGGATAGCGGAGATCCGGTGGTGCAGCGAATACATGATGTTTTATGGAGTATGAGTTTGAGACGAAGGACGGATATGAGCTCGATGTAAGTGAATGAGATGTAGGAAATCATGCGGCAGAACCATACTTTTGAATTTCTTGGAGATCGTACTCGACTGGAGAGCTGAAAGTTTCAATGGTGGAAGCACTGCCCCCTTGGGTCTAACGTTGCACGAATTCAGCATGCGAAGGAGGGTTTGGACTAGAACACTTGGCAGGTACGCCGACTTGGGATCTAAGTATCGAAAGGGAAAGTTGTGGCGCGAGGCGAGCGGCAGACGGCATGTTGTTACGGGCTCAGCCCTCAGCTGGTGGCACGATGTCTACCTGGCGCGCCACAACGTGGTTGAGCTACCACTCAGCACCGGTGAACATGATGGTCTGGATGCCCAGCCTTGTGATGGGGAACAGAGTTCGGGTGCAAAGGTTGACTGGTCTGGGAAAGTCAATAAAGCCACGCTCAGGAGCTGAGATGTGTGGCCATGAGGCTCGTGCGGGAGGATGGGAAGAAAATTGAGCGCTGACTAAGGGACCGGCTATGACCTCCACAACACTTAAGGTATCCGAATAGTTTTATCAAACTCCAACTACGATCTTTTTCCCACGCAGCGGAAATACGCCTAACGCTTGACTGACTAGAGATGCGCTGGCTAAGGTACTCTTTATAGTGGTGTGTCGATTGCAAGAGAGGAGCCTGAGTATCCTACATCAAAGGTTTGTCAGACTATAAATACGATGAAATTATCAGTGCATAGGAAATTAGACTCGCTTCTAAACACCCGAGTAGTTTCTAGCTAGGGCATTCTTCACAGTGGTGTCGAACGAGGAGAATTCAAGCACGAGCAAGAGTCATGCACCAGCAGCGAGATTTACGCGTGCCGCAGCCTACGATCAAGTACCGTCGATCGACAGGAGTGACCAGATTACTCTATCGATAGATCTGGATGTCTCCAAAGACGGCTCCCGATGGTAGACGTTGAGTTTTCAGCTGTGTGAGTTGCGTGTGAAGGTTGGCAAGACGGAAGAAGCACGCCAGGACGTCAACGTAGGAACTCAAACCTATGCCATGGTACTGTCCTGACTGCGTCATAGAGAGACCTCACTGATACTGTGTCCTTGTTTGGCTCGATGGAATATCACCAAAAGAACGAGAAGCTTGACCTTTCACTAGCACTCATTCCCTAATCTTTAGCATCCTAAAGATTTCGTGGCGTTGCCAGACACTCAAGACAAGATAAACGGGCACGTGTAATGTATCTCTTGAAAAGTATTGAAAACGTGAGATGACCCTGGTCTAATCTAAACGAGCCTCTTGAATAATAAAGAATAGAAGCATAAAACACTCTTAATGGGATACTGCCGGCGTTTTTTCGAAAGATATACAGCCTTCATCATTTAGGCGACAATTACAGCCATTGCCGTAACTCATTGCCTCCTTGAACGGGTTCAACCAGCCAGTGAAAGTCGATAACAGAGCTTGGTGCATCGAGCATCTCTCCGCGTACTTGGCTACCTAGTGCCTTCTAAGTATCCCGCCGAACCTTCGGAGTTGAACCTTGGGAGCAGGGTAGGCAGGAGGATAATTACGCATATGAGCGTCGGAAAATGCTGTTCTGAACAACTTACTTCCCCACCAGAGCCAAGGCTCTGCAGCACGGCTACGGTAAGGGCAATCAAACTCCAGCTGACCCGTAACAGCGTGCTCGAGTATATCCGCGATTTCCTGGCGACCGTGCAGTTTTAATTCGTCTGACCAGTAATACTTGCGGTCCGCAAGCTCAAGCTCATATACCGGGTCGCCCTCGCCGATGTAGTCTGCCATGCCCTCTTCTTCATCGGAGAAAAGAACTTTTTTGGAATACCCACGGTACTCTATGAGTAACCGTAACGACACCGACTCCAGATGCGGAAAGCTTAGCAACACTCCGAGCACCTCATTCCACTTATTGCGCCGAGCAAAGCCTTCCCCCCACAACAGCTCTGGATCCTCGTTCCTCCGCTCAATCTGGACGTCAGAGAAGTCGACGCTTTGGACTGTAGAAGATACACGCCTTAGCATGTCTAACAAAATTTCCATATCGTGAAGCACGACTGCTTCGAGCTTCAGAGCTTTCAGGTTTGTAAAGTGTCCCCTAGCAAGCTGCCCGAAGCTGGCCTCTAGGTTATGACCGTGCATGAGCTGAATCGATGTGGCAGATGTGGTTCTCTGGAGTAAGCCCTCAACCCACCAGTCAACTTTCCCCTCAAAATCTGGCGAGCGAGTGAAGTCCAACGTCAAGCTTCGGGTGTTACTTAAGGCGGCTCGAGTGCCCGGTCTCGAAAATTGGATCGGCATAACTGTGCCGAACTCTGGTACACGGATATGGAGATCTAGTTTGAGTTTCCGGGACGCAAGTTCAAGCTCGTGGAGAACATCGAACATGACGTGGAAGGCATGGTAGTGCATGGGTTCGCCTCGTAACATCATGTGCCTGTCCGGAACCTTGTGGATTGAAGACTCGCTGTCATCATTCGAAATACTGTCGTCGGACGCACCTAGAGTCCGGATCAGATGCTCTATCCCCCAAGGCTGCATATTGGCCATATCGTAGACGCGCTCTGCTTTTGTATGGGCGATATCGGGACCTCCAACACCAACACTTTCCAAGTTTGGCAATAACATGAAAATGTAGATCAAGACTTTGGTATCCAAGCTGTGGTGCTCCATGTCGTTTTGAGTCAAGAGTTTTACTTGATAAATTTCTCCATAGTTCCTTATCCACTTCGCCCTACTCTCTGCTGGGCCAGGGGGATAAAACAACTGCCCCATGTTCTCATTCAGTCGTTCAGTCCCAAGGCTGATGTGGCGAATGAATTCTGACAGCTGGTTGTCGCTTGATATTGCTTTCAATTCGATCAGACTGCGACATGACAACAAGAACTTCATGTGCTTGAAGTATCGTCTACCGAAAGCCCTGGAGGTTTGGTCCCGGATATTGCGGCAGGTTTGTCGAAGATTGAAGAAGGAAAGGCTATCGAGGTGTTCAATGCTTAGGTAGTCTAGGATATCTCCTGGTAGGCCATCGAGTCTCAGGCGCCCCTGATCGGGAGGCTTCGTAGCACTAGATTCTGGCATACTGGAAGATGACATCCGAGCTTAGGCCGTTGATGGTGAGGTGTAGCGTTTGTTTAGGGTAGTGCGACAATTTCTATAGTGAGTGTGGGCGGGGGGAGGTTTTTGCAGGTGTTTAGTGGGGCTGATGCAGCTGTGCAGGTGCCGTGACAACGAGAACGAGAACGGCGCTAACTGCTTTGGACTTTAGGGTGAACAGAAATGATGACAAGAGGAAGATGTCAGGCGGAGCGTATGCTATACAGTGACGACACGTCCCTGAGAAGTCGTGCCTGGAAAGGGCCTTCGCTTGAAGCCTTCACGATCTACAGTTCTATATCAGAGGTTTAGGTCTACAAAATTGATATACTCAGGTTGTTCTCTTGGAACCCAGATGCCATCGTGAGGGTAACCCCAGCTAGCGCTTCTTTCATCAGCTAAGCGGTAGTCATATTTTCACTGTACTAGCCGCGCGAACGCACATCGCCATTCTGTTACCAGTTGGCCACCAACCGCCAACTTGAGAAAGCCACGTTCGACTGCTATTCCTATTGGTTCATTACAACTATCAGGAGCGCTTAGCGGTCCCCCTATGAAGTCACCGGCTCGTCTATTGATTGACCTAGAATTCGTTGTGTTGATCTTTACATGGTCCATAGAGAACTGGAAGTCTATCGACATAACCTGGACAGATGTAAGGATTTCTAAATGTATGCCGCAGTATTGTATGAAATGTAGACTCTTTATATGTTATTTGAGAAGTTTGCTCGATTTTTCTATATTCATAATCAATTGGTTGCTGACGGCCATCAATCAAGTTTGTCTAAAAGAGCAGTTTGACTTTCTTTCGCATATGGAAGCATCGCATGTGCTGGAACCAGTTCCACAAGATATCGTTTTGATTTGCAGACGGAAGAATGGACTTGTGAAAATCGCCATACCCATATTGTCAATGGCAGTCATGACGTCGTGTTTCTATAGTGTGTACATGGCTTCAGTGAACCCCCATTAGCTTAGGACTTCGCGTCCATGTCCTAAACCTGAAAATCCAAGACTCCCAGGTCGGCGTACAATAATTCCGGTAGCCTACTTCACAACCAGAAGAAAAGTTGGGCACGGGAAATACGGTTCTATCACTTGGTCTATGTAGACCTCACCATGTAGAAGACTGTCTCTCGTGAAAAGGGATGCAGTCCTGGCGCTCTCTTGGCTCCAGCAATACTACCAATACACACACAGCTCTTGACCACGGAAGTGCCACCACCAGAAGCAGCAGTAGTAAGCTACTCATAGCACATCACATTCACCACCCGGTATTCCAACTCCCGCAAAAATACCTGCCACCTTCAAGGTTTCCTAGCTCCCCTCACCTAGCTCCCTTCTCAATAACACCACATCACATCACTAGCCTTCTCATTTCACCGGAACATCATCCTCCACACTATCACACACCATGTCTCGATTCCAGTCCACGGATTCCGCTGAAGATATGAATAATGTTGGTCTTGCCGGATTGCCGGCGGATATCCTCGACCTTCTCGGCACCGATTGTCTCGACAGCGATGATTTCTTCAACATGCGCCTAACCTGCCGCAGCATTGAAGCCAAGACGTTCAACGCCTTTGGCAGGCGTTATTTCCAACACGTCAAATTCATGCTGTCCCCGCGTAGCTTAACAGCCCTAGAGAAGATCTCAGAGAGCGAGTTCGCCGGCTTCATACGCCATCTCGGTTTTGGGTTGGAGCGTCTCCACTCCGACAAAGACCGGACATTTCATGACCTCGCTCGTGTCAACGAAAGATGGCTGGAGAAGTACGAGCAGGCATACGCAAATGAGCTCCGCTGGCAGGAAGCGCTGGAGCGAAGTCAGAAAGACCTGGCGATCCTCGTCAAGGTCTTCAAGACGCTTCCTAACCTGAAGACAGTTGGTGTTGGCGGCCGCAACGTAAAGAGTCGAGCCTTAGACCGAATTTGGGATAGTGAGAATATGCAGAGCTGGGGTACGGAGCAAATGCTCAGGAGGTTGGGTGCGGCGGACGACGACTGGACGCTGGTACGACAATCTTGCGTAGTCCGCCAACGCAGTGATACGAAAACTCCTCAACGAACTAAAGTACTGTACGACGAACAGAAGAGAAATCGGACCTACCGCATCGTCTTCCAGGCCCTCCAGGAGGTTGCCGACCGAGACCTCAACCTGGACATATACGTCCCGCCGTTCTGGCCAGCGGAACAAGCCATCCCTTTGCCCCTCGCGGATTCAGACACCCAGAAAGCGCTAAGTCGCACATGCGCTTTGAGACTGGACTTGAGCAACGCCTACAACGACGACGACGAAACTAAGCTAATCCTAGACACATGGGTTGACGAAATATGCCGGCAGGTAAAGTCTGCAATATCGATCCAAGTCTCAAAGCCATCTGGTCAATACAACATCCAGAGCTTCCTCTTTAAGCCACTTGCTGGAGGTGGCTACACGCAGCTCAAGACTCTGAAGCTCGAAGGTGTTCACACCGAGCTACAGCTTCTCTTGGAAGTGTTGCGGAAGCTGTCTCCCACTATTGAGGCTATCTATTTCACCTACTTCTACATCACGAAAGGCGGTTACGATTCCAACATGATGTCCGAGGAATCCTACGGTCGGCATGGCAAATGGCCAGACGTCTATAAGGTGCTGCAAGACTTGCCAAAGCTAAAGACTCTATCGCTCGCGGATCTCACTGAATATCGCGGACAGTACCGGGAGGAGGCTGAACGCGCTAGGAGAGAGATTACCGATGCACAGAGCAGCCCCAAATATCGGCGAGTGTGGAGAAATAGTTTCGGAGCTTACGGCCACCAGAACATCGTGGACGAACTGGAGTACGCCATCAAGGACAACGAAGAGATGATCAATCGAGATGGTTCAGTGTACATTGGCCATAAGAAGTTCCGCCTCTTCCACACTCGAAAACCTCGACCATTTTCTTGGTCCGACTAGTGGAAGGCGAATGTGGTGATGTCTCTATAGGTATCGGGTAAGGTCTGACTCAAGAAAGACTCTAGATAGTTACCAGTCCTTCACAAAAATAATGCTTGCATACCTTCTCGATATGATATACTTTGAATGCTACATTATAGTGAGCGATATCCAATGGCAAAGACACTCTAATAGTACATTGACATCTGCTTTATATACTCCTTGCATTTGTCTAGGTATCTTTATAGGCGTTTGGGACTGATACACGAAGTAAAGTCTGACAAAGTGAATGTTCCATTACCTTCTAAATCGCTTGCGACCTCCTAGAGGGGCTACTCCTGGAAGTGGTGCTGAGTGACGAGTTGAGGTGAATCGTGGCCTTTTCATCGTATTTGTACTAAGTTAGCTGTTAGGGGACCAAGATGAGGATAGCGATGGAAGTTCGCATATCCAGATCCTGCAAGAGTCCAACGCAGCACTTATGGCTGTATTCACGAAAGAGATCATCAGATCAGCAATATGACCATCGATTAAATGACCTCTCGCTAAAACACGGACAAAGTAAATCAGGACGTGTTCTTACAATCCATAGGAAGAGAGCTGAGCTGGACCACGGTTGAGGCTGAATCCGCGCACTAAAACTGGTATCGACAGCAGCACTACTTTCGCCCGTTCCACACTCACCAACCTCTTCAACAACAGCATCACTGACGAAGCCACAGTCTTCCAATTCCATCACTGCTTTGACGGTATAACACTCACCTAATTCGTCAACAATGTTGCCAGAACATCTACCTAGCTGGGTCACTAGGGCTGGTCGGCCATTGAGGGCGACAGCGGTCCTGAGTAGGGTTACGTAGAAGCGGGCGCAATCAAGCAATGGTATTAGCAGTCAAATCTCTTGCCCATTCTCTCTTTCTAAAAACGATGAATACAGCCTCTTCAAGATTCCCCTTAGTTTCCTCTCAGCTAGCAATGCGGTACTCATATGCGGGGTTACCTTCGCGAATGACTTCAAGAGAGACTTAATCGACCATGGAAGTTAATGAAACTTTATCTGACAAACCTAAAAGCAGCACACAGAGAGATCCCATCCTTTAGACCATGGCAATAGCCACAAGTCTCTTCGCAACACATCCGGCACTGCTGGGGCGTACCCATCCCTTCAGCATGGCCCGACGAAGTCGTAACGAGCCCACTCCCACTTACCCCAGCTCGCAATTCATCAAGGGTTCTCACTTCACGCAGTACCCAATCAGTAAGGTGACGGATCGCATTCCCAGTCTCCCTAGCTGGTCCTGGGTAGGATGGGACGGCGAGTTATTGATGGAGACCTTCTCTGTGCACGGCAAACATACGCCCGCCAAAGTGACCGTCTCCCTTGAGCTCAAGAACGGCCAGCTGCTGGGATGGGACGATTTCCAGCGCCGGTACGAGGAGCTCAACGACTATACTTGCTTCAGCCATGCTATCCATCTATCCGCACCAGTAGCGAAGGCGTATGCCAAGCGGGACAAAGATGGCAATTTCCAGTGCCTTTTCCGCCTGACTAACGGCTTCTAATTCCGGGCGAAGTCGGTCGATCTTTCCGAGTTCAAGGAAGGCGATGTGTACTATTGTATCATCTGGGCAACCAGCGATTCACTCGCTTTTGTGATTTTGACGATCAAGGTCGAAGATGGATATAAGCGAGTTGGTTCTATCAATGCTTTGGCGTACCATAGATGCGAGTTCTTCTCGTCAAATGCGAGTAAGACGATTCGGAGTAGCGAGGCGCAGTATAAACGGGAGTCCGGGAAGCGGTGGTGGAAACAACCGTGATGAAGCGGATGAGTCTTCGGATCGTGTAGTCCACTACATGCACTTGACATTAAGTTTTGGAACTTTTACGCTGTCTGGACGAATGGCTGGGCACTAGGCACGGTACTCTTAGGGGTGGTTCGATGAATTTGCAATACTCCATACTCAACGAGAATGTAACTTTTCTCACCAAAGCAAGCAAGGACTTCCAAACCCGTCGGAACTTCACCAGTAGGATGTGTGACATGAGAATCCTGATGGCTCGATGGTCCGGTAGCTTGAATCTGCAGGGGACAGTCTGAAGGAGCTGCAAGATTATTGATATATGAGAAAGACCAGAAAGGGAAGTTCGATGTATGTAGAACATGACACAAATAAGACATTACTTTACAACTACAATAGAAGGACTATTGCTCCCACTGCACATACGAAAGTGGCAGCTAGCCCAGTACTCGACGTTATCTGCCCAACGCCGCCAGTCTTTGTGGTAGACTCCGTCTCTGTGGTAAGATTGTACAGCGTTATCCTGAAATCTCGTCAGCGACCGGTACATTCTCTTGCGGGTCCAACTCAAGCTCTGTCGTACGACAAATATCCGCCACAGAACTTGGCTCCATCTCCAGCACAAGGCATATCACATTTCTTCTCATCCAACTTCTTCGAGAGCGTCGAGAGAGAGTAACTGCACCAGCATTCGCGTCCGTATTCTAGGCCGGCGTAGTTCATTCCGTCACAGAAAGATAGACACATATCAGGCGTCATGTCGTCTTGACCTTCCTATTGATGGGAATGTTAGCGATGCGCAATGTTTCCCAATACCCCTTCACATATCCACGTTGGGCAGTATGGGGCCTCACCATCGTCCAGCCTCCAGCGCTCAACGCCCTGGCACCTCCATTTTCCTTATATCCAGTTGTCTCGTTGTAGCATCCAGCGTATTTGTACGTCCCGGCTTCTGGGTAGACCGTTGCGGAAGCCGATGCGCTCGCCGCAGTCCCAGTCGTCGAGCTCACAGCACCCACGAAGCTCCAAAGAAAGACCGCGACGAGCACGCGTAGCACAGAGGAATAACCCATAGTAACGAACGTCGTATAACCTCCAATGGGAGGAAACTCGAAGCAAACAACGCGATAGAGTATCAGGGAGCGCGTACAAACACGAAGCACGCCCAGGAAAAGGGAAATAACATGTCGTAGAGCTGAACAAGTGGTGGGGGCGCAGGGCTTTTACCTATCTCTAGGACGGGAGGGCTAGAACTCGTGTTTATCGGAAGCTTAGGTTTGCTGCTGAACCTGGTGCCCCTGGATCTTTCCCGCTTTGAGCGATGTGGCGGGAGATCGACGGGGCCTTGAAGCTCGGCTAGAGTTGCTGTCAGGGATGCGGAGAAGTTCTCGCGATGCCTTCACGACTTCTTCATCCTTTTTCGCTTTCAGGGGTCCAGCGCCTTGCAGTTCGCAAGATCATGTGCTCATGCATGTTGCGACGGCTGCGATGACCAGGCGCCTTGAGCTCTTGACATACTCGACGCGGCTATTCTCAGCCTTGTCAGAGTCAACTGCTCTTCCAGAGTCCTCTTCCAATCAGAATATCTAAGCTGCTAGATCTCGGATTCTGGGCCGTTATAGTCTCACCGGGCAACATTTCCATCATCAACCACTCCTCAAAACCTCTATTCTATGCAGCTACATTCAGTGAAAGAGTCGAAATAGCTCGTCGTTATCCATAAGAGTCTCTATCAAACCTTTTGGGTCAGCGTAGCTCCGGCAGCATTACCGCGATTTGTCCGACTATCCCGATCAGCAGGAAACCATTCGACCGAAGCGTATCAGCACGACGTCTTGTTGAACATAGCCAAATCCCTCTATACTAAGACCGAACCACCAGTGGCATGTCAAGCCACTCCTTGAAGACCTACGTCTCGTCTCAGAGAGCTGTGTCATTAACTACTCCGCAGTCTTACAAACCATGGAAATTGACCCCTGCCCAAGAGGACCAGATCAGCGCACAAGTGGACGACCCGCACGCATCTGTGGACCGGAAACTGGACGACTTCAAGAAACGACGTAAAGAGGAAGGAAACGCTGTACCAGTAGAAGGGAAAGCAAATATGTACGATAGAAATGATTGGGGCCAAGATGACGAATATGACGAGTATAAGATGAAGCAGCTGCCTTATTCTCCCACATTCAACCGCGCACCACATTTGCCCGAAGAAGAAGCCTTTCTCAAGAAACCCGGATGGCCAAGAGCCAGTCCTACGCATACAGCTCTGCCCGCCTTTCGCTACCCAGACGACCACGACGATCCAGGAGCTACTAGACACAGGCTATCACAGGACATTCGAGTTTTGCCAATCATTTCGTTGATGATCTACGTGATCTACTTTACGCTACTTGAGATTTTCGGAATGATAAGAATCTGGCCATGGCTTATCTCGGCAACTATGATGTTCATAGGCGAACAAATGTTGGAGAAAGAAACTCAAGACTGCTTAGAGATGTATTTCAGACCTTGCACCGGGCGCGCAAAGGATCGAATGGACCTGCGTATGTTCTCTAAACATCGACCGAGTTACCCTTTTGACAAGATTAGGCCTGTGATGAACGGCTGTACGAAGACTTCCAGGGGCTTTCTGAGCAGCAAGTTGACAGTGCTCGAGAACTCGTAACATATGCTTCTGGGAGGCAAAGGGGCCGCGTGTAAGACCAACTCTCAGAGGCACCCGCCATTTCCATGGACCTTCTGCTCACCAAGTGCCTCAAAAGATACCCATCCTTGGCTAGAGATTTAACACCTGCACAAGGCTCGTCGAACATCATCAGTACACACGCCACTCGCCAATCGAGGGCACCGACCCGCCAGCACTCTACTCCTCTGCAAGCTACAGCAGCGCAGGTTCAACGTGCGGCTCAAGGGCAGAATGGAAGGTTTCTTTTCCTCTCGTTGCAGATAGCTCCACATCACAATGACTTCGCCGAAGTCGACGTCACGGATGCTGCACAAGACTACATATTCTTCCAGAACACCCAAACGGCGTACAATAAGCTTCGTGGTAATTGGCTCAAGCGCACGCTCAAGGTGCCGTGCTCGATATCCTACATCAAGGTACTCCACGATTGGTCCACCTACTGTACGCCAACTGATTCTCAGCACAGTTCGAACTCTTCCGCCATCTTCGCGGCTACAACGCCGGCCACCTTTCCCAGGAGATACCCCCAGAAACGGAAGTAAAAGCGCACCGCTACCACTACGATCCTTGCCCACTTAACCCCCCTCTTCCTTCTTCCATTTTCTTGCATGCCTTACGGCACCCTGAATACTATGATGGACAGCGGCTCCAGGACCGCATGCCAAAGAAATTGCAAGACGGCATCCTGGGAGCGCTCGGCTCAGCCTTCAGCCCAATAGGCTGGGGCGTCCACATCCACGAAGGCCCGAACAAACTTGCAATCGCGATCTTCGTGAGTCTAACACTACTCGCGAGCTTAGTGGCTGCGGCGCTGTGGAGCGTACTCAAGAAGGATGCGCAAGGAGGTCTGGGAATCGGACAATATGTTGTAGCCGTTTCAACAGCCATATTCGGGCTTGGTGTATTCGGATGGAGTTATGAGTGACCAGCTATCAGCCCCAGAGTGGCACAACAGGCCGGAGAGAGCATAGCGCCAGCTGGACGACAGGATTACGTGCATATGATATTCGGGGTAGTATGCGTATGGGGTCTGGGGTTGATCCAAACACGATTACGTGGTTGTGCTACTAGGCACGTGAGAGGTTGAATGGCCTTGCGGGCAGCCACTGGGGCATAAATATTGCTGGGCCGCGGCGAGGTCCATGCAGATGGATCGAGGCTGAACTCGCGATTGAGCTGATGCGAGTGCTGCGGGAGGAGCACAGGGTTGAAGGACCTTCTTCTTTGGGGACGACGGTCTTAGTTGTAGCTCGAAGAGGGTTGATACTGACGCAAGGAAAGGGGGACACCGGTTTCAAGAAAGCTGTGACTGCAATACCGCAGTTTTTGCGGCGAGGAGGCTGGGCGGAGCTGAGGGTGAATGAGTGGAGAGGGACGGCGGAGTGTTTATACCGGGGGGAGATGAATATACGGCATGGATGACTACGAAATGCTCCTGTCCAGTGAATGCCCAGCCACAACGGGCAGCTGCTGCCAGGCCGCTTTGGGCTTCGTGCAACGGCCGCGGCTTCCAGACCAGGTGGAGGGGGCCAATGGGGCTAATCAGGATCGCCGTCGTGGCTAAGTTTCGCGGGCCGTGGTTGGCTGGACAGCTTGGTGGGCCCTTTCACCTGCAGCATGAGCAAGCTTCGAGAAGGCGACGACGCCCCTTTCCCATCCGAACTGCTACAACCAGGACAACTCCTCCTCCCAATTGACCTCACCAGAGGAATTCTCTGACTGTCTTACAATGCCCGAAAACTTCACGATCCTTTGAGCGCAGTCCGTCCCCACCGCCAGCCCCGGTGCGACCGCGATTGCGACACCTCCGCACTACCCACGCTCGGACAACACCACGACCCTGACGACCAAACTTCAAGAACCTACTATACGCCGCCCTCCCATCCACCCAACCGCCGTACACGAAGCCACCAAACTGGACCCCGAGTCGCGATCCCCCGCTGGCACTCCCCGGCCACCGCCATGAGTCGCGATGCCGCCGCCGACGCGCCCGCGTCCTCATCTCCTCGCGCCGCCGACGAGCTCCTATTGCCTCCTAAACCCGCGAACAGCTCCTCTCCGGTGTCCTCGTCGCCTCCGCCCCTCCCGCCGCTACCTGCGTCTTCTTCGCCGGAGACGGTCAGCTCCAAGAGCTCGAACTCGCGCTCGTGGCTTAGCAGCGTCCGGCGGCCGCGAACCTCCCCCGGCCCGCGCGCTCCTGCCTTCAAGCGCTCACTCCTGGCGGATGACGATGTGCGGCGCGACTCGGCCCTGCAACCCAGCAGCAGCAACTCGACCGCTGGCGACCTCGACGCGGCGGAGAGTAGAGCGAGCTTCGATGGCGTGGGCGGGCGATTACCGCGGGTACCTAGCCTACCTACGATAGTGATACAGGATGGATCTAGGGGGTTTAACAGTATGGACGGGCGGAGTAATGGGGTATCAGGAGGCGACATGGGCAGGGAAGGCGGGTTCAAGGGCATTGAGACGGACATCCCGTCGGGTGGGTTTGAGGACTTCGCGAGCCCGTCACAGCTGGAGTTTTCGAAGAGGGGGAGCATGCTGCTGGGCGGGAAGCGGGCGAACAGGAAGCTGGGGCTGGCGAAGGAGGGGGAGGCGGAGAATACGTGTCCGCTGGAGAGCTCGCAACCGCAGGAAACGCCGCGACCGCAGACGCCCCCGCGGCAGCAGCAGTTGCAAACACCACTGTCCCCACCGCGACCGACGCCGAGGTCGCCGCCGAGGGTCACACGGGGGCCTACGTTGAGGACTGTGGCGCAGAGTATGAGGGTGTTGTCTACAGATGAGATGACTCTGTCGAGGAGGGTACGGTCGATGTATGAGCATGGGAATGAGAATGTGCCGGAGTGGGAGGAGCCGCCGCCAGTCTCGTGGCGGGATAATTCGGCTATTGACGATGAGAGTGTATCCGAGACACCCTTGAATGGGTCAACCTTGACTGTGGATAAGACGTCTCAGATTGGGACCGGATCGCAGCTGTCACTCCGAACGCCAAGCTTCGCGCCGAGTAGGAGGGAGAGCATGATAGTCAAGGAGCCTACGGAAGCTGCAGGGGGCATAGAAGACTGGGAAGATATCGGTGGGGGCGAAGTCGATCGGTATGGATTCATATTACCGAAGAAGGTTAGCTCGAGAGGGTCAAATGGCTCAGGGGAGGAAGCCCCACGCCTCCAGAGGGTGTCAACGGCATTGCAGATTGTGTCCGAGGAGCCAAGGAGGAGACGGACGGTGAAGAGGTCACCATCGAATGCCCGTTCATCCAGGTCTGCGAACCCACCACGCCGACGAAAGTCCCCGCGATCATTGAAGCCCCCTACTGGATCCATATATTCTAACAAGACTACCACCTCATTTAGCAGTACGCAAAACCCAATCAGATACGCTGCGAACAGGCTACCGCACAATCGAGATCGGAGATGGATGGACGAAGCTGCCGATATGCTCACTTTACCCCCTGGGCTCGCCGACATCGCGGAGCAAGAAGAGGGCGGGAGAGCCGCACTAGCGATGAAGAAAAAGGAGATCGAGCGAGAAGAAAAATGGAGGAAGATGGCCAAGGTGGTCACCAAAGGCGCAAAGAGCGGAGGCATGATTTTCGAATTCGACACGAAGGACCCCAAGTTAGTATCACGAACGTGGAAAGGCATTCCGGATAGGTGGCGGTCAACGGCCTGGTATGGATTCCTAGCAGCGAGCGCAAAGAACGACAAGAACAGCCCGACGGATGAAGACTTGATTGAGAGCTTCTATGAATTGCAAGAAGAGAGTTCGGCCGACGACATGCAGATTGATGTCGATGTTCCTAGGACTATCGGTGGGCATGTCATGTTTCGGAGACGATATCGAGGAGGGTGAGATCAGGAACATATCCATTGTGTACTTGAGATGCTAACACGCCCCAGACAACGACTCCTTTTCCGAGTCCTCCACGCCATGTCACTCTACCTCCCCGACACCGGCTACGTCCAAGGCATGGCCGCCCTGACCGCGACCCTACTCTGCTACTACGACGAAGAAAAGGCCTTCGTGATGCTAGTACGGCTATGGCAGCTCCGCGGCCTAGAGCGTCTCTACGAGTCCGGCTTCGAAGGCCTCATGGAAGCCCTCGACGACTTCGAAAAGAACTGGCTCAACGGCGGCGACGTCGCCAAGAAACTCGTAAGCTCTCGCGTCTCTCCACCCCCATCCGTGTTCTTCCCTGCCGATCTCTTCGCCCCCTGCATCCGCAAACCTACCTCCAGAGCCACTCGTTCACGCCTGCAATGCTGAGGCTGAAGCACACCCGCTGCCCCTCGAAAGCTACACGTCACGCACGAACGAGTGGCCTACACTTCTCGAGCCATCGCTAACCCTACCAACAGGACGAACTCAACATCACCTCCACCGCCTACGGCACGCGCTGGTATCTCACCCTCTTCAACTACAGCATCCCCTTCCCTGCGCAACTGCGCGTCTGGGACGTCTTCATGCTGCTCGGCGACGCCAGCCACAAATCGCCGGCACCGAGTAGTAGTGGGGCAGCGTCGACCCTGCCCAAGCACATGGCGAGCTTCAGCGGTGACCTGGACGTGCTGCACGCGACGTCGGCCGCGCTGATCGACGCGATGCGCGAGGTGCTGCTCGACTCGGACTTTGAGAACGGCATGAAGGTGCTCACGAGCTGGATCCCGGTGAAAGACGAGGATCTGCTCATGCGCGTTGCGAAGGCGGAGTGGAAGATGCGGAAGAAGAGGGCGGGGGTGAGTGCGGCCGCAGCAGCTTGAACAAAAGCGAGAGCGAGCGCGAGATGCTGGTGTGAGCGGTTCGGGAAGCTGCCCGGGAAGCTGCCTGGTATCGTTAATGCAAAAATAGAGGCGGTGGGGTAATATGCGTGATGGGCACTGCGCGGGGGGTGCGTGCAGGCCGTTCAGCTGGGAAGGGGGAGTTGTGGCTGCAGGATTTTCATCTGTGGCTTGCAGGTTTTATCGATGCGATGCGCATCGAAGCGCATTGATGCGAAGCGAGCGATGATGGGAGTGGAAGTTTCGGCTCGGGGCTTCTACCCATCTTCTGGAAAGCCGGGCGGGCGGCACGTGTGGTGTGCCGATCGTAGCGGTGATCGGTTAAACGGTTTTTCTTTCTTTTGCGAATCGGGGACAACAGGGGATGGGTTGGCGAGCAAGCGATTAACCAATCATTCCTAAGGTTCCCTTTTGTTTTCTTTTTTCGGCTCTCCCACGATGGTTTGGAACTTTGGCGAGGGAGAGAGAGGTCTTATGATATCAGCTCACTCATGGCTTTGGGCTCCCTTGGGCGTTTCTTGTTTTTGTTGTTTTTCTGTTTTTCAACATACCACACCTACCATGTAAAGAGTTTTGTTTTACAGGTATACGCGACGGATATCCCCCTTTTCTTTTGTTCTCTTCTTGAGGTTTGATGAAGCGGGGATGAGATGGGTGGGGAAAACTATGGCAGGTAGATTAAGGTAGCTGGTAATTGTAATTGTAATCTTCACAAAGTCGTAATCACCATCGATGATTGGATGTTCCGATTTCTGGTGGAGCGGACTGAGTGTACATATAACGCAGCTTACCCTATATACAGGAATGTTACTAGGTGTAGAATCTTAGTAGTAAGACCCTGACGAGAAGAGGTAAACAGTGCTTCAAGCGCAACGCAACTTGTTTGATCGAAGGCTGCATATACTGTAGACGCGAACCTACCTGGCCCCAGCCGTGAGCTAAAGAAGAACAACAAGCCCTTGCGTGACACCTCGTAGATGGTGACCAGATAAAAGGTTACGAGTAATGCAGGAATGGAAAAGGTACCCAGGTTGGCGTTGAAAGTTTGACTAGCCCATAGCCACGAGACGCGCTCAAGGTGCATGGAAGAGCTGTCCTTAGCAAAGGCCCGTCTTGGCTGATCGGTCTATACCCACGAGACGCATTGAGGGCTGCACATGGCGAAGTGCTGTCCATGTCTTGCTAGGCCATAACCATGAGATAACCTGAAACCACCGTATGCACCTGGGGCTATACTTGGAATTTCTACTGTACTGATCGTACGGTAAACTTGAGACACGTACCCCGCCGCATGCACGACGCGTAAGGACTCCGCCGCGCGACTATTCCCGAGGAGTAGTAGAAGAGCGGTAGAGTGGCATCGGCAAGTGGTATGCCGACGGTCAACCAATGGCTTATATGCAGAGCGGAGGAGTCCGACTTGCCGAGTGGTGGATAGGCAGATTTGAGGTGAGGTGGAAGAGTGTTTGGTGGATTTTCACTGTAGCCGAGCTGAGTTGAGAGGGGGGATTTGGAATTGGGGAGCTGAAGAGGAGTGGTATGAGGGTGTGGGTGTGAAGGTAGTTGAAGGTGGGTCGTGATGTTGTGAAGTGGCGTTTGCGCTAGTGGATTAGTTCGTCAATGTAATTTAAACATGGGCGGTATTAGTATTAGTCTTGGGTGATGTAAGCACCGAATTAGTGTTCCATCCATACTATGCGATTGCGATTGTGTCCATGTTGCTAAAACTTGAAATTGAGCTGGATACTGGAGATTTCGGGACTCTGGGTGCAATGCCGCGTGGCGAAGAATTCAGCTGGCGACGTCCAAGATGGCCCAGATAGTTTCCCATTTCAAGGAACCCAGCAACCGATGCATCGGGCTGCAAGGCCGCGTGGCGAATTCCAGGCTGGTTTAGGGATTGGGTGATCGAGATCGGAGATTGTGGATAGTCAGTTAGACGAGGCGGAGAAGCTGTGGTGGAGTTGATTGGTGGCCTTTCTGCACGGGGGCTAGATCTGCATCTGCAAAACGGTTTCCCTCTTTGGACAGCAACGTTTATCGAGGATCTTAGATGGCATTGGATATGGGCAGGGAGCGGCGTGGACCGAACATCGATCGGGCAGGTCATGTGCGCTCTTTTCACAAGAGGATGTGAGGAGATAGACCACGGGGCGAGGAAGCCGATGGAAGTTTGCATGCCATCCTCGCGGTTTTGGTCCATGATCGGCTATAAACTCGCGTGGTGGTAGCCCGTGGAGAATGTGGAAATGGGGGTGTAGATCTAGAGATGACGCCTGAAGCTGATTCAATATCAGCAGTTACAGCATACGACGTACATAGCGAATGCACTGTCCCGAATAAGGAGATGTGAATGCTATGTCAGCCTCATCAGAATAAGATACGATGCGATCTGTTCCAGCAATCGGGGCGAGGTGGTCGATGTCTCAGACGGACAGAACCGCAACCACGGATAAGGCACGCCGCGAGGCGTCTCCAGCGTCGTCTGCTGGGTCGACTACGGACCCGGCGCGCAGGCCACCGCGTAGCAGCTGGACCGGATGCTGCGCTCGGCTGAGCTAACGGCAGAGGAAGCGGGGCGGAAGTCGATTTAGGACTCGCAAGTGCCGATCTCGTCTAAAGTGTGGACGACTTTAGTATTGCGCACGAGGCGGCCGGTCACCTGGAACAGAGAATAGGCTGCAGTTCCCTTGGACACCGGAAGCGCTCGCGCTCACCGAGAATCTAGAGGCAGGTCGAAGAGGGTCGAAGAGTCAGGGCGCCGATCGGGCGGCGAATTCTGGGACGGCGGGGAGAAGTTGCCGGCGGGATGTGCGATCGGCAACAAGGCTGGCATGGTAAGGCGAGACGATCGGCGTGGCGGCAGACGCTTCGGGAAAGGCACGTGGGAACTGCGGCGTCCTGCGGAGTCGTGCTTGAAGGTGGATGAGGGCGGTGGGAGAAGGACGAGACGCAGCTTTGGAACGGCCAGTGGAGCCGATATGTCGTGGTGATGGCGGGTGAGAGAACAGTCGAGAGCGGTGGTTTGACTCGGGGTGGACGACGGATTGGGCAATGCGAGCGTCAGTGATGACGGAGAGGGCAGCTGAGGAAGCTGGTAGGCCAGCAAGGCACACCTCAACCTGCCTCCAAGTCTCGGTTGAGGTGTGATTATTCTGCCTCCCGTGAGTGAATGTTGATGGCCGAGAAAGGAAGGAAGCTGCAGTTCGGCTCCTCACTCCAGCCCCGCCTCCACAAAACCACAGAACCATTGAGCTTATGCAGACCTCCATGTGGTCACGAATCCTGGGAGTACGTACCTCGCCTCGTGTTATCAGCTCTCCCGACGCATAGTCCGTGGAGGATATGGTTTGGCTGCAGTTCTCTACTGACCGTACCCTGCCGTCCTGACAAACATGCGTCTGCGCTGATTGCAATAGGCCAAATTCCGGCGTAATTTTGCATCAGCCTAAGAGAAATGAAGCAATTGCATCAATCGACCTTGGCGGCAACGGCAACGTGATGCTTTCATCACGATGAGCTTCTTTCAGGCTCGCCGCCGCGAATACGCAAGCCACGTCGTCGGCCAGCTCCTCCTCCAATTTGGATGTCCCATGCTCCGTCAGCAACCTGACAAGCCTCGGCGTCGATGCACCTCGCAACCGTTGCGTTGGTGGCTGCAATCAAAAAGCAAATGGGCGTCAGATGCAATCCCAGCTTCTGGAAGATTTCCAAGATTTCTCTCCCCGGTCGTCATTGCTGGGGACGACGGAGAAAATCTCGGTTACGGAGCGTCGAATTAGGAACAGTATGCACTTTTCTGGATGGACCAAGCTCGCCATGACATGGTTCGTCGCCAGGGAACATCTTCACATGTTGCATTCAGAGAGGCGCCCCCCAGCCACATCTTGAAGAGCCCGTCCGTTGACGAACCATGGAGCAGCTCCGCGGCGTGCAGGTGGCTGACCTCTGCCACATCAACCTTGAAAGGCAGGCTTACACGGGCCCGCCCCGCCGCCAGCAAAGCTTCCGCGCAGGCTATGCCCGATTGCTCTCCAACACCGAAGCGGAAATAGCATTTAGACGAAGGCATCGCGGATTGGGCGGCGTCCAGACGCTTCCAGCCAAGCGACTTCCACGATGCCTTGACGGATCTGGGGCGCCACGCGTTTCAAGTAGATCTGACTTCATCTCTTCTGCCTTTCCCTGGCGCAGACGGAAATTTAAATCCTCGGTCGATCCCAAAACGGAGCCAGGCGCTCGGTGATTGCGCAACCCGAGTTGAAAGCCTTGCTGTGCGTGAAGCAGCATCGCCCTCACGGCACTCACGGCACCACGGCACTGAGCTCCCCGGCCAGCACACGGAGGCTTCCGTCAAGTGTTGCAGCAGTGGATCAGACCGTCCTTGGGGCCATGTAACGTCTGGCAGCGAAGTGATATGGCGCGGGCGATCACTGCTCTTATCGATTCGCCATGCGGTTCGACTTGACGCGCGATCCACGGGAGGGTTATGAAAGAGGCTGACAGGTTGACACGGCCGCCCGTGTCACCTGCAGCTTCCAGGCAGCGTCTGTCTGGGCGTGTCGCGAGGGAGGCTCGCCGTTGGAGACGCAGAGGCCGCGCAGCGTCCCCCTCGTGCTTCCGCATCTGGCAGCATATCAAGCATCACGACCGAGGACGGAGGACGCGCTGCTGAATCCGCATCCAGTCACTCGAATCTCGGCCGTCGTCCTGACGCCCAGCAGGCACCGCCCTGCCGTTTCGCCTTGATACACGACGCGCTCGACGACGCTCACTCGCCGACCGCGGGGGGCTTTCGACCACTGTCTGACCTTTCAGCGTGCCGCTGCCCTTCAATCTCCTGGTCCACCATGCCGCGGCCGCAACGGGGGCCCTGATCCGTGCTGTGCCCTGTTCTGGCGCGGTGAGATTGCACTCGCTTCGTCCCGAACGTTGACCCTGAGGGCTGGGAGAGGGCCCTGGCCCGCTGCCCGCGAGTGTCGTCGACCCCATGTCGAGCACCTTTAATTCCACGAGCTGTCAGCCACACGGCCCGCGCGCTGCAGCAGTGCGGCCGGACGTTGGCAACGGCTGAGCACTGGCTGGCTGCGGCGCTGGGATCTGGCCGGAGCACAGGCCGGGGCACCTCCCATGGCCGTCGAGATAGCGTGCTGGCACAATATCGGAGGAGTAACGGGCGTGTCTGGGTGTGTCCTGCACTGTATCTAAGGTGTCGACAGTCAGCGCAGAGGCAGAGAGGAGTGGTTGGTGAGGCTACGCGAGCCCGCATCAGGTAACGATTCGCAGCGTCGTTGAATCGACGTCGGCCCCAGTGCTCCTTCATATGTTACATGTAGACACATCAGGCGACTGTATGTACGCCAGCACGCCGCTTCAGGCGTCTTCCGCCGCTTGGCCGGCACCCGCGCGCACAACCTTGGACGCACGTCAAAACTAGGTCCGCCGCGCCACAGCCCAGCAGTGGGAAAGATGGCCCGAAGCGGCGACAAGGCCAACGTCAGACCCTCCACCGCGCCCTGCTGACGCCCTCTGCACGCCGCAGAGTTCTCCAGGGCCACCGTCTGCCGCCCGCACCGCCTTTGCGGCTGTCGTCCGCTGTGGTGGGCAACGCGCGTGAAGTGAGTGCTGCCGCTTGGGGTTGGCTTCTTTCTATACCTCAACACCCCGCCCAACCACGGCCTCCCACCCCCATCCACCCTCTGTGCCCTCGTCACCACCTTCTCCGGCCTGTCTCGCCCCTCCAGCCCGCTCCGATCGTCCACACCAACCACGCGACACCTGGGCAGGATCGTCATTGCAGCAGCGGCCTGTAACGACTTCTCCGCCGCTGTCTAGCCTCGTCCGGGCCCGCGAATCACAGCCACCTAACCCGTGCCTGCCAGAGCCCAGCGTTAGTCCCGCCTTGGGGGCAACGGTTTGCAGCTCTGGGCCGTGGGTGAACGTTGCTCGCAAGGCTTCTCTTAAGTATGTCGTTCCATCTCGTCTAGGAACTGTGTTGAACCTCCGCCAGTCATTTTTTTCGTCAATGTCGACCGCGTGCTCCACCACTTCCCTTCGTCTTCATGTTGCTCACTCTCTCTAAGCCTCCCAAGTCGGAATTCGAATTTAAAACTCCCCATGATTACTCTCCGCCCTTTACATCTTCCGCATCGCTATTCTCCCCAAAACCTCCCGGCGGCCTCCTCAGATCACTGCCGGCCAGTGTTCCCTCCAGCATGGGCACGCCGCACAGAGGCCTCCCGCCACCTGCGGCGATGACGATGCAAGATCCAGGCCGAGGACCGCCGCCTTTGCCTCCATCCCTAGGTTCCATGCCCGCCCCGCCCTCGCAGTGGCAAGGAGCCGAGGAGTCGATGCGGAACTGGCTTGTGGCCAAAGCCGAGGAGGACAAGCGGAAGCAAGAGGAGCAGAAGACGCGGCAGGAGGAGCTGCGGCTGGACCAGCGCAAGATTGAGCAGTCGATGCTGCAGGAGTCACTCGCAAGGGGAATCCCGCCGAATCTCGTGCCCATGATCTTCGCGGGAATCAGTGGCAGCAACCTCGCCAACATGAGTCTCGACTGGCTGCAGCAGTATGTGGCCCAGCTCCAGACGGCACAGCAGCAGCAGCAAGGCCTCGTCCAGGCGCAGGTCTCACCAGAACTGCGGCGAGAGACGAGGTTAATCGGCCAAACTCAACCGGGTGTGTACGGCGTCGCGCCACAGGGCTCACAGCCAGTTCTCTCCGCAACGTCGGTGCTACCAGGACAGCCGCTGGCTGCACAACCACAGCATGGCGCCTTCTCGACATCGGCGTACGCCAGCGGAAGCTTGTCTCCGAACAGCAGAGCGCGGGCAGCGCAGACATCAGGCCATGTTGGTGCGCCGACTTCAGCTCCACGACCGCCAGCACAGTCACAGCTTCCCAGGCTCACCACCAACGAGATGCAAATCCAGCAGCCTCCTTCAGCGCCGCTGGGCGTGCACGCACTACAGCAGCCCTCGCAGGAGACGTCGTCGCCTTCGATCTACTTCCACCACTGGGTGCCACCAACTTCTCAAAGTGGAGGCGCTGAGCGAAGAGAGGCTCCTGCCACGCCTTCAGGTAAACACTCCGCCTCATTCTCGCACCATCAACATGCAACCTCTCATGCCTCTGACGCAGATTACACCAGCTCGCCGAAGAAGCGGAAAGCGGTGGGCGGCCACCAGCAGGCCCCGCCCCCCTCCTCGACGCCCCAGTACACATCGCCATCCTTTTCGCAGATCTCGTCTTCGGCATCCACGCCAGCCCGACGCGGGCACGGACGAGCTCGTAGCGATGCCTCAACGCGCGGGTACGATGCTGGAGGGTCCCTGAGCCGTCGGGCAACGATATCGAGTCAAGGAATTCCAGAGGGCATTGCGCCACCAGCTGAGCACGGGGGACCAGAACAGCGCCAGCAACAGCCACCGCGTGGAGCAGAAAGCCATCAACAGCAGCACCAAGGCCATCCGCTGCAGCAACAGTATCAAGCTCACGAGCAGCATCGAAATGAGGGCAGCAGTGGCATGCAAGGGACAAGTCAAGGTGAAACACGGCAATCTCATCATCAGCATTCGGTAGGGCCGGAACGAAGGTCAGCGCCCGGGTCGCCGAAACGGGAGGCGGGTGCGCAGTAGTGTATCTCCGCACTCGTACGGTCAGCCAATTCAAAAACCCACAAAACGCTCAAAACTAGCCCAAGGCCACCCCGGACATATCCCCACCACGAGCAAGCGCAGCGATCTGAGTCCCGAAAATCCCGCCGGAGGTGCAAAAGCCAGCCAGGGGCGCGAGAAGGCACGGCATGTCGTCGGAAGAGTAGCAGACAGGATTCCCACGGCACAGCATCAGCCGCCAGCCTCGCCGATCAGCCTCGCCCGTGGCCGACCCCTCCACTGGCAAGAATACGCTATCCGGGCCGAATTGTAGGGCAGCAGCAATGTGAAGCGAGCTCGGTGGCCTCTCCGCGAGACTGAAAGCGGGTGGAGATAGCGATGACAGGCACGCCATCAACGCCATGCGAGACCGGTTCAACGCCAACGGGCCCACGAGCTTAAATTAGCTACCAGGCGCACCGTCTCCCGTGATATCGCAGCGTCGAGAGCGCGATCTAGTAAGCGTGGTCAGGCACGGGCCCTGACTAGGAGAAGCGAGATGACGGGCCGTCTCCACCTGCACCTGATATCACCACGAAACCGCGCACCAAGACGCCGACCTGCGCCAGTCGCCAACTTTATTCGATGCGAATGCGAGGGCTTCGGGGTTCCTGCATCGAGGTGATGACAGATACGCGGCTTCTGCCGGGCGAGATGGGGAAGAACTTGGACGAAGCGCTCAAGGGTACGGACGGCACAGCTGGTTCCTGGCGCGTTCCTGAAGGATTCGTCTTTTGCCGACGCGCATGGAGAAAGTCTGCGTCGGTGATGTAGGTGGCAATCTCCATGCAGGAACCGCGCACAAAAGTGCTGGGAACCATATTGCGGCGTGGTGAGCCGTTGCTTTCTGGGTGTCCAGCTGCTCAATTCGGACTCTGCGTCTTCCAGGCTTTCCTCCAGCAACTCTATCCATTGCGGGCATCTATCTTCTTTCTCCATTCGTTCAACAGCTGCTGCATTGACAAGTCGCCTTTGCTGGGATATCAGGTCCAGACGACTTGGCGTTATAGGCACCCACGCTCCCACCCGCACCCTCTCGCGTGCCGCCACAATGGTCTTCTATAGTACGTGTGTAGCCGCAATTCTTAGATCCCAGTGAGCCCTGCGTGAGCTGGTGGGGCGACTATGGTTTGTTTTGTCAGCCTTCCAGTTTGTGCGGAGCCAGATGCATGGATTACCCTTTCCGGAACCCTGGCCATGCTTACATCGACTGCAATATACACCGCCGCCAACCGCCGATGTGCCTGCTCACGTCCCTGTCTGCATCTCCAGCGTGGAAGAACTGCGCCGACCGGAAATTCATGACTACGGAGACGTAGGAGACGACACACAGAATACCTGACTAGGTAGCGACGAACAAGAGCTAGGGTTGAAGTTGGAGAAACGTTCGTGTCATCGCCTCATTCGACAGCTGGTAGCATGAGCCGGCTTGGGTTCACTTCACTTGTGATTATTTTCCAGTCGCATTAGAATGTTCGGATCATTTTCTTCCATGTTGTCTATCATTACCATTACCAAGGGTCGGTTTACGGTGCATTCAGTTTTGGAGTTTCATTCAGGTACATTACGGCGTCTGATATCAGGCATATCTCACCGCCTTCTCTTCCATGGGGGACCACCAGGTCATTATCCGGTAGCATGTTTGCGCCTTCGACAGTTCGACTTGTCAACCTTTTACCATTCTTATCCATATTCTTATTCTTATTGCTAGTGTCTTTCTTCAGACTTGTTTCCTTGAGTAGGAATATTCAAAACAGCCACCATTTCACCAGCGACTGCATATAGTTGCACATATACCCGGCTTTTAGGCTGCGGATGGGTTGGTTCGGCTTGGGTTGTACATATAGCGGAACGATGGGGATTAGATGCATGCATGCATTGCATTGGCATGGACTCGGGAGCCGGCGATCCAACTCCCAGGCCCCAAAGCATTTCACCAGAATTGAATAGACCCAGCATCCGACAGAGAGATGGAGCTGTGGCATTTTGGCGGTAGCCCCTTTTGGATCATCTGCGATTTGTGACTTCATCTGACAACTTTAAGGCAATCACCTTTTCGTTGATCGCATAGCTTTTCATCTCCGAACTTATTTTGATTCTGTCATTTCCGCAAACCAGCATCAGCCTCGCCGTGTCGTCGAACCTTCAATCACATGCCTATCTCGAACCCCCTTGCGATCATCTCAGCCTTGTAATCACACTGACTCGCACCCTTCTTACTGCAGCATTGGTAATCTAGCCCCTCATCTTGAATCCGTACTCAAGTTCTCAGTCCATTAACGTGCTCATCCAAGCCTCTATTCGGTAACAAGCAGCACCTGCATCAAGTAGGCCGAGCATTCAGCCCAGTCACGAATTTCAGACAAGCTGTTCTGAACGTCTAGGCATGGACATAAGACTAGCCTATGTCCGTATATCACGCAACAGGATATGTATCAACAACTTCTTCTGCATCCACGCCTCATTCCATGACCATAACCGTCTCTATCACCACGCTATGACTCCAATCGGATGAGTTCTTGGTCTAGTCATCCATTTCAGACGAAATTGTTTCACGCTTCCAAAGCTAGAAATAAGATTTTTCTCAATCCACGCGCGCATCGCATGCATCCGGACGGCTGCTCAGACGATCTTGGCGAGGATTTCACGATGGCTGCACTAGAGACGTCTTCGAGCCCTCTTGATCTCCAATCACGACTACCTAGCACGCACATCCAGCCTCGCACATGAACGATCCCGGTTCTTTACGATCTTCAAGCTCCCCCATCTAGACCCAACCCCTTAGTCATCCCTCCCCTTCCATCTCCGAATCCATCGGCCTACCACCCTCATCTACTGCCTGCTTTACCTACATACCACCTCCCGCCCCGACTCTCATCTCGCTCTGAACATCTCGCCTCACCGCCCAGAAGAGAAAAAACCCCTCCAAAATCTCCGACCCACGCCGCACCCCCTGCGCCGATCACACAGATCCCGAGCGCCACCGATCCTGGGTCCAGCCAGTCCAATCTCCCCTAGCCTCCGCGGGCACTTCCCATCCAAATCAGCATATCTTGGCTGTTTCACGATATTCTTTTCAGTGCACCCGGCGTACCTACTCCCTAATTCCCCCGCCTACTCGCCCAACTACCCCCCGCAACGCTCATTTCGAGGGTGAGGCGGCGCACCATCTTCGCGGCGCGGCTATAAGCAGCCAATTTCGACCCTGACGCGCCTCGATGCGGACGCGTGGCGGACGGGACTGGCCCCACTAGGTAGGCGCGGGGAGTGGGAAGCGTGAAACGGGTTCATGACAGCCTCATTACAGTCTACCCAAGTGGGAAAGTACGGAAGCCTGGATCGGGATTGAGCGCGTGGAAGGAGGAGAAGGGCTGGCTGCGGATGTGGATCTACCATCGCGCGTGTGGAGAGGGGGTTTGGATGACGGGTTGAGGAAGGAGATGGGTGTGTTGCACAGGGCTGAGGATGGGGGGCTACCTACTGTAGAGGGGATATCAGAGGTTTGGTCTCTAACCTAGGATTCAGGTCGTGACTTCTAGCTGTTTCTCGGTTTCTTTCCGATGACACGCGGGGAAAGGTGAGATCAAGGAGTGGGATCGCGAGAGCAGAGTCTGCACATGGTACTTTGGCAGGACTTACATCCCAAACGCAACCTCCTCTGTTGTTTCTCTACTGACCCACCTCCCCTCATATTCTTATTAACCTCAACCCCACCAGCAGCACCGCAATCCAGCCCGGTCTACTTTCAAGCCGAGTTCTCCACAAGACAGTGAGAAGACTCGTAAATTATGGGATTTTGCAGAACCTTAAGTCTCAAGTTTCGAGCATCATAGGAGAACTAATCAAGGAGACATATCCATTTCTGCTATACGAGAGCTTCGATAGTGCATCTGAGGTTGTTTGTGGAATAATGTTGCTCTCCCTTTCAAGTTGCAACTGGTGCAACAGCTTCGGTGAAAGAAATCAAAGAAATAACAGTCTCGCTTTACAAATTCACACTATCAACATCAACAAATCTATAAAGATGATCAACATCATTCCGAGGTTCCATCTTTCACCGCACCGCCACACCTCGAAGCACAGACCCTGTATTCAGCCACCCGGGTCACGACTTTCGGCCCGCCTTGCCCCACCATCCCGCGGATTCACGCCGCTGCAGCCTGAGATTGACTCCAGCTTGCACCTCACAACAAACGGCTGCCTCGCTCTACAAAGGCTGCACACCCACTCGCCAGCTACCTCTCTTCAAACCAACCTCAATCTCAACCTACTTCCACCCCAACAAACCCATCCGCACCTCCACAAGGAAAGGGTCTAGAACCCCGCTCTCAGCACCCAACACCCGTTTCAATTTCCTCTCCGCAACCACCACCAAGATGCAGATCAAGTACGTCGCTTCCAGCTCCCTTCCTCCCGGCTTCAGCGTCATGAAAGCTATAGGATAGGAGTGTCTGCTGATCAGTGAACAGGGTCCGCACCCTAACAGGCAAAGAGATCGAGCTGGACATCGAGCCGGACTACAAGGCACGCCCCCCACCCGCTCCCCTCCCTCCATCCACCCCCCGAAACCTAAACCTAACAACTCCCCCAGGTCTCGCGCATAAAGGAGCGCGTCGAAGAGAAAGAGGGCATCCCGCCCGCCCAACAGCGCCTGATCTTCGGCGGGAAGCAGATGTGCGTCTCCCCACCACCAAGAAACAGACTCGCACATGTTAATGCAACGTTCACAGGGCCGACGACAAGACAGCTGCGGAATACAACCTCGAGGGCGGCGCAACGCTGCATCTGGTACTTGCCCTGCGTGGGGGCTACTAGAACCGATACCATCACTTACACATACCTGCACCGCTAATCCTACGACCCCTCCACCGCGCTCTCTGTGAATATGATTTTGGCGATAAGATACTGACGTGGTGAAGCCGCAGTGGGATCCGGTGCTCGATGGGTGGGTCGTCGTGCTCAAGGGCGCGGATGGGGTGTGCCATGGCTGGTTTGAGGGTTGAGGGGGTGGACCGCCTCGCTTGATCTGGAAGACTTCTATCTTCTTGGGGAGTGTTGGCGGCTGAGCGGCTTTCTTCTGATCCGTGGTTGACCATTTGGGATGGGGTTGAATGGAGGGCGGTTGAAGGAGGGGTGTGGTGATGCATAGCTAGGCAGGCAGGCATGTATCCGTGTAAACTTTTCTCTGCTACTACTGAGGGTTTTTGACGTGCTTGAGGATGTGAGGGAGGGTCGTGGGTGTTATCGTTCTACACCTCCGTTTTGAGATGCTTCAGCGTGTCATCGGAACATGAAGACCGATTTCTTTACTACAGCATGAGTTGACGTAGAACTCAAAGTGTGTCGTCTGACCGCCAAAGAGCATACAACACATCCCCTTGCCTTCTTATTCCCCACTCTTCTTCTAAAGTCACGTCAAAGAACCTCAAGCAGTCGCAAAGAAGTCTACACACCCACATCACTCCCAGAGTTTCGAAAGCACTAGTGAGCAACTATACCTCGATCCATCAATCAATTCCCGAGCGAAGGTCCCCAGGCAATAGCAGAGAAGACCACAACGATGCCGAAGACTCCCCGCATTAGCAAGGAAGAACACACATACAGGTCTACTCCTCCAACTTATAAACTACGTCGGAGCACCCCAAGCACTGGCGGAGCATTGTACGCAGAACCGCAAAATCTAGATCTTGAATAGCAGTATCAAAGACCTCAAGGGGCGGCAAATGCAGTGTACACGTGTACACTGCTTTCTAGATTTGTCGAGAGCAGGTTGAAGGTCGTCCAACAGCGGCAAGTAAGAGTACACGCAAGTCTTTTTTCTAAGACTGTGGAATCACGCTGGAGGAAGTCAGGCAGTGGCAGAGTAGTGTACACAGATTAGTGACTTTTCAGAAAAATATGGAAATAGATAAAAGTCTTCCAGCGGCGGCAGTTGCGTACACAGCTATATGCTCTTTTGGGCGTGTTGGAAGCACATGAAGGGACCTCTAGCGGCGGCAAGCAATTGTACACAGATACCTATCTCTCAGAAGTTATGGAAAGCAAGTTGAAGGAGTTCAAGCAGTGGTAGACATATTACAGACGCTTCTTGTCCTAATGCTTTGCAAATATACTGAAGACTGAAAAACCTTAGGTAGTTGTAGAATAGTGTACACAGATGTTTTCTCCTTACTCATTGATGACATACTAAAGGGCCTCGCGCAGTGGGAATCAAGTGTGCATGAACATTGATCATTGATCACTACGTGACGTATATACGTAACGGGTATTCCCTCAGTGAGGAAGGGTATCTATCCTAGCCGGGCTCCTGCCGTACTCCACCAGATGCAATTCACCACAATTTGACCAAGGTGTAATCCAGAAACAGCAGAGAAAGGAAATAAGAAAGATTCCGTCTAGTCAAGACTCGCTAGGAGCTTCAAGACTTAGTCCGCTTGACCGCCGGCATGAAGGGGTCGACTTCCGGGCGCTTTCGCTTCTTCATTGGCGCACTGGCACCGCCTGCGGTGAGCGCTCTCAGCCTAGCTTCCCTGGCTGCTTGCTCCTTGGCCGCCTTCTCCCTAGCTCCCTGCTCCATCACAGCTTTATCAGTAGTACGCGGGGTTGATGAGACGTTCGTAGCGGTGGTCGGGGTGGCCTGGCTCGTCCATGTCTTCGTCCTCGGGGCACCGAGCTGGATACGCTTCCGATCCTCGACCATGCTCTTGGGAGCCTTGGCGACACGGCCTTTCCTCTCCTCCAACAGCTTGTTCGGGAGCATAGCAGCCTTCGGCTGACCTTGGCGAGCGTCGTACACGCTGCGCTTGAGCTTGTCGAGAGCGGTCTTCGCATTTTTCGCGGCTGGAGGTGCGCGCGGTCCGGTGACACCGCCGAGACGCCTGTGCTTGACTGGATTGACGATTGTCTTTGCCTCGATGATCGTGGTAGTATTCTTGCGCTTAGCATCGTTCAGCTTCCGCATTGTCTCTTTCAGAGCTTGTTCCTGTGCGGCCTGCTCTGCATCTGAGTTTTTCTTCAGGTATTGATAGAACTTTGCCCAGTTTTTCGGGTCTGCTGGCTCTTGTTGCTTCGTTGCCCATCGCGGAATGTCTCGCTGTATGAACCTCTCCCACAGCTCTCCGGTGTGTCCTCGGAGTTGCGGGCAATTGGTTTCGATGGTAAGAAGTTGAGCTGGGTCATCGACTTTGAGGAGGATGGGCCGCCAGAACGAATACGGGTGCGTAGTGCCGACGTCGTACAGGGTGTCAATGTGACGAATCGCACAGCGTCTAGCCATGCTCAGGAGGCTTCCGACACCCATGGCGGGAGGCTTGAACGACGCGGAGGTGGAGTTGATGGGAGGGCAGACGTAGTCCTTGGGCCTCGGTCTCGGAGGGCTAAGGGAGGCCCGCTGGCCTTTGGCCTTGGTAAGTTGCTATAGAGAGTGAAAATAAGAGCCGCCTCAAATGTTTGTTGGAGAACGATAGCGATACCGGCATGGATGATATTGATCTCGCTGCTTCCAACAATACTTATCAAGGCGGTCTAACGAAAATGTCGAGCTGTCGAGTGGTCGGTCGGTCCAACAAGTGAAGTGAGATGAGGTCGCAGACAAAGAAGGAAGATGTTATCGAAGCGGAATTTAGAACAAAGAACGCGCACAGGTGGCGACGGTCGAGCGTAGCGACGTGGTCGTGAGAGGTGTGTCGCACGCAGGGAGGTGACGGGAGGATGAAGGAGGGAGGAATGAGGTTGGAGGTTGGAGGTTGGTGAGCAGCCCTACGTAGTGAGGTGGATCGCGCCGAAGTGCCAAGAGCGCCAAGCCGGGGCTACGTCGGCCTTAAGCAGGAATCCCGTGATTACCTTTTCACGACTTCCACCTTCACCATTCCCACTTCTCTCAATTGCGCCCTTCGACTTCGCTGCACGTCGACGCAGATACCTTACTCCCAGATCATGGCCCCATATGAGTACGGCTTTCTGCCTCAGGGCGAAGAAGGTATGCGACACATCACCTCCTGCTACCAAAACATAGCTAACCTTCCAGATTCTATCCATAATGTCGCGCGTCTCCTCTCAGTCGAAGCCAGGCCATTCCAGCGGCTTACATCCCGTCTTCTAAAGCCGGACTCCCTGATCAACTCCCCGCCAACATCTCTCCCGACACCACCGCCAGACGCCTCCGCCGCCGATGAAGCCGCTGCGGCCGCTGAAGCTGAGCGCGAGAAGCAGGCCGCGCGCCGCAAGCTATGGGAAGAGGAAATGCTCTTCGACTTTTCTACTTTCGAGAGCAGCATCGTGCGCATGCAGCTCATTCACAACAGTAATCAGACGGAGCGCGAGCGATACGCCAAAGAGAAGACGCGCATTCTGGACACTGCGCAAGCAATTCGCGACAACACGGTTGAGCTACGGGTACAGCTGGAGGAGGCGCGTAAGACCCTCGCGCTACGGAAAACATACGATGAGCTGGCGGACATAATCACGAACAAGGAGAAGTTGAGGCCGAGAGAGGACCAGCACGCCGCACTTGAAAAGTTGAACAGCGAGATCGAGGAGCTGCAAGAAGAGGGCAGAGAGTGTTCGGTAAGCCGTGATCGCAAGCGGGAGCAATTTGGGAAGATCATGGAGGAAAGCAGGCAGATGTTGAAACTAATAAGGGATGAGAAGGAGGAAGCGGGCCGAAAGGAGGGGATGGATAGCAGTGATGATGTTGATGATGGCGAGGGGAGTGTTATCAGAAGCGCTGTGGGTACTCCGCGACCAGATACGGGTGGTGCGACGCCGATGCATGGCACACAGGAGGGCGAGAGAGGAGATATGCTTGCGGTCCCGCGGACGAGGCTTGCGCCGCTTTCTCAGGAAAGTAGTAGGGCACCATCTCCGTCAAGATCGCAGCAAGACACAGAGATGGCAGAGTCGGGAAGAAACTCTGGAGACACAAGAGTGAGTGACGAGTCGGAAATGGAAGAAGGCGAGGAGGAGGAAGACATTGGACCGGTCGATCAGATGGACGTATCATGAGATTGCTTAGATCAGCCAATTCTGATGAATGACTGCTCATGGTCAGGCCCACGACGATTATGGCCCTGACTGAGTTCTGATCGACTTTGTTCATTTTGTTTACAGCATAGCGTGGAGCATGGAGTTTGCATCATGGCGATGATAGGGTCATTCTCGCAATCCCAAACATGTGCAATTGAACACTTTCAAGATCTCCATCTCGCATCTACGAGCCCTCGCTGATGACCTTCTTCGCATCTGAGACCGCGTTGTTCGCCTTGGTGACCTGCTCGGAATCTTGCTCTCCACCGGAATCCTTGTTGCTCTCCTGTATTATGTCAGTGACGAACAGAAGGCTTCATGCATCATGCTTACAAGCTCCTGCTCCAATCTGGCCAGCGCTTCCTGGATTTTCTGTTGCATTGAAGGGAGGACGTTCTTGGTCTCCTCAAGTCCTTGACGCTGCATTACGAGGTTAGCTGCTTTACTTGCAATCGCCTGTCGATGGCAATATACCTCTTGCCTCAACTGATACTCGGCGTTTTCGTCGGTGCTATCGCCTTCGAGCTTCTTGATGCGAGCCTCTTGCTGGGCCATCTCCTTGTGGTAGCTAGCTTCTTCCTTCACCAAGCGCACCAAAGATGAAGTTGCAACTGCGAGCTTGGATGGTGGAGCCATCTTGAACAGTTATCGGGTTGAGTTCGTTCCTAGAGATCACGGTGATCAAATGCTTAGTAGACTTCTCGGAGAGAGGAGGTCGTCTTTTAACTATCACGACCATACTACAGCGGTCGAGTAAGGGCGGACAAACTCACGAATTGCAGCAGTGAGAATAGTGTTGCCTGACGATGTTTACTGTTGTCGGCGTGCAGGCCGAAGGAGGGGCCTAGTAACGAAAAATCAATTAAGCCCTAATCTAGCCTAGACCAGAATCACGCGGACGCGTCGCGCTTTCCTTACCCGCCTCTTTCTCCCCTCTCTCACCGTTTCCTCAACACCGCCCCTCAACACCACCATTCTCTCCGGGAAAGATTGTCATCATGTCTTCTCCGGCCTCAAGGCGCTCCCAGCGCCCCTCAGCCACCCCGCGAAGAAGCGCGCGCAATTCTCAAATCCCTTCCAGCAGCCCAGCAACCGCCGCCGGTGCTGAACAGCAACTTCGCTCAGAAGCATCAATCACGTCGTCACAGCGCGGGACTCCTAGAGCCAGCCGCCTGCAGCAGAATGGCACATCCAATTCACCCGGGTTGTTCATGTCGCCAGCGAACGCTTCAGGGGCTGCAAATGGCGCCGGCGCCAGCTCCCCCTTAATGCAGTCGGATGGCGATACTACTCCCAGAGCATCTGGACAGAATGCCGGACGTACGTGCATATGAGGCATACTGTTAGAATTCGAATTGACTTCTGTAGTTTCGTCCCCCATCCATTACAGCTCCAGTCCTGCTCCTAATGGAAATGCCGCCCAACGATCTGCCCAGGACCCCCGAAGCAGTAGCAGCGCTCTTTTCGTCCGGTCTTCTCTCGGTCTCGGATCAGAGAATGGTGGCCCCCGCAATCGTCGAAGTGATATCAATTCCGATATATTGGGACAATCCTCTTCTCAGCGCCGTCGCAGGCTCTTCGTCGACGAAAATGGCATGGCGGTGCACGAAGCCATGCCATCAGAAACCGCTACATTCTCGAGCATGAACCCGGATACTTCAGACGCTGATGTGCTTGGTGGAAACTCTTCCAGAGTAGTTTGGGGTACCAACATCTCTCTGGTTGACTCGATGAACGCCATGAAGGACTTCCTGCTCAACTTCCAGCGGAAGTACCGCATGATTCAAGATGAGGAGCTGGAACAAGGTTCAGATCTGCCCGCCAACCATCCAGCAATGGCAAAGGAGTACGTCGAGATGATGAAGGCCATGCTTGAGCTTGGTATTACTCCTCTCAATCTGGATGCGCGTAATCTGAAGTCCTACCCAAGGACAAGAAAACTCTGGCATCAGCTTCAAGCGTTCCCCAACGAGATCATTCCGCTTATGGATGTTTGCGTGAAGGACGTCATGATTGAACTAGCGGAGAAGCGTATGAACGAACTGAGATTAGCACAACAACCGAGAAGCGCCAGACCGAGAGGCCGAGATTCAAGCTCTTTACCTCCTGTGCCAAGCTCAGATATTGGGACACCAGGAACGCCAGCCGCTGCGCCCTCCGATCTTCCTGATCTCGTTAGAGAAGTGGACTCTAAGACCTATCGAGTCAGACCCTTTGGTTTGGATAAAACCATCAATCTGCGAGAATTGAACCCAAGTGGTATGTTGCAGGTCAATTCGTTCTGAATTTTGAAATTTGCTAACTTGCGCGTAGACATGGATAAGCTAGTCAGTATCAAAGGTTTAGTCATTCGCACAACACCAATCATTCCAGATATGAAGGATGGTAAGTTGCATGGATATGCTCGCAATATGTACAGGGCTGACTTCAACTAGCATTCTTCCGCTGTGCCATCTGCAACCATACAGTTAAAGTCGACATTGACCGTGGCAAGATTGCCGAGCCAACCGCCTGCCCCCGTCCAGTCTGCGCTCAGCAAAACTCGATGCAAATCGTACACGAACGCTCTGGATTCGCAGACAAGCAAGTCATCAAGCTTCAGGAGACTCCTGATAGTGTCCCAGATGGCCAGACACCGCACTCAGTGTCTCTCTGTGCCTACGATGAGCTTGTGGACGTTTGCAAAGCCGGTGACAGGGTTGAGATTACCGGCATCTTCAAGTGCAACCAAGTTCGGATCAATCCTCGCCAGAGGTCTGTCAAGAACATTTTCAAGACCTACGTTGACGCTCTACATATCCAAAAAGTCGATAAGAAGCGCATGGGCATCGATGTCTCCACTGTAGAAGAAGAGCTTGCAGATCAAGTCGCTGGCGATGTTGAGGAGACAAGAAAAGTTTCTGAGGAAGAAGAGGCTAAGATCAAAGCCGTTGCCGAGCGAGCCGACGTGTACGAGCTCCTTTCTCGATCTCTTGCACCTAGCATCTACGAAATGGATGACGTGAAGAAGGGCATTCTCCTCCAGCTCTTTGGTGGTACGAACAAATCTTTCGAGAAAGGTGGTAGCCCTCGCTATAGAGGCGACATCAACGTACTGCTTTGCGGTGATCCCTCGACAGCCAAGTCACAGATGCTACAGTACGTTCACAAGATCGCTCCGCGCGGCGTCTACACCTCCGGCAAAGGCTCATCCGCTGTGGGTCTCACCGCCTACGTTACCCGCGACCCGGAGACCCGCCAATTGGTCCTCGAATCTGGTGCCCTTGTTCTTTCCGACGGTGGTGTCTGCTGTATCGATGAATTTGACAAGATGTCAGACTCAACGCGCTCTGTCCTTCACGAAGTGATGGAACAGCAGACCGTGTCCATCGCCAAAGCAGGTATCATCACTACCCTCAACGCCCGCACCTCCATTCTCGCCTCAGCCAACCCCATCGGCTCCAAATACAACATCAACCTCCCCGTTCCACAAAATATCGACCTCCCACCTACTCTCCTATCCCGTTTCGATCTCGTCTACCTGGTTCTTGATCGCATCGACGAAACCACTGATCGCCGGATGGCCCGCCATCTTGTGAGCATGTACCTCGAAGATACACCACAGAACGCGTCCGCTGCTGAGATCCTTCCAATCGAGTTTTTGACGGCATACATCTCGTACGCTCGCGCACACATACACCCGAAGCTCAACACCGAGGCTTCTAAAGCGCTCGTCGATGCGTATGTCGCGATGCGTGCTCTTGGTGCTGACGTCCGCAGCCAGGAGCGCCGCATCACAGCCACAACGCGTCAATTGGAAAGCATGATCCGTCTAGCAGAAGCGCATGCCAAGATGCGACTCAGCTCGGTCGTCACAGAGCACGATGTCGCCGAGGCTGTGCGACTGATCAAGAGTGCTCTGAAGCAAGCCGCGACGGATTCGCGAACTGGTCTCATTGATATGGGTCTTCTCACCGAGGGAGCCGGTAGCGGTGACCGCAAGAGGAAGGAGGAGCTTAAGAGGGCCGTGCTAGATGTGCTGGACGATGCTCATGGAACTGTGAGAGTCAATGAGCTTATCAAGAAGATTAGAGAAGGCGCGAGCGAGAGTTTTGAGAGCAATGAGATTACGGAAGTGTTGAGGGTGGCTGAGGCGGAGGGGACTGTGCAGGTCACTGGTGAGGGCGGAAGGAGAGTTGTGAAGAGGGTGCGCGGATAAGTAGAGTCGTTCGTGATGGGTGTGTTCCAGGTGTTGCGGTATGTCTGGAGTCCGATGAGGGTTGTCTGGGTGACTGAACGATGGAATGGATTAGATGTGCTCATGGTGTCAATGTCCTTTCACTTGCATGGTGCGTTGGTTTAGATCCCCCGGAGGCTGTGTTCTATGCGTCTAATACAAGATTCTGCTACGATACCTTTGACTTCTTATGTAGTGAACGTCATCGGGGTTGTGTCCGTCTGACTACTGATCAAGGGTCGAGATGACCTTTCTCTGCTGTGACTATTGTTGCTGCACCTTTTTCCACATCACCCTCATTCCCGTCTGAAACTGCGGAAAGACTACTTCTTGGTGCCTCACCAAGGATGGCATCATCGAAGCTTTCACTGATGCCCAGTCCTTCTGGAGGAAAGAAATGGCAGATGACGATGAAGCTGCAGAACGAGAGAACCAATCCAATGAAATAATTTAGTTGGAATATCCAGGTGGCAGCCTTGGCAATCTTATATTCTCCGCAAGTTGCGATGAAACCAGCTACTCTCGTAAGTCTATGTACTCCTCGGAATATTGGGGAGTGTTGCACTTACGCATGGAAGGTATGGCGGCGAACCAAAAGCTAACAAAGGCTCTCCAGCTCATGCCGAAAGTAAACCAATAAATACCACCCTTTTCATAGAGATCGGGAATCTTCCACTTCTGCTTCCGCACAACCCAGAAGTCCGCAATCACTACGCCGGTGATTGGGGCGATGAAGACGCCGAAAGCGGAGAGGACGGTGATGAAGACGTTAGCTTTGGCGAGGAATCGCCATGGCTGGATGATGATTCCGCAGACGGCCAGGATGAGAGCTCCACGGCGCATGGTAAGATACTTAGGCGCGAGACCTGCGAGGTCCATGCCGGAAGATATGGTGTTCTGCGTCATGTTTACCCAGAGCTGGCTGGAGAGGAAGCCGAGGCCGGCGAAGAAGGTTCCGGCTCTGCATGCGGCGGTGTAGTGGTTCAGTTGGACGTACTGGAGCATGACGAGTGGGTTCCACATTACGACGCCGTACATCTGGGTGGTAGCGCTTGTGACGAGAACACCGATCAGTGCTGTGAGTGTAATAGTGAACGGTGCTGCTGTCAGCTGGGATGCAATAGGGGCATTCCTGCTTTTTGCGAATCGAGTCCAATCGCTGCCGCGGAGTGCAAAGAGTTAGTGAGTAGTCCTGATTTGGGATATGGAAGGCTTACCGGCAGCCCCGGTGCAGGCACTGGCGGTGGAGCAAATGCCTTGCACCATCCTGAAAACGGCATCTGCTTTGGTAATGGCGATCTTGGGCGCAATGAGATTTCCGGGTCCTCTATTTGCGTGCATTGCCCAGCCTAGAACGCCGAAGACTGTGGCACAAATGACGAGGAAACCTGGGTAGAGGAAGTTTGGAGTTTATGTGGTGGAATGTATATGACCGGGAAGAATACGACAAAGTATAGGAGGAAGCCGATGAGATTACGGGTCGTGATCTCGGCACTGAAGGTCTATTAGTAGCTTCCAAGGAATCGCTCGGGATGTCAAGACTCACGATTCTGGGAGAGTGTTCTTCATACGCATGAAGTCAGGAGAGAGAACGTTGAGTATCAACACGATGGACTGTCCGCCAAAATAGGCTTGGGTGCCGAACTAGTTAGGTAAGTAAGAGGTAGGAAAGGAGTGTTCATTGGCTTACGAAGATGAACGAGACGAAGCACTTGATCAAGATGACGAAGTAACTGCCGTACAGACCGAACCCAGCTCTGGCCATCATTGGGTACTGTACTGTGTTAGTGGTATCTCAAATATAACGATTGCCGTACTTACTCCAAGATGCAGATCTCGTCCGACCTGGCCACAGAGTACAGCCATGATACAAGCGACAACAGAGCCTGTGAGCACAGCGCCGCATGCTTGACCGGCTGTAAGCCCATAGCCGATCAAACTGCTACCAAGAGTCCACGCCGTAATGCACACCCCACTGGTGACCAAGTACGCGAAGTAAGCACGGGAAGTGTACTACGAGATCTAAGTTAGTCGCTGCCGCCGAGTAGAGTAGGGTGTATGTACGTACAGTTCTCTCGCCCTCAGTGATGGGATATAAGTCGCGATTTCCCCATCGTGTAGCTCCTTGTACAAGGTAGATATCATCTTTCTGGCGAACTTCGAGGAACTTCAGGACCTTCGACATCTTCGTATGTCCCGATAGTTTTTGAAAACCCAACTTTCCCAAGACAATCGACTTGAATCAGAGTAAGAAGAGGAAAGATCTTCGGAGCAACCATCAAAGTTATATCCTTTTCAACTGATTCTTATCTCGGTTCCAAGAGATCTCTACGAATATGTGCGGCTTTTGAAAGTAGCCAATGATCACGTCCCCGTTGCGGGAAGGATGGATCTGGGTCAACGCGGGATGTATCAACGCTCGTCCCACTCCAACATCTCGGTTCATAAAAGCCCATCTAGCCGCATCTGTAGATTATAGTTTTAATTGGATCAAGCCACGATTAGGAATGCATGATGCCGGATGGATATCGACGGAACCAGCATCCTTGGGAGCATCCAGTCGAAGGTGTTTAGCCTAGCCGACAGCCAAGACGTCCGAGTCACAGTGCCACTTTGAACTGGTTGAAACGATAGGGTACTGCACTCGAAGTGTATGCCGTTACCTAAGCCTATTGCCCTCGCGGCAAGAAGGCCGGGAAACAGTACTCTAACCTCTCGCAAGAGAATAGTCGTCTGTCTCAAGGTAGCGTTGACTGCGGTTGAAGTTTCAATTTGCTTATCCGAAGCCGAAGGAAGCTGGTTCCGCTCTGTAGGAGATACCTGTATAGCCAGATAAGAGAGTTTGGGCATTGCTGAGGTGGAAGTCAAACTAAGCAGCCATAGCAGGGAGACTAGATGCGCTAACGATATTAAGCGACCCCCTATCTCGGCATCGTCCCGCATCTTCGGACAACTCCCGAACCGCTGGAGACGACTTCCCTCTACCGCATCACCAGTTCACGAACACACAGCCGTGTAGCCTTTGGAGACCACGTGGATCTCTAATCGGTCGCTTGGAACCTTGAGATGATGGTTCCCTTCATCGATGGAAGAAACTTAATTCCGTCTCGCTCTAGTCCGCATCAACTTAAAACTACTTCAAAACTGACTTGATTCTCGGCGTCACTGATTTGTCGAAGGCGCAGTCATAAAACGATTCTCACGATGCAAACAGCTTCGCTTTATCCGAAAAAGAGAGCGGCTCTAGTTCTAGGGCAGCGAGCGATCCCCATACCTACAGCAGACCAGATTCAGATCCGGATAGAAAGTGCAGCGTTGAATCCTGTTTGTTGCAGAAGATACTTAGTATCAACATACCTTAACGCAATTTTAGGTAGATTGGAAGATCCCCGCGAGAGGCTTTCATGTCTCGATCTACCCAGCGGTTCTAGGGTCGGATATTGCTGGGATAGTCTCAGCGATCGGACCAGATGTGAAGAACTTCGAAGTTGGAGACAGAGCGTAAGTAAACATGTTTGGATTACTAAACTTCGACTAACCTCGAACTAGTATGTGTCAAGGAGGTATGCTCAATCCCGATGAGTGCGCTTTCCAGCAATACATGGTCGTCTCGAGTACCATTGCTTGCAAAATTCCGGAGAACATCTCGAACGACGAGGCATCAACGGTCTGTGTAGCTTCAATTGCAGCTCTAGTGTCTCGTAAGCCATCTCAATCCTACAGAAACATCAGTACTAATGACTCTACTGGTATTTCATGAGACTGGTCTCGCCATCTCGCCCCCGTTTTGGCCTGGGGTCCCGTCTCGGAAAAGGTCCGACATGATCTTGATAATGGGTGGTTCAACATCTGTGGGCCAGTATTGCATTCAATTCTGCGTCCTAGCAGGCTTCAAGCGCATTCTCACTACGTGCAGCCCGAAGAATGCCGACCTCGTAAAAGCAGCGGGTGCGACGCATGTATTCGACCGGGACGCCGAAGATCTGAATGCGCAAATACGAGAGATCACTGGAGATGATCTCATCTACGCCGTAGATTCTGCGGCCGCCGATGACACTCAAATACAGTCATACACAGCGCTTTCAGACACGAAGCCTGGAGTCTGCGCGATATTGCTGCATTCTGTTTTGCCGGGGCGGACGAGACCGACCAAGCCTTTCGGGACGAGGCAAACCTGGAAGATTGATGGTTTTGCTAATGTTTGGACAGAGCTTTCGGAGGAGTACTTCAAAGTACTTCCCGAATGGTTGGAGAACGGTGCTGTGAAGCCGATGCGACATCAGTTTCTCCCTGGGGGGCTCGCGGCGATTCCAACGGGGAGCAAGGTGCTCATGGACAACGAAGTTAGTGGCGCAAAATTAGTGATCCATCCACAGGAAGGGCTTTGATGGGTTCAACTACCAAATCCTAACCACCTGGAGACTACGTTATCAGCCAGTGAAAGCTTACACTCAATTTGAGTTCAATCGTGACTTTCCTTTCACCCAAATCATATGTGTCCTACCAGAAGAGGCGCCAAGCGAGCCAGAAAAGCTTCATGACTCGTCTCACGGGAGCATTCCCGATGTTTCCAGCGAATGATCGGGTTCTGTATCCGAACCTAAGTCCCACCTGTCCACCTTCTCACATGACATGATTGTCACCTGGTGTTCTAGAGACAACTTCGTGGACCCTTCGGTAGTATCGAGAGCCTTTCCTATCACAACTAAGATCTGAGACACTCGTCACAGATTGGCAATCCACGATCGTTTCGCTGTCAAGATCTCCAGTACTCTTCTGTAGTCCTTACTTCCAGAAACCCTCAATCTCAACATGCCAACCCCTACAACCACCCGCCGTTGGGTCAGCGACTTATCATCCGGCTACCGCGCCCTAGAACTCCAACCCTCCGCCCCCCTGCCCACCCTCCTCCCGCACCAAGTCCTCATTCGCATCAAAGCCGTCTCCCTGAACTACCGCGACCTCGACGCCATGACCGGCTACTACAACACCTTCCGCACCCACAGCAAAACCCCACTCCCCCTCGTCCCCTGCAGCGACGGCGCCGGCATCATCGTCGCAGTCGGAAGCGCCGTCGACTTAGCAGAGACTGGCGTCGCGGTCGGCGATGAAGTGCTGTGTTTATATAACACGGAGCACATGGCCGGCCCCGTGACGGCGTATCACATGCAGACGGGGAGCGGGCTGCCGCTGGAAGGGTGTTTGACGGAGTATAAGATCTTGCCGCATTATGCGACGGTGAGGAAGCCGGCGTATTTGGGTTGGGAGCAGGCGGTTACGTTGGTGGGAGGGGGGAGTACGTGTTGGACGGCTTTTTTTTGTGGGATGAGGCCGCTGAGGCCGGGGATGACGGTTTTGATACTGGGGACTGGGGGAGGTGGGTTCGTATGATGCTTTAGTGTGGTTGGTCGTGGCTGATGGACGGCAGTTTCGATTGTGGCGCTGCAAATAGCGAAGGCGATGCATGTGACTACGATAGTCACCTCGTCGTCTGATGAGAAGTTGAAGACCTGCGCGACGCTTGGTGCGGACTATTGCATAAACTATACGCATAGTCCTAATTGGTCTGAGGAAGTTCTCCGCATCACGAACGGCACAGGGGTCGATATGGTCATGGAGACTGCCGGCCAGAAAACCATCATCCAATCACTGAAGAGCTTGAAATGGGGAGGATTGATCAACGACATCGGGTACGTGAGTGGGAAAGGGTCAGATGCTGAGCTGCTTGGAGTTAGTTTGATACTTATAAGAAAGCATGCGATGATGCAAGGCGTGATTGTAGGAGGAAAAGACGTACTACAAGAAGTTGCGAATTTCTACGAGAAGGCAAGGATTGTGCCATTCGTTGATAGGGTGTTTCCCTTTGATCAAGCGAAAGAGGCGTTTGCGTATCTAGAAAGTCAGAAACATATGGGAAAGGTCATTATAAATCTGGAGTAAAAGGAGCTTAGGAAGTAGCTACTTCATGTCTCATGTTGAGAGAACCACGGGGTTCGATGCGATAAGATTTCCTAGGGCCAAGGGATCAACACATCATTGTGTGGAACAGAATAGAACGCAACTTTGTTATTACTAACTTCGATAATCACGGGCGTCAATTCGTAAACCGAAACGGAGAGAATCCTCAGCCCAGCATAACTACAGCCACCGCTACAACAAGACCCCCCATACCCGATCCCACCGCCCCTGTAGCCACCGCCCCATTCCCCGAAGTAGTAGCAGCAGCAGCCGCATTAGCGTTCTGCCCCGTCACCGTCGCCGTCGCCGTCGACGTCCTCGAGTCACTTCCAGTTTCCTTAGAACTAGCGGTATCCGTCGTGCGCGAATTAGTACGATCACTGCGAATATCGCTACGAATATCACTGCGAAGCGTAGCGAACTCGCTCACATACGACTCGTACTCAGAGGCATATTCGCTGATATACGACAACGCATCCGAGGGAAGGGCCGTGGCGAAGTCGCTGATGAGGGAGTCGATGTTAGAAGGGATGGCGACATATTCAGATCTGATGTCCGCGGGGATGTCGCTCGCGTATTTGCTAATGTAGGATTCGACCTGTGGGATGTAGGAGGCGTAGTTGAATGGGCCGAATGGGTCGCGTGCTTCTTTATTGAGTTCTGCTGAGCGAGCGATGGGGAGGGCTGGGGCGGGTGTTGGTGCTGGGCCGGGGAAGCCGATGGCTGCTCCGAAGCCGCAGAGGTAGCACTTTAGAATAATAAGGGCCTTGAGGTACATGTTCGGTGACTTGGGAGCCTAGTCAGTTTGTTAGGTGGGGGAGGGGTTCGATAGACTAAATATCATAGGGCTTGAAAGAGAAGCTGCGAGGTGGACGGTTGCGTTCTCACATTCAGCCACCAAAAGGTGACCTACTCAGGTAAGAGCTCAGCGTTCTTGGCGTCATCCACAGCGAGGCCTCTTCGGGCGGGGTGTTAGATCCTAAATTGTGAGGAACTCCGCCATGAAGGTTCATATTGGTGTTGACGAATGGAACGCCGTCCTAATGCGGCAAGTAACAAAGCCAAACTTTACACCTTTATGCAGCCCTATCGACTAGGAGGTCTTGCTCCTGCATTCAGCCATGCTTTCCAAACTCAAAGTAGTAGTAGAGGCCAGTGTTTCTAGAGTTTGGATGTGAAAAGAAAGAGATGACATAGAAGTTTGAGATATGTCACGTGACAACACAAAGACTGGCGAGAATGCTTTTGACAATGTTGAAAGAACCCGATTGGCCGCAAACAACATCTGCGAGTACTGTGCTTCTGGATCTTGACCTGAGCGGTTGGTTTTGCCCCGATCAATTGAGCACCGTAGCTTACACCAAGCCTGTAAAAGTTAGATATGATAAAGACTCCATCATCCTTGGAGTGCATGTTCCGAGTTGCCGTCTCTAGTATTTGGAAAGAATCATAAGCTTCTCATAGATTGTTGTGGTTAGAGCTGCCTTGGAGGCGTTGATGTCGGCGAAAGAAGGTTGGCGTGCGGTCGTTGCGGAGCTTTAGGTACAATTACATAAGCATAACACTCTCAAAATAGATATATGGACAACTCAAAGTGGAAGCTAGACGACATTGTACATGTGTAGTTCTCACTAGTAAGGGCGGTAACTTGTCAGTACGGCTCAGAATATTACAATGAAATAGGAAATGGTCAAGCACTTAGGGATCACGTGGAGATTGTAGTGTGTGAGACAGGTACCTACCTGAATTGAGAGGTAGTTTGGTTGATTGATAGTTACCTAAGTTAGCATCTGTGAGATGCCCACATGGATGGTCGGCAGGTGGAACAGCTTGGTCTCAGGACCCCATCAGTCTAGCTCACTGAAGGCAGAATCCAAGAAGACTTAGAGCACGCGGCACCATTCGGAGGGCAGTCTTGCCCGATCGAAGCCCGTGAGAAGACCGGAAGCATGCAATGCATATGCATCAAGGTGCTGCTGCTTTTGTGGTGTCCACACATACTCGATTTCATACAAAGGAAGAACCTGGCCAGCGTCAGCATGTAGCCAATCCTCCTTCGTGAGTAGGGTGTCGGCATGAGCGCTACTACCAGGTACCGAGAAGCCATCCGCGACTGTATGATTGTCATTGACACGAGCAGTTCGTCCAAGCAATGTAGCACATACGAGAATGCGCTTGACTTTCGAGGGGCCAGAGCCGGTCTGCCAATCGCTGTCACCGAGTGCAATGTAGACGTCGGTAGTTGTTTGAACGATGTTCGAATGCGAAGCGTCTTTGAAGCCGGCATTCCCTCCGTGGAATGAAATTCGAGCTTGCGTCAGGAAACGGACTAAGTTCTTCTTGTCCGCATCTTTATCGCCGGTCTGAGTACGATGGGAATACGGAACGCATTCCGCGAGAGCCTGATTGGAGAAGCTGCTGAACTTGGTAGCCAGTGCATACTTTGATGCCAGAAACCGATCATAGAGCCGAGGGTGAAGGATGTTTGTCACACTTACCTTTCGCCATCCAAAGGCTTCAGCATCGGAAAACATCCGGAAGTCAACAGGTGGAATGTTTATCATCTCATAGTCGGCTGGGTGGCTCCATAGGACTTCTCCAGATGTGGCACACAAGTTTGAGTATGCCAGGCCGGATTCGCTTGCCGGAGATGCAAGTGGCCATTGAAGGTGGGCCACGAGCTCATCGCCATTTTGAACGAGGTCAATGTGCACAAGGTCATCCCGAGCTAGCTTGATTCCGGCGATCTGCTCCGTGATAGACTGGACCCAAACATCCTTGCAGCCAGCAAATGCGTCAGAGCCGCTCACAAGAGCGACGCAGTCTTCCTTACGAGGGGACTCTTCAAGATCCTCCAAGAGCAGCGAAGGAACTTGAGGTACTGGCGGCATTTCATCCAGGTCGAACTCCTGGTATTGTCGACAAATGTCCAGTTTCAGGATGTATGTGCTCAGAGGAGCGTGAGCAATGCGACTGTATCGCTCCAATGTTCGTGGACCTGGCATGGTTGAGGTTGCTGTGATTGCAGTGGTTTTCTTAACAAGCGAAAACGAATGCATGCAGCCTGTGTGATGAAGAGATAGCTGAATCGATCAGGGTCGTTATATACTAAGCCGCCTAGCATTGTGTTTTTACAAGTACATACAGGGCCTGAACAATGTCTAATTAGGGATGTGGTGCACGCAATCTTGGTACCTGGTCCTCGTCTCCATTTGTGTCGATAAACCTTGAAATGCGAGAAGCCTATAATAGAATCGGGATATGAGCCATAGCTCTATCATTGTTAATCTCGTCGTACATAAAATCCTCTGTCCTTCCACATATGGCATTGTGGAAAGCACTGTGGTGTAAACGTCTATCACAATGTGTATACCCTCCTCACAGGCGACAGCCCACGGAAGATGCAATTACCTCCAAGATCCGGAGCACCATGACCATAGCTAAGAAGCTAGTTCGTTCTGATTGCCGTGTTATCGACGTTCCATCCCCATCCACACTTTAATACGTCCCCCAGTTCGCCAACATCCACGCCGTCGTGGTCGTCGAGAAGAAAAGCGGCGGCGCCAATCCACCTTTCAAAGTCATCGTCCCGTAAATCAACCACTCGCTCGTGAAATGGCCCAGGGCAATGAGATAAGTGCAAATCGTGATGACGTAGATATCGGTATGATCGGGAGCGTAAGCGGCCCAGGTTCGGAGAATGCAGGCGAGCAGGGTCCAGGTGCCGAAAATGCGGGCGGGAAGAACAGTAGAATCCGAAGCGGAGGCGGAAGATTTTTGAGAAGAGCGCGTGTTCGGTTTTGAGGGAGGGGCGTTGGGATACGGGTTGGAGTAAGTGCGGAGGAAGAAAGGGGGAGAGGTGTAACAGGCGACGAAGTTTAATATCGAGAAGGCAGAAGTCTGGTAACTGGTTAGATGAAAGGATCTATATGAGGGAGCAAGGTAAGAGGGGACGAACGATGAGGAGCCAGTAAGGAAGGAGGCCGGGGGCGCTGGGAATAAGAGCGGATAGTACATCGGATGCCGCCATTTTCGGGTTCGTTTCTAACTATAATCGATCCTATGAGCGATTTGTATGAATGAATGAAAGTTGGAGCTCAAATGTTTACCACAATTGCAATTCGTTGAAAGCGGGGGACTGAAAATGAGAAATGAGAATCGATAGTAGATGCTGACACAAAAGGTACGGGGTAAGAGGCTGATGATGCGAACCCGGGCGGCTGCGAATTATTAAAGCAGATGCATTACCCGGAAACCCGGCTTTATGATAATAACTTGCTGACTGCTCCACGACGTCGAAGACTAGGGAGCTTCGAGGTTCACTTCGGTCCGAATCGGTATATACGAAGGCTGGAGGGGCAAGTTGTGAAGCCAGGGGCATATGCATACCCCGCAATATACTAGCTCGGCCGAGACCCCTGCCCCTCGCAATGAGGGGTTCGTTCTCGGGACTCTGCAATCCGCATTTCAGTTGTGCAACCTCAAATTCTGAGGTTTCACAGCCCACAACTAGATGGACAAATCATGTTATTTCACAGATCGAGTTCCTACCTCTTCGAATCGCGTAGAAGGCCCTACATATAGATGCCGACTCATTACTTCATAAGACCTGGGAAGAATTACATAGGTAATACGAACACAAAGGCACTTCAGATGCCCAGGCGGCCTCGCTATCGTGCTATCCGGGTCGACGAGAGTCGGAGAAAAGTTACGTCCAGGCCGGATGTGCGGGCCACTTTATCTGAGCCCGGGCCGCATATAAGCCTGAACGGATAGCGAATGCGACTTCCCTGCCAGGTCTGCTTTGCGACGTGCGGGCCGGAACGGTAATTAGACATAAGCTCTTGCAATCACCTACATTCTCCCGACTTTCTCGTCCTCTCTGTTCTACTAATCTTCCTATATCAATATGTCCAGCAAACAAAGCATTACCTCCGCCCTAGTAATCGGCGGCTGTGGCAATCTCGGTCACAACGTCGTCAAGCAGCTTTTGAAGCTAGAGCCTCAGCCAAAAGTGTCCGTGTTTGATTTGAATACCACGCAAAACCGCCAGCCGGGCGTGGACTATTACGATGTGGATATCACAAACAAGAGCCAGGTTGATGAGGCGATGAGCAAGGCTCGGCCGCAGGTCGTTTTCCATACCGCATCGCCTCCACCGGCATTGTCCGATCTTCCGCTTTATCTGAAAGTCAATGTTGAGGGGACACGAACCCTGGTACAGAGCGCGAAGGTAAGTCTGGGTCTCATCGGGTCACGTGAAACATCACGACCTGAAACCTTTCAAATCAAGCATCTAACCAATTGTCGCAGGAGCACGGCACAAAAGCCTTCGTCTACACCTCCAGCGCCTCCGTCGTGCACGACTCCTTCCACGACCTAATCGAAGCCGACGAACACAGCCCCCTGCTCTACATGCCTGTGCAACGCGAAATGTACTCGCACACCAAAGCCCTAGCCGACCAACTCGTGCTCGACAGCAACTCGCCCGGCACCATGCTGACGGCCACCATTCGGCCCTCCGGCATCTTTGGCGAGCGCGATCCGTCAGCCCAGCGCTTTGCCGACAGCGCCAAGGCCGGGAAGCTGAAGGTGCAGATTGGGGACGGGCAGAACCTGTTCGACTGGACTTTCAACGAGAACGTGATTCATGCGCATTTCCTTGCTGCGCAGAAGCTACTAGAGAGCTTCGAGAAGGAGCCTGCGCCGAACCTCAAAGTCGGTGGGGAGGGGTTCTTAATTACTAATGACCAGCATATCACGTTCTGGGAGTTTGCGCGACAGATTGGGGATGCGGCGGGCTATCCAACGGATCGGGAAAAGGTGCGGAGTCTCCCGAGGGGCTTGATGCTTGGGTTGGCCATTGCGACTGAGTGGTGGATTTGGATCTCGAGCTTTGGGCGCAAGACTTCTTCGATGGAAAGCTTGGCTATCCGGTATAGCACCATGACAAGGACGTATAATATTGACAAGGCGAAAAGGGTGCTGGGATATAAGCCGATAGTTAGCCTACCAGATGCGATTAAGAGGGCAGGAGGGTCGTTCAAGGAGGATGGAAAGAAGACAGTATAACTATGACAGATAGGAGAGCACTGTTCGTAATTCTGTTGCACAATTCTTGACACTGCCGTTGAAGTCCCGAAATCTACCGACGATCACGTGATATGCTTACAGATTGTCCACTTAAGGCTGTCGAGACTTAGATGACAGTAAACCCACCATGATCGACGCCATGGAACGGAGAGAATATCACGGAAAAGTAAACTTGAAGGCCTATTCATTGCAACATGATGGCGGATGTAGTCTGTTCAGCGGAACCTAAGGAGCCGACCCGAACGTTATGCACGAAATTTTGAAGATGTAGCCCTTCCGCCCCTGCTATTCTCATCTATCGCGTGGCATAATTTAATCCATACGGGTTAAGGACCGATAATCAAATGAAGGACGGAGGTTATGGGAGAAAAAGTATTGCGGGGCCCCGCACGAGCCATACTTATCAGTGAAGTATGTACCACCATGATATCTAGACTTGTCCTCGAAATCAACTGGCATATCTTTGAGAATGGCTGAAGAGCTGTACGCATCTGCCCTCGTGGCAGGCCACCAAGCCCTCACATTTCTCAAGGAATCGCCAACTTATCCATCCGCAGTTGCGGCAGCGCTGGTAGGTTTGATGGCTCTACGACTGTGTATGTTGCAAGTAAGAGCGATGTTGACTTACTTTAGGGCACACACGCAATAACACAGCTATACGAACCACAGCCTCACGAGGTCTTGATCCTCAGTCTCCTTGCCAATGCAGGCCTCTACAAGCTACTCGAATCATCGAGCGGCAGCCACGATAGCTCTGCCTCTCTACTTTCATTAGTCTTCAAGATCAATCTCCTCTACACCGTGACACTTTTGTGAGTAAAGCAAAGCGCTTACGTACTATTCGGCCTGACAAATCCAGCCTGTCCATCGCCATCTACCGCCGCTTCTTCCACCGCGCCCGCCACTTTCCCGGCCCCTACTGGGCTTCCCTCACCAAGTTCTGGGCCTTCTTCACTCTATACAGCGGCAACTACCACCGAACCACTCGCGCACTGCACCAGAAATACGGCGACTTCGTTCGCGTGGGGCCGCGGGAGATCGACGTCTGCAACGTGCACGCCATCCAGGCCCTCTACAGCACCTCTACCAAATGCACCAAAGGACCTTTCTACGAGGGCAGCGTGATGGGTAGCCACGAGCGGTTCCTCCAGAACGAAACCCCGTCAGAACATCTCTGGAAGCGACGGATTTGGGAAGCGGGGTTCAACACGAAGGCGCTTCGTGGCTACGAGCCGCGGGTGATGCATTTCGTGGATGAGCTTATCAGGGAGGTGACGGAGCGGAGTAAGGAGGGTGTGGTGGATCTCGGCCTCTATTTGTCGTTCTTTACGTTTGATATCATGGGAGACCTCGGGTAAGTTGGATTTTCGGTTGTCGTTTCCTTGGGGATCGTGGCTGACTGGAGGGTAGGTTTGGGAAGAGTTTCGAGATGCTTAAGCATGGGAAGGAGCATGATTATATGACGATTGTCCAGGGGTTTGCGGTGTTTGGTGGTATGATCAGTACGATTCCTTGGATTGCGACGATCTTCGCTTTCATTCCGAGGAATAAGGCGGCGGAGGGGCTCTTTACGTTTGCCAAGGAGAGGGTCAGGGAACGGTTGCCGCTAGGGCAGACTGTGAAAGATGTGTTTAGCTATCTTCTGGTTGAAGATAGGGTTACCAAGAAGAAGTATTCGGAACCGGACCTTGTCGTGGAGTCTCTTATGCTTTCGATTGGAGGTAAGTACAGCCAGTGTTGGTAATGGGGCATAGTTACTGACATCTTCCTCCAGGCTCAGATACCACATCGAGTAGTTTGGCGTAAGACTTATACCTCCTTGCTCATAGACATTATACCTGACTAACTCCCCAGGACTATCATCTACATGTTAATAGCAAACCCAGAAAAAATGGCAAAGCTAAAGGCAGAAATCGACCCATATCACGGTCCCCTAAACCATCAAACCTTGTCACAATTCGCCTACCTGAACGCAATCGTTAGGGAGGCTCTGCGCATCTTACCGCCTATGTAAATTCCACTGCTCTAGTTTTCTAACCGGCGCCAGCTAACAGTTTCACTCAGTGGAAGCGGTTTAATGCACCGCACCACCCCACCCGAGGGCATCACCATCGACGGCACCTACATCCCCGGCAACATGAACGTCGGAATCGGCGCCTATGAGCTCCAACGCGACGCACGTTACTACGGGAAGCCCGACGAGTTCATTCCCGAGAGATGGCTAGGCGAAGGACCCGAGCCCTTCGACCGCAACGCCTTCATGACGTTCTCGCACGGTCCGTACTCGTGTGTCGGGAAGCATTTGGCTTACATGGAGCTTTGCGATGTTACTGCGGCACTGGTGAGAGCCTTCGACATGAAATTCGCTCCGAGCTATGATCCATCGACATATGCGTCGTCGATTAAAGATAGCGTGATTTCGTCGAGGGTGAAGTTGCCGCTGTTGATTAGCCCGAGGAAGGGATGAAGTGAGGATAGCGGGTCTAGCCTGAGTGGAGGTGCTAGGGCGGAGTTCCGGAGCTGGGAGTTCGGGGTGTGTGTGATAGGCTGATACAGTTCAATTGATGATGGAGAAAGTGTATCGGGGGATTTCCACTTCTAGTGGATTTGTTTTCGGAAGCCAGATGCTCTTGTAGAATACTTCCGGCGAAATCCAAGCTCCTTTGATCCCCGTATGCTGTTAGTAGAAATGAAGGCGAATGGTTGATGACATGTCGACGAGCGGGTGTGAAGTCGAAGATAAGGTTGAACATGAATTCCCTTTTCATGGCCCGTTACGGCATCAAGTCTTCTGTTCCCTGCTGATACTTCTCGAATTTCTTCAAATCCCTGTCATCATACTCAAGCATCAACTCGTCATCTTGCAACTCGTCATCATTCAGGTCCCACACCCCTGACTCGGGCTCGTCGCGACAGTCGCCACATATAGCCTGCACTACTTGCCCACCCATTCTCTCCTTCAAGTACACCGGCCAGTTCTTCGCATAACATCCTTTGATGACCAGCTTCTTCAGTCCTTGAACATTTCCCAAAGCGCGTAGAAAGTCCAGGCTATCTCCCAAACCCCTCTTCCGATCGTGGGCCCAAGGATACTCATTCTCTGCTCCCCATGCAAGCTCTACATGCCGCAGCCCACTTGCTTGCATAGCCAACATATCTAGAAGCTGCAGCCACGGGACGAGTTCAGCGGTCCAGGGCACGATAATTTTAAGTCTCTTCATTAACTTAAGATTCACAGGCCCAATCTGCGCGCTGAGTTGAAACATCTGTTCCGGCTCGCTGATCTTAAAGACGTTCTGCGAATAAAGTACAGGATTTGCTTCACGATATATCTGCTTGCACGTCTGCAGTATGCTTGGTTCCATCGTTCTGTATTGCGGAGCCTGAGGCATATCGAGCGACACTAGTTTTCGGGTTGTGGCCCCGACTGCCCACGAGGGGTGTTCCGATCGGTCGAAGCGGCTTATGAGAAGGTGGTTGTAGATTTGGAGCCGAAGCTCAACGGGCAAGGTCATTAAAGTGGCTCTATCGCGTTCTTTAACATCGTGGGTAGTCAAGAGGCCACGAGGCATCGAGACGATGCTGATGGTGCTACTTCGGCTCTTTGCTTGCGATCGGAGATCCGTTGTCCGAGACGTCGAGATTGAATACTTTTCTTGTGAAAGGCATTCGTCTCATCGTGGTACTTTTGGTGTTTGTCCAGCTCTTTGAGACGGCCTGACGGCTGATGATTGACGGTGGGAAGCGGGGGGCTAACGGGAAGCCAAGATCCCGTGGTTTCTGCTATCTCTTTTCGCTCCTGTACAACGTCTTTGCTGGGGTTCGACACCATGCAACTTCATCGGAGGCTGCTGCAAATTGCTACGGCCATTACGCTTATGGTTATAATCCTTAGACCACGGGACAATTCCCTTGACCGTTCATCAAGCCAGCGGGAGCCCGCACGTGACTACATGTCACGTGCTTTTTCATTCTTTCCTACATCCTGCCGTGTCTCGGCGTATTTTGCTAGCATCGGCCGCGCCGTGTTAGTGGGTTGAGGTCAGGCAGCCGCCAGCTTGGTGGCGTTGATGGGGAATATTGAAATTCGGTCTGCCCCTGACTACTGATGCACGCAGGGTCCACACTAAAATCTAGAACCAGCTCGCCTTACCGTGCCCCTGACCTTACCTTCACACCATGTGCCAACATCAACATCAACAACGCGTCGCCCGCTTCTCCCTCCTGCTGGCCAGCTACGAGAGACCTGCCATGCCTGAGCCAGAGAGCTAAGTATCCTCCATGCCAGGCACCAGTCACAGCCGGCCCGGGCAGCAGGAGACGGTACCTGAATAGTCTAGCGACACCGCTAAGCATCCGTGAAGAGACGAGAGGCTCTAGAATTCACAGCCATTCGGTTTAAAGCCGCCGTGGCGTCGTGGTGCGTGGCACTCGACTCGCTTTGGCAGAGCCTCCTGTCTCGACTCCGGCCGGACACCCTCTAGTGCAACGCCCTTGAACCGTGCTTATTTTCATATACAAACTCACCGCACTCCATTCCCTACTCAGACCTCATCCTGTCAATTTTTGTCCCTCGCGTTTGTCTTGTGCAGCGCATACACTCGTTATACCAGCGTTCGTTAGAGCGCGTCCAATCGTTTCTACATCGTTGTTACAGCCCTCACACACATTCTTTAATAATCTCATCATTCTAATCCTTCGCCATGCAATCCATCGTGTTCCTGTCCGCCCTCGCGGGCCTTGCCTGTGCGAGCCCTCGACCATATCCTGAAAAGATCAACGGATACTCCGCACCCCAAATCCTCCCGGGCGCTATCCATGCCCCTTCCACCTACGGCCACAGCTCTTACGTTGGCCAAGAGTATCATGCCTTTTCCAAGAAACCAGCCGCTTGTTCATCCACATGTGCCAGTGCATGCAGCTCCGACAAGAAATGCCACTTCTTCAACTCATACGTCGTTTCCAAGAACTCCAAGCCTGAAGGGTTGTACTGCACCTTCTACAGCGAGAGCTTGGGCCCCGCTCATGCAACCAATCACGGCTATAGCCACGGCCACGATAAATACACCATCTCGCAGTCCTATGGCTACTCTGTCCTTCCGAAACCGAAGCCTGCCCATCCGAAACCGAAGCCTGTCCACAGCTCTAGCTCTAAAGCTGCTTACCACCCGTACAAGGTCTCGAGCACTAAGAAGGTCTCGAGCACGTCTGCGCACAAATCCAGCTCGACCCCTTGCAAGTCGTCAAGCACCTTCGGCACTTCACCGAAACTCTCGGTCAAGTCTTCAGCGTCCGCCAAAGCATATGCTGTCTCTTCTTCCACGCCATGTAAATCATCGAGCACTTCTAGCAAGTCTTCGTCCTCTCCCGTGTACGAGAGCTCCGCCGTCTATACACCGTATAGCTCGGTTGTGACGCAATCCTCTTCCGTTGCCCCAGCTTCCTCGTCAGTGTCAGAATCATCGATCGTCTACCCAACCTCGACAATCGAATCCTCAACAAGTTCTGCCGCTGCATCCAGCAGCACTGTCGAATCCTCTGCTGCGACATCCAGCAGCACTGTCGAGTCCTCTGCCGCCGCATATAGCAGCACTGTCGAGTCCTCTGCTGCGGCGTCCAGCACTGTCGAGTCCTCTGCGGCCGCATCCAGCACGGTCGAATCCTCTGCTGCGGCATCCAGCACTGTGGAGTCCTCTGCTGCGGCGTCCAGCACCGTCGAGTCCTCTGCTGCGGCGTCCAGCACCGTCGAGTCCTCTGCTGCGGCGTCCAGCACCGTCGAGTCCTCTGCCGCGGCGTCCAGTACTGTCGAGTCCTCTGCCGCGGCGTCTACCACGACTTCTACTTCCAGCACCCCAGCCACAACCCCTACACCAGCCCCTTGCCCCACCAGCGACTGTGTTGTGTCATCCGGCACCTATTGGTCTATTAGCTGCGGAACGAACTACTATGGAGCGGATAATGCGAACAGCCCACAGGTCATTGAAAGCCTGGACGGATGTATTGCGGCTTGCGCTGAGGATTCTGGTTGTATCGCTGTTTCTTGGCTTCCAGGAACCAACGGTGGACCTAGCTTTTGTTACATGAAAGACTCAGTTACGAATGAGGTGTACGACAGCGCAATTTTGGGCGCTGAGATGGTTGATTTCTGCGGAGCAGTCTCTTCAACGACCGTCGTCCAGTCCTCGACCAGCGATATCTCCTCAACAAGCTCTGCGGCGGCATCTACAACCGATGTCTCTTCAACTAGCTCTGCGGCGGCATCCACCACCGATGTCTCTTCAAGTAGCTCTGCGGCGGCATCCACCACCGATATCTCCTCAACAAGTTCTGCAGCGGCATCCACGACCGATGTCTCCTCAACAACTTCTGCGGCGGCATCCACCACCGATATCTCTTCATCAAGTTCTGCGGCGGCATCCACGACCGATGTCTCCTCAACAACTTCTGCGGCGGCATCCAGCACATCTTCTTCTGCCCCGACTCCAACCGGCTGCGGACTGATTAACGACGCAAGTTTCGAAAATCCCGGTGCTACTACTCCGGATTGGGCCAAAATTAGCCAATATAATTCTGGCGGTACCGCTCCGTATCTCGCTTTATCCTTGTCTCAAGGCACTTCCGGGTCCAAGGACGGCTCACATGTTGGATACGCCGCCACCTACAGCACTGGAAGTAGTGTCACCTTCGGCAACACTATTGAAGACGTAACAGAGGGCGTTGAATACACCGTGACATTCTGGCAGCGGAGAAACACGAATGGCCAAGTCGCAATTTCAGTCGACGGTATTGCCGTGTGGACTTCGCCTTCCGTTCCGGATACTCAGTGGTATCAGTATTCCTTCACTTTCACGGCGGCGAGCGATACTGCCGCGCTCGCAATTACAGCGACCAGTGTAGTCAGCAGCAATGGGTATATGTGGGATGCCTTTACAATTGTTCCCACGGACGGCGTCTGCACTTCGTCGTCGGGTGGTTACGGGAAGAAGTAGGGGATTGGAAAGAAGTGGCCCTTTGGGGAAGGGCGCTTGGGGTTGGTAATCAAGGAAGATGTAGAGGAGGGGAATAGGCGTCGCGAAGAAGAGATGTATAATGTATTCAACTCTGATATATGAAGGCTCACTGCTAATACAATATCTTGGATGGGCTATTCTATTCTGTGCTTGACGATCGCCCGGCGTCCATCCATTACGACGCATTTAACGAGACAAGTTCTAGTATCTGTCTGACATTTTCCAGTGCTGTAGGAGCCCTGTGTCGCCGCGTAACGACATCTAAGAGTTCACGTTGCTAGACGAGCGGGGCGGCCATCGCGTCGTCGAATACCTCCGGAACTCTATCAGAGAAATCCGATTCCATGTGATTTGCCCTGAAGGAATCGATAAAGACAGAACACAAGCTCATATAGCACAGGTTGGAACACGCAAGACACACTATATCCATTTCCACATTGAGCACCAGCCGCATCGCTCTTTCGATGAGTCCGGAGCCAACGTCCTTCTCCTGCGCTCTTCTTCTTCGCTGTCTTTTTTCCGTTCCATTTTGTATTCTTCTCTCCTTTTCTGCACTCACCCCTCTCTAAATTTCCGCTGCATCAGTATGAAAGCGACGTCTCCAGTCACGCACGTGCTCGAATCTCTTCAACGGATGGCTCTAAGCCTTGCGAGGGGCGAGTAGTTATGCCGTTTCAAACCCTACTCTAGCCCGTCTTCGCCGCAGCGGCGGCATCTTCCGCGGTCTAGGCGGAAGGATCTGGTGTTAGGAACTGGGTTCTTATGAGGAGCTTATCAGTAGGAAGCCCTTCTATGGTATCCGTTTTATACACCTTCTCATGCAGCGGGGTTTTTCAGCTTCTCTCCAAGATCAACTAGGCTCATCCTGAGTACCCTCACCAACGACAAATGCCGTCAAATGTATATTAGCAGGTATACGTAATATGGTAGGTCGAAGTTCCATTCTCCTAGTGCGGCAGGTGAGCGTTGCCAAGGAAATTCGGGCTGAACGCATGGTACTAAGGCAAGCAGAGGCGAACGCTCGTTCGCTATTCTCTACGAAGAAATGCTTATTCGATGCACATTCTCGAAGCCTGCCAACTTGTGAAACTGTTCGCAAGTTTCCCGAACGTTCCTTGACGGTTTGAAAAACGCTAAGAAACCTAAAATGTCTCTGTACCACGCTTTTACACGCCCGCTCAACTAGAATAGGTCAGAATGGTTTCTCGAAGGCGTCAAGAAACCACTCCTCGTCCTTTTGTTCTCGTGGCCTGCATCGTATCAGTGGCTTCAGCAACGGCAAGCGCTCTGGCTATGACCCAGTCTGGACGCCTGAACCTATCACGTTCGCAAGCAGAGAGATAAGTGATCGAAAAGAAGAAACATCATGTTGTGCACATTAGTAAGAGCGAGATATAATGCTAGGAGAAAGGGTCTCACAAAACGGGCGAAGATCTGAAAGTCTGAAAGTTTGAAGGTTTGAATGTTGAGAAGATTGAAGGCTGATATTCTTTCAGCACGAAATCCCACCTATGTAGTGTAGTGTAGGCAGTAATGCGACTATCAGTCCCGTTCTTAGCCCAGCGAGTTGAAGTTTCTAGAGGCGTCGATTGACCTTCACTGAATTCGGCTGTCTGAAATGCTGATCAGTCGTATTTCAGACGGCGGATGATTTGGAGTGATGGGATGACGTGTATACTTCGAAAAGCGGTGTCTTAGTGTGGCAGAATGAGGAGCAGCGGCGAGGGGTGAGTTCACTTTCAACCTACGAACTCTTTCCACCCCGATGACACGCAATTCTGGACCATTTCTCTAACGAGATCCGGACCACAAAGACATTGAAGACTGCAAACCCTCGGACTGGACTGGATTGACAGCGACGTCGCTTTAGAGATCCTCATCCGCCCGCTGAATGAATTATCAACCGCCTATCCGTTCAAACCACGGTTCACCTCATTAGCCTACCAAAGATTGACCTTTTCGACTGCGAAAAGCGGCAAGCGGGATGTGTCATGAAGTAGTCATGAAGTTAATATTCACTACGAGTTAGGGATCTGGTGCCACGAGTCATTCACTCAATACACTGAGTCATCGCGCCGCACCAATATTAAAGTTCCAGCTAGACTTCTCTCCGAACTGACAGCAAACGGTGTGATACTATAGCGGTTTTTCTCCCACACCCACACGAGATTGCCCACACGCCCGATGAGGCCTGGCGGCCTCGCACGGGCGTAACGCCTATACAAATTGAGGTTAGCCACGTATTTAGTATACAAGGAATATAGCGAGGGGGTCCCTGCAATTTAGCTAGCTAAAAAGGGCAATATTAGAGGGATTTTTAGCTAAGGTTCCGCGGCTAAGAAATTACTATAGAAAATTTGGTTTTTTAAGGTTTTTTATAAGGATAAGTAATAATAAGTTTAATAACAGGTTTCTACTACTTTAGGCAGCCTTAAATTAATAGGAAGATTAACTCTATAAGGCTTAGCGTAGTATTTAAGCTCTAGATAGGCGTGTGCACTTCTAAACGCCTTATTTTAAGTAGAATCTTAATAATATAAATAAGGAGGTTTACTATTAAGAGACCTAGTAAGTATATATATAGTAAGGCTATATAGCCTTACTATATATATATTACAGCCTACCTATTTTAATACCGCGGCTAATAGTTTATTAGGTTCCGCCTATATAAAATTTAATAGCTAGCACCTATATTATTTAATATAGATAAAAAGATAAGGTTTAATATATACTCTACTATACCTAAAAAAGTAATATATACTATAGCTAAGCGCCTAGTATACCTAGAGAGGTACTACTTATATATAATGCGTATAGGGCGGAGTAGATTCTAGATATTAGAGGTTTTTAATAGCTTAATTAAGCGGCTATATAATAAGTAGAAGGACCTACTATATTAGAGGCCTTAGCTTAATAAGTATATAATACTTAAGAGGTATACTAGAGCTCTCTAGAGGTAGAGGTATAGTAGAGGGTAAGTATAGGGCTCTATAGATAGTACTTTCTTTAGATTCTATAGACCTAAGGATAGTTAGTGCTAGCTTACTATATACTCTAGATATTATAAAGGAAATAGGCTAAAGTATTAGTTAATTATAATACTAGATAGACTTGCTTCTTATATATCTATACTCTTCTTAGCGCTAAGTAATAACTAGGATATCTATTTATAATTAGAAGTAATTAAGAGGCTCTAGAATATCTTTATTAGTAAGCCTATATTGTATTTATATAGTAATAATATATATAGAGAGAGCTATAGTTATATTCCTCTATAGAGTAACTAGAGAGGGTTTAAATAGTTAATATATAAGTAACTATAGTTAAATTATAAGCTTAGTAGCGCTAGAATTATAGTAGAGAATACCTTTAGAAAGATTAAATAGCTATTTACCTATAATTACCTTAAATAGAGCCTCTAGTATAGTAGCTAGCCTCTTGCCGCGTATTTTATAGTGTTAGTACTCTTCTATAATATTTTAACGTGCCTCTAGGGTATAATAGATCTAATTGTAAAGTAATTTAAGTGTGAGCTGCTGTCTATAATAGAGTATCTAGGTGTAGAAGTAGTAGAAAATAGGCCTAAGAATAAGGCTATAGAAAATAGGTAGTATATAGGAAATAGGTTATATATAGAAAAATAGGTAGTATATAGAAAGTAGGTAGTTTCTAGGCTATAGAATAGAATAGAAGTATTAAAATTACGCTAGTATATACTAATAGCCTCTTAGTAATTTACTTAATTTAAACTCTACTAATTAGAACGCATAGATTCTTGCTAAACCTACTACTACCTACTATTACCTAAACCTTATTCTTGCACCTACCTAGCTTAGTAGCTACTAATTAGTTAGATTCTTTTATTAAAGCTCTTTTAATATACTTAAACCTAACCTTCTATACTAACCTACTACCCGTTCTACCTACCTCCGCGCTCTAATAGCTGCCTTATTATCGCCTGTAGGTTGTTATTTACCTTCTACTACTTAGCATAGTCCTTCTATATCTCCTAGTAAAGCCTAGCAATATTAGCCGGCCTAGAAACTATTCTCTTATAAAGTTTAAGCTTACGGCGCCTTATTTCTAGTTCCTTCTTTCTCTCTTTATATTAAATAGCCTCTTAAGACGCTATAGTATTAAAATAGCGGTTAAATAGCTAGTTTATAGCCTTTATAGAATACTAAGCATCTACTATAGCTTAATAGTAAGAAGTATCTAGGTTTATACTAGTATACAGCACTATACATCTCTCTCTATTTTTTTTCTCTTCTCTCTTCCTCTTTACCACGCGCTAGAGGCAGCTAATAGCTACCTTATTCTTCTCTCTCTTCTCTTTATCTAGCTCTTCTATTAATTTCTTTTTATCTAAAGCTTTCTAGTTTACTATTACAATAATATTATCTACGCGCGCGTTAAATTAATTAGGATTCTTACGCCCTATACCTTTATTCTAGCCTATAAGATAGGCCTCTTAGTGCCTAATTTAGCCCTTTAAGTAGATCTACTTACCATCTAAACCTATACTATTTTTCTAGCTAAAAATTATATAGTAGAGGTTTATAGGTTTAAACCCTATTTTCTTTTTATATTCTACTATTATATCTCTATAGAAAGCCTTATTACTCTTAGCCTTTATATATAGCTCCTTGCGGGCAATAAAGAAAGTAGCTACCTTTAGCTTAAGGCTATCTTTCTACTCTATAGCTTTACTACGCGTCTTCTACTTTCCGCGTGTAGTTATATAAAACTCCTAAATATAGCTAGTAACTAGTGCAACGTCCTTATCTATAGGTACCTTAGCGGCCTTTCTAGCAGTAGCTTATTTCTTTAGCGCTGCTATTTTAGCAGGGGTAGAAGAAGGTAGGTCCTCCTTCTTATTCTTCTTATTATTATCTATTATTATAGGCTTATTCTCTTTAGTTTTCTTAGCCTTACTATTATTCTCTATAGCCTTTCTATTCTCTTTTCTCTTTCTCTATAGTGTAGCCTTTCCTTTACCCTTTAGCGCAGCTACTTTTGCAGCCTAAGGCGCGCCTAGTTCCGCAGCCTAAGGCGCGCCTAGTTCTATAGCCTATAGCGCGCACAGTTCTATAACTAGAACTAGCGGTAATAAAGCTATTATAATAGGCGGCCGTAAGGGCGTTAATATAGTAGTTAACTATAGAATATACTAGAGAGAAACTAGATAAGTTTAATACATCTTATAATATAGCGGCAGCGTTAGGGCTAGTAAGCTTATAAGCGTTAAAGTAATAGGTAATAAAGAGATTATATATACTTTTAGCTAACTATTATTATAGTATAGTTATAGCGCGTACTACTACTATCTCTATAGAGGACTTAAATTCTATAGTATAATATTATATATATTACTATACTTATAGCCTATACTATTATAGATAGAAGAGGGGCCTTATAGCTAAGGTTAAGGTAGGCCACGGGCCTAAGGTTAAGGCAGCCTACGGGCCTAAGGCTGCTAGCTAAAAGGCGTAGAAGGATTATATACCGGCTGCGTAAGGTAAAGAGGAGGTAATTAGGTAGCTATAGGTATATACGGGTTACGCCCTGTATATAGCGGCTGTTTTAGATTATTTAAATTACTATAAGAACTTATACTAATAAAAATATAGGTGTAAATTTAAATAGTATACATAACGCGTTAATATATAATGCATATAATATTAATTCTACCTATATGCTAAGCTACTACATTATTCTACTAAACCTTATACGGCCTTCTCTTTATATAGGTAAGCTGCCTACGTTATAGATAAGCCGCCCACTACCCACTAATTTATAAAGGAGTTGTATAAGCCCCTTCATTTCCGTGCTAACGTGTTAATTTAGTGGCGTACAGGGGCCTCAACACCAACCTTTCCTCTCACGGGCGAGCTAGCCCGTGCGGGGTGTGGGCGGCGTGTAGGCAGCCGTGTGGGTGAGGGAGAAAAACCGCTATACTGAACGCCATATGCACGGGGGAGAGCCACTCGCAACCTACCGTACGCACGGGAGAAAGCCACTCGCAACAATTTCTATCTCTTGGCATTTGGCGGCAGAATCACAAGATACCCATGCCGCGAAGAGAGAATGATGTTGATGCCCGACGTGAGTCGTTAGAGTATGGCGGACGGTCGGTCTCTAGCAAGTACCGATAACCCGGAGTGATCAGGGGAGGGAAGCTAGGGAACTGCGCGGCGTAGTTGAAGAAGAGATAAAAGATCACTGATCGGCGGTCCCACCACCGCAAGATCCAGGAACGCCGAAGACGAACCCGAGCAGGTCGCAAGCGCCGGCACGATAGACACTAGTGAAGGAGTATCCTTGAGCGCCCCTTCAAGGGAGTACTGCCCCTTCCGACCCCGCGTTAAGACTTGTGCATGAAAGAATAGTAGTTACACATTATAGTACTCATGAGAGTTGATCAAATCTATAAAGTATTCATATAACGAAGGCGTGAAAGTGCGACGATACGTCGCACGTTAGAAGTCCCAGATACTCATAGCAATAACCATGCTTTTGCCCGCCCAAAACCACTTCATGTTCCTATAGCCTCTCAAGCTCTCCGCGCTACAGCATCCAGCCCATCCTGCCTCTCCAGCTCCCCGACCGCCACCTTATCATCACTCGTGATCGCCACATTCGTCGTCACCTTGATCTGCCCCCCCATACCCGCCTGCCGGAACAGCTCCTCCTCGCTCTCGCTGCCCCGATCCAGTTTGCTAATGGTGAAGCTCCCCCTCGACTTGCCCAGCTTCGACCCTCCCCCGGTCCTGCTCCCGGGCTCAAAGCTCGATAGCTTGTAGCCCTTGCTCCGGTTCCCACTGGAGTAGCCCACAGCGCCGCTCCCTGCCGAGCTCCCTCCACCAACCATCTTGTTCCATAACGCCTTGACGCTTGGCAGGTTAACGGCCATGATGGCAAACTCGACCTCCAGCGCCGCGATGATGACCATTTTGCCGAGGATGTAGGGGGTGTCGGGGGAGACGTGGAGCTGATAGAGGATGATGATGCGGCAGCCGGAGATGAGGACAGCGGCGCCGCCGAAGCCGATGACGGCCAGGACACCGATCTTGCGCCGTGTCGACATCTGCAGCGACCAGACGGTGGGTATGGGGAGGACGAGGATGATCACATCGGTTATGATGTTCTGCGCGGACCGAGTTAGTAGGGGTTCCCTTTTGATGGCTTTGAGAAGCGGGAGGGACCCATTGAGACATAGAGCGGGATGGAGGCGGGAATCGTACCAGGATGGATGGGATAATGAGGAGAACGAGCGAGTTCATGCAATGGGCCTCTGGGTGGTTCTCCGGGTGGAAGATTGCGTCGAATGGGGTGCATTGCAAGAACGCGAGAAGCCTGTACACGTCAGTAATCATGCTTGTAGGAGGTAGTTCTGCAGTCTCTTTTACCAATTGATGACCAAGAAGGCAGTGTTAAGGGCCATAGTCACCCAAACCATTCGCTGGAAATTCGGTCGCTGCGACAGGCGAAGGTAGAAGAGTAGGAAGGCTTGTTTGATGACCCAGTGCGTGAAATAGTAATAGACTTCTTCTACGAAGAGCCACTGTTCCCGGTTAGGTCGTGGAAAACGGTCGGGACGCAGACGGCTATTACCTTGGTAATCTGCTGGAGTTGCGCCGCATTGAGGAACTGCTTGTGTCTTTCCAGGTCAGTACGCCACCAGCTACCTGAGCGGTGATTTTAGACTTACATGCCGCAGCCGTGATGAAGGAACATGAAGAGAATTACTTGCTGGCCGGTGTTGACCAGCTGCAACCAAGATGTCAGCCAGGGAAAGTGTGCGATCATCTCTAGCTTGTGCATACCAGCAAAAATACAGCCATTACATCATCCCAGCCAAACGTTTTCAGGATGAAGCCTCGCGTATAGAGGCGCAGGAATATGGACGCGGTCCCCAGTATGAAAAGCGTTATAGAAATGCCATACGCCAGGGGCTGCAGGTTTTCGAAAGCCATTGTGAAAAATGCAGCGGCAGACCTGGCAAACGACAGAAGGCTGGTGGAAGAAAGTACTTAACGAAAGACTGAGCGCCGCCGCGTAGGTCAGAGATGCCGAAGTATAAGTTCCCTCGTGGCCAAAGGCGATCTTCGTAGCGCAAGTGTGGAAGCCTCATAGTTCCAGATACATGACTCTGTGCATAATCGATCCTTGGGCACAGTGCGGTCCCTGAGGCCATGTGCGTTAGGGAGATTCTGACAATTTGCCGTTTCCAGCGGCGGGGTTCCCTTTGAGAAGGCTTCCATGAGTCGGCTAGACTGTCAAACGCAAGAAGTCAAACCTTCGGCAGATTTCAACAGGGCTGCGATTCAGCCGTAAGCAGGAGAAGTGCAGATCCAGTAAAATATACTTTTCGGCGTGCCTTAGCTTTGGCAAGCGAGCCCAGTGATGGGGTCCGGCAGTGCGACGGCGCATCCCCGTTGCGATCCCCCAGACACATCGCGCAGATCCAATGTCGCCAGTGTGGATCCGGGGAAGCCATTGGGTGGCGGCAGCAGGGCATCACTGCATAAGGTTGACGCCGTCTGCTATTCCCTGCCTCGCGTAGACACGTTACCTAATTAGGCCGCCGATTCCGACCCCTTCTCACATTCTGTGGTTAGCGACCTTGTAAATGCTGTGTAACACATCCACCCCTTAGTCAGGCCTCTCCACCTTCTCTTATTACCGTACCGAGCTGATTTCCAGCAACATGCAGCACCCTTGTTGCTATCCGCACATTAAACACGGTGTGCGAGAAGTGCGCGAGATGGGGCTGTAGACCATCGCAGAACCCCTCTAACACAGACTCGACGGTCTTTGCTGAAAAGAAACTGGGTATGAGGTATGGCATTTCACGTGCTATGCACAAGATAACCATGATAGACCGCTAGCGATCCCTACGAACCGCTCTCTCAGCTAGAGAACAAGGGTCCATAGACCTCTGAAACTGCACCTTTTTGCGCTGACTTGAGGAGAATCCGAAGTTACTATTCACTCACATGATATTTAGTATTTCCTATGGGACTCTGGAGTAGCTGGGTCGGTTTTGTAGCATTTGAAGCACCAAGCTGCTCCGTGCATATCGGGTATTACCACCTACGACCGGACGGCCCCTCGTTGTTCTTCAGAACCCTCGGCACGCAGCAGCCTCCACAGTCTGCGTCCGGTGTGGCCCCTGGGACGGCTGACGCACTGTCGTGGGCTTTTCCGAACGCAACCGCCCCACGGCCACGTTCTGTGCGTTGGACTGCCGTTTCTGCATGACGGGGGGGGCGCCAGCAACGGGCCGCCGCGCGAAACCGCTTATGCAACGCCCAGGCCCGCTCTTGCTGATCTTGGCCATCTGCAGTTTTGATTGCGGCGTAGAACTCAAGCCTACAGCTTTCCCGGGCCTGAACCTGGGCCTGGGTGATTAGAACTGGACCTGATAGACCTAATTGGACTTGGATCGGTAGAAGTCCGTTGGTGTGATACCTGGTATTTTGAGAACTCTGAACGCCTCAGCGATCACCTCATATCCTTCCTCTTCCTCTTCCCTTCTTGCATCTGTGATGCTTTCTTTCCCTAATCATCCTATAGATAGGCTAGCTTCGTTCTTTTCTATGCGCAAGAAAACGTTCTTGATAAGAGCGGTCAGAGGAACGGGAAGGACGCAGAGGTAGGCTCCTATCTACCGGTGAACCTAGGTACCGTCGTTATGGAACGAGGCTCAGCACTATCCTATAGACGTTTAGCGTGACAGGTCCGGCCAGTAGCCACGTCAAAGCCAGGAAAGGTTCTTGACCAGGCGAACGCGTAAACCCTGTTCCGAGACCATGACTACATGAGCCTCATTCAGGTGCACCTGCAGCAGCAGGGCCACGTTATCGACTCCCAGCCAGATACGACTCAGACGGGAGGGGCATCCCGTTAACCGATGATGGCTATCGTTGTTCTAATGCAGGGCAGGGGAGCTCTGAGCGTTTTTTCGCACACCTCAAATACTGAGAGCCCTCGAGCAACTGGAGCTCGACGGTGCGTTTCTCACCTCCTCATTCTTTCCTTCTCTTGCTACTTCAGCTGGCTTGACACTTGGTTTTCGCCATGGCGGCATCATCTACACTGTCGCTAGAGGGCCTCCGGGCTGCGATCAACGCCGATGTTTTTCCTACGGCGCTCGCTGCAGCTGTTTTAGGCGCCGTCTTTCACCAGTCTATTCGAAAAATCGAGTTCGACGCCCTCATGTATCACTTCATGGCCCTGTCGATAGCGGCCTTCCTAGGCATCGCTTGCGCATACCTCTCTCTTGGCGAGCTTAGTCCCATTGGAGCAATCGTAAAAGCATCTTTAGCCGCTGTTTCTTTCAACACAGGACTCCTTATATCCATTGGCATCTACCGCCTCTTCTTCCACCGGCTTCGCAAATTTCCTGGTCCCTTTTGGGCGAAGCTGTCACGATTCTACAACGCCAGCTTGGCTGCCAAGAACGTGCAGTACTTCAAAGAGGTGGAGAAGATGCACGACAAGTACGGGGACTTCGTGAGGACTGGTGAGTGATCTTCATATACCATTCCGAAATGTGTTCCGAGACCGGAATGGGCGCCGGATAATATTGCGAGATGTGCTCGGAAAGACATTGATTAACGCTTGCGCTCACTAGGACCTCGAGAACTCCTCATTGCACGCAAGTCCGCGGTGCCAATCATCTACGGTCCCAATTCGGAATGTCGCAAGTCGACTTGGTACGGCCAGACGGGCAACGATCCTAAGAAATGCTCGATCCACATGACCAGAGACTTCAAGGCCCACAAGCTCCGGCGTCGAGCTTGGGATAAGGTATGTTACAATCTTGTGCATATATGCAACCAACAGACAGCATCGCTAATGGATACAGGGCTTTAGTATCAAGGGTGAGTTTGCGAGTAGCGCTTGTAATGGAACCCAGAAAGCCTGACTAACAGACTTCCAGCTCTGTCCACGTACGAGCCCAGAATCAAGGCAAAGGCGGACCTGTTCATGTCCGCGCTCTCAGCTCGCGCCGGGAAGCCTATGGATATGTCGGCATGGTCCATGTTCTTCAGCTTCGACGTCATGGGCGAGGTCGGGTTCGGCAAAGACTTCAATAACTTGACGAGTGGCGTTGAGCACCCCGCGATCGCCGCCGTTCATGAACACATGACCATGTTGGGTGTGCTTAGCAATGTTCCGTGGCTGTTGAATCTGCTCGGTTCCATCCCTGGCGCGGCGGCAGGGTACTCTGGCTTCTTCAATTGGTGTGGTAGCCAGATCAAGGATAAGCAGCAGGTGAGTCAATAATAAGTGGTGTAGTGTAAGTTTGACCTCTGACTGAATGCACTAGTCGTGGGACCCTGAGAAGTACCCCCAAGATATTGTGTCGTGGCTCTTGAAGGCTTTCAATGAGAAAGACATTTCATCTTCACCATCAGAAGAGGCACTGCATGACGACTCCCGTGTAGTCATTATCGCTGGCAGGTAAGTTTTTACCTCCTCAATGCAAAAATCAAGTTCTGGACCTAACATGACGTTAGCGAAACGACTGCGACTTCACTCGCAACTATTCTGTGGTACTTCTCGAAATACCCCGCTACATTCAAGAAACTCCAAAAGCTTGTCGACCAAGCCATGCCCGGCGGCATCGCCGCCTGGTCCTACGACAAAGCCAAGTCCATCACCTACATCGACGACATCATCAACGAGAGTCTCCGACTGAAGCCAGCTCTTCTAACCGGTGGTTATCGCGTGACGCCGGCGAAAGGCATCAAGATCGACGAAGTGTACATCCCCGGCGACACCAACGTATTTGTGCCTATGCAACTGATCCAAACGCACCCGCGCTACTACAAGCAAGCCAAAGAGTTCATTCCCGAGCGCTTTGGAGAGAGGAGAGAGGAAATGGGGACAGATGAGGCCCCCTTCTTGCCATTTTCTTTAGGTTAGTTTACCATCTTTATCTCAAGTCTCGCAGCACTAACAGTTCTGCAGGTGCATACAGCTGTCCCGGCAAAAATCTTGCGCTGTTGAGCCTGAGGATTACGATTTCGCACATTGCGCTGCTGTACGACGTTGGATTCGCTCCAGGGGAGACGGGAGAGAAATTTGACAAGGACGTCTTAGACACGTTCACGACGACGTTGGCGCCTCTGAATCTTGTTTTCACACCCAGGGCGCGGAATTAGATATGCGACAGATAATCGCCGGTTACCGTATTGACTGAGCGTATACAAACGCCAGGCTTGGCGCGCCTAAACCTATCGAGGATAAAAGGGCCCGGAGCTGACTTGTCAGGCGCCGATGGATGCCGATGGACCCACTTGTCGGTGCGATTGCGGTGAGCTGATACGCTCAACGAGTATGGTTAAGATAGCGTGCGCAACTATACGCCCATGGGTTTAGGGGATCTACTAGCGCTGCCAAGCCTGGCGTTTGTATACGCTCAGTCAATACGGTAGTCAGGGCGTCCGGAATATAACCGACGTATTTAGAAGGCGTTTTATACTCGCAATTAGAACTAAAATTGAGTTTAGCATTTGGCAGGTAGATTATGCCCTCTTATCATGATATGTGCGAATGGAACCACGAAATCGATGAAAGAACCGACCTTTTGTGATGTCTAATTCAGGATCGCTTCAGCCGTCCAAGCCCTTGGTGGTACATGTAGTTGAAGGAAAGGGGGATGCAGTAGCCGGAAAAAGAGTTAGAAGAGGTCAATCTGACGCTCTTGTACACGTGACTTCCGCATCTGTCCGTCACGTGCAGACCTTCCTGCAGTAATTATGGGCCTTACCCCTCCAGATGAATACAATCAAGAGTTCACTCCAACAAGAAGAAGCAAACTGCAGGAATGGGTGCGGAGTGGCCGAAAAGATTGACAGAATAGAACGATTTCTAACTACCTAACATGTGAAGGTAACGCGTCGTTCAAGGACGCAGAGAATCAGGCGGGATACGATCCACCGCGGAACCGCAAATTGATAGACACGGAAGAGGGGGACTTACGTACATGTACATAGTTACGACCTTGCAATTTCAATGTCCACCGCCGAGTCACATTATTCGTAGTGTATCATGGTAAAGTGTGCAACATTTGCGGGGTAGCTCTTGATGGAAGCGTTTCCGGTAGAAGCGGTCGGGCATAGGAGGGTTGAAATGGTTTCCAGGGTCTAAGATAAATTCACCTTCATTTTAATCTGAATGGACAGGTTGTTAAGAGTGGCTTGAGGACTGGCTGGAGCACAACACCGCTGAATTGATGTACTACAGATGCACCATATCTTTAGTGGTTTGATCGTAAAACAGGGACGATGAGGTATGAGCCCTATTACTAAACGTTGATCATACGAAGCGACAAACGGTATAGACTTGAGACCCCTGGAGCGATTAGAGTAGGCAAGTCGTCCTACAATAATAGCCAGTACAGAGGCGGATGCATGGTCGATCAACAGCGGCTGTGACATTGTACGACCTGCGATGGCGACAGTGACGCTGCATCCGTGGTGGCTGTGAATGTAGCACAAGGATGAATAGATGAAGAAGTGGACGAGAAAAGGAGTGAATGACGTCGATCGGAGGCGATTCTCCCGCTCCGCACCGTAGAGCGGCCGCTCATGTGGCCCCTGCGCGGCTGATGCCGATCTGTACCTTGACTCAACTCCATCTCCATCTGCATTCCACATCTCTTTGACACGGCAAAGGCGACGGCAAGCACACTAGAGGCACTGCGTGCCAGAGGGTGAACCTTCTTAGTCCGCTCGGCTCGAGAAGAATGCCATCTGTGGCGCGGAGAGCCCCCAGAACGAGGCTCAAGCCCCGTCAATCTTATACATCTTCCCTGCCTATACCACATTTCCAGGTCTACAGTCCCTGATAATTGACGGCCAAGTTTGTCATTTTCCATCTTTTGCTTTTCTTACTCGTCGCATCTGTCCTATCAAATTTCATCGGCTCGACAATACTTGCTCTTTCCTGGTGCCACATCAGATCAGCACCCCAAGCTTCAACGGTCGCGGTTCCAATGCTCCACAGGACCTGCCGATCTCGACTAGAGATTGAGAATAGCTTCAACTGATGTAGCATTGCCACCACAGACTCCAAGGAACATGCCTTAAGGCGACAAGCACCTGCGTCGGTGTAGGGGCACGACCGTTGGACCGTTGACCATCCACGTGCATCCTTACCACAAGGCGACCCCGGTCTGCTATAGTTGCCACCATCGCACAGCCATTTGTACCTGCCTATGATTCGCGCAGGGTGGTTTACCCATTTTCCAACGTTTCGCGACCAGGGGAGCACAAAACTGACGTCGGTCAATATTACTAGCCGGAGATGATTGTTCATGCGTTCGAGAGGAACTACCACACAACCAAACCACAGAGCCCAGCTTCACGTCATTCACGGACGGTCGACTCTCGATCAGGCCATACTCCTTACAATAGTACTACTATTTTTCTACTACCCACGCGCCCTTCATTCGCCGCACTGTTTCGCGCCGAGCGGTACCTTGCAGCACAGAGTTCCCCTAGCCCTACGACGAAACTGTAGCCTCCGCTGAGGGTAACATTGCTCTCTAGAAACGGCGTTCATCCCTTTCTAAGCCATTCCTCCGCGACTGATCAACTAGAACTATTGACGACGCGACCACGGAGGCATCGCAGGTCAACCGGAGGGCAACCGGTGCCGAACATTTCTTGATCTTGCCAACTAGCTGCCCACTCACAAGATCCCTAGGGGAACATGAGAGCTGAGAGATCGCGATCGGCACGCTCCAAAACTGGGGATATCTTGGATAAATGCCCAGAACTGACGTGGACCCATGTTCAACCAACTGTACTCCTGGATGGCATGGCACTGCTCGACCTTGCCTCTCTAACCTCGCCCGATGACGATGGCAAAAGGGAAGAGTGGTAGATGCGCTGACCACTTGATCTCTATAAAAGCTGGCCACACCGGACAGTTGAAGACGCCATCCAAACATCAAAGCACGCTTCTCTCTACCACCGACTCTCAATCTCCAATCATCTACTCAATATCAACCCGTTCTTCCAATCTTCAAGATGCAGTTCACCACCATCCTCGCAACCGCCATCCTGGCCACGTCCTCCGTCCTTGCGGTACCTGCTTTCAACGTCGACAAGCGCCAGCAAGCTGTCTGCACCGAGGGCTTGTACACGACACCCCTCTGCTGCGCGACCGACGTACTCGGCGTCGCGGATCTAGACTGCGCTGCTCGTACGTTTCCCCTTCATTCTTCCTCGTAGCTTGACTTTCTTCTGACAACCTTCAGCCAACCCTACCCCTACCGACAATGAGGATTTCATCAGCATCTGCGCCAGCGTCGAGGGCGGCCAGCAGGCTCAGTGCTGCCTCTTGCCTATTGTAAGTAGCCCCCCCTCTCAGTCTCTCTCAGTATTATGGTAGACTCTAACACCCGCACAGCTCGGCCAGGCTCTCGTCTGCTCAGGGGTCGTCGCATAAATTGGCTTGAAGAAGCATGGTCGAGCACAAGGGCACGAAGCGCGCATCGGCTGCTGCGAAGGTGGCTCGAATGGGGATATGGAATGCATATATCGGCGTCGGCGACCGCCTGCAGTTGCGTGGCTTAATTCCTCGGAATAATTCTGGTCGATTGCCTTTACAAGACTGTAAACGAAGGGAATAATGTGCCTAAGAAAATATGTATAAAAAAATTGATCTGATCTGCCGACATGTTTTCTGTGCCAGGGGGTGCCTTTTATGACTCTATGAAGATTGATCGACATACAAAGATGAGATCACTGAGAAGTGTGTGCCTTCTATTTGCTCTTCTTACTACAAAGGTAAATATACTTTTGCGTATATACGGATGGAGTAACTCTAAGAGGTACCTGGTACCCAGCTGGATCGATTGCGGCAGCTAGCTAGCTCCCGCCCGCCTCTGTCTCAGCTATGGGGGGCCGGAATAAGGGAGCTGCTGTGGGACATTCGCGCAGCCTCCAAACAGAGAACTCTCGGGGAAGGATAGCGTGCACAACTTCTCTCTTGACTCCTTCTCCAATGCCCCTGATAACCATTAGCACTATAGTCACGTGACCAATTAATCAAAACAGATCATACCGAGGCCGATCGCGAAAAGCAGAGGCCGAAGACTTCACAAGATATAGGGTTTGTATAATACCCGCTCCCAGCTATAAATGTTTCGAAAAATAGAATTATATCTCCAGCGTATATCAAAAAGCCCACCACCTTGGGAGAAGCCTCCAGCTGTTTCGGCTCCGTCTCCGTAGAAATCAGAACACAGGCGTAGATCTCTGCACACGCAGCCCGAGCGCAAAATCCAACATCTTCGAAAGTGTGCCTTTCTTTGACAACCCTTACAACCACCCTAGTAAGAGAGGCCTGGGAAGAGTCTGAATCGTAGCTGTAGAATAAGCCATACAGGGGCTGTAAGTAGAGGCTTATTTAGGGCTATCTAGCGGCCAGGCGTCTTTTTGCTACAACTACTATCTAGGCCCCCAAATATAACACAGGAAGCCCTAAAGGTCTTCTTTACTGTATAGACCGACGGTTGCAGGACTCCTGTATCGTAAATCTAGCCCTCTAAAGATTCTGAACGCCGGAGTCACGTACAGTACTGCTTAATCGCTCGTCTTGAACAGACTAAAGAGCGAGATGTCGATAACCCTGTGAGTTTAGTAGAACCACCAGAAAATTGATTCTTCTTGCTAATAGCGGCAGATTGAGCCTAGTATATGCGTGGGACGATTCAAGCAAATTGACCGCTTCTGAATCGAGTCGTCACCCATCCCTCCACTCTCCATCCTCGCCTCGCATGCGCACCATCTGGTTTGCCTGCGGCACCAGCAGCCTCTGGTGCCCGAAACCTCATTTTTCGACATTTGAGCGTCCATCATCCGAGGGTGGCTCACCGGCTAGCTAGCATCGCTCCGACTGTATGGTACGCTGCAAGCTGCGACCATTTCGACCTCATGATCGAACTGATGTAACGAACAGGGTGCAAGCTGCAGCTGTTCCCGCTGTCCACCACCGAGGACCGTGAGTCGCAGTGACATTGCCCGGTGGCTGTCGCCAATTTTGCATATGGCTTTCCATCGCCAGTCTCACATCGAGCCCCACTAGATGTATGTACGTATTCGCTCCACATCCGACATCAGAGGTGATCTCTAGACTACACGTCAAAGTGCGTCTACCCCACACCAGCGGCCGGCACTCTGAATCCTCACTCGTCGACTTATCCGTCAACCTCATTTCGCGATCATCCTCAATGAAGCTTTCAGAATGGCTGTCAACCAATCGGTCTACGCCCCGCTGTGCCGGCACCCCACTACGACATCCGTAGGGATCAAGGCCAGCGGGGGTAAGAGGAGACCTAGGCGCATATTGGCATCTGTTTAAGTGTGTGCATGAGCGGGTTAGCTAGCTTGGCGAGGACGAGGGTCACCGTTTCATCACGCCGCCGGTTACCATTGTGCTGAAACACTATTGGCATTTCTGTTCTGCGGCCGAGATGGGCTTACACAAATGCTCATTATTCTTCGACACTGACTCCGGCAGGAAATACTGCAGTTGACGGAAAGCATGGGCACCAATTCGTCGCTTGCGAGCGTTTACCAGGCGGATTCTTTCGTGCTTCAGCACTTTTGTGAGTGGGGACTAGAGACATTCGAAGTATAGAAAGGCTGCTTGCACAAGAACTACGATGCAACGGACAGTACGCATTTCTTCTAGTTGGCCGGTTGCTGCGTAGGCAAAGCATATTCCGGCGGAACCATGACTCGGCCGAATGCTCTTACGTTGTCCCAACAGATTAGTATGAGATCCGAGTTCACTCACTCGCTCCGTTGCCGCTCTGCAAAGTCAAATGTAAAGTATGACTTCATCAGGTTCTTTTAAGGTTGTCTCAGTCGAAAGAAGTCTGCTATGTACATACTATTATTCGCAAAGGCTTTGTCAATATAAAAGGCAGCATGTCTCTTCCGAATCCCTCACATCTTCAGTCACAGCTCACCTGAATTCATACTACTTATCAGCCTTCCTACGATCCAACATGCGTTTCACACTCGCCACGCTCCTCTTCGTGCCCGCCCTCATTGCTGCGGCCCCGACTCCTGACGAGCGTGTCGTCATAATGGTCGAGGGTAACACGCCTTCGAAGGCGCCCAAGGCTTACGACTTTTCATCCAAGCCATCCGATATCTGTTTGAAAATATGCGCTCCCCAGACCATGAGTTGTCCCGATGGATGGGTAAGTCTTGGACTTATCCCTTTACTCGCCTTACTTGCTTCATAGTTTCTTACGCAACTAAAAACAACAGGAGTCGAGGAAGTTCGATTCCTGCTATACTTGCTGCCTCACGGAGCAAAAGGACTAGAGTAGGGATTGGGCCACGGAGGAGAGCAAGTGGGCTGGAAAGGTTGATGGCTCAAAGACGAAGGAGACCTGGGCTATCTCGGTCTTATGTGGTGATCGTAGCAGTCGCTCCTTATGCTGCTGAAGTCTGTAAATGTGGGGTATTGTTAGCTAGCTTAGTACTTGAACAAGACCAAATTGAAGGCGAGCAACGCTCTGCAACAACTTCTCCAGTCTCCCAAACTGCGCCCCGAGACCAATACGCTGGGGTTGCATTAGGAAGTGGCTCTCCCTGTTCTCGATAACCACGGTGAGATACCTTTATCCTCAGTATGGACCTGTGAGTAAAAGTTCCAGTAGGCATGATTGGCTGTTTATGACGCCGACAACGCGCCGGGCCAATCATTCAACCGCCATTCTAGCTTAGAGCACACAAATCGCAAATGAAGCTAAAATTAACACTATTTATTGAATTGAGAGCGCCTATACGTGCCAGTGGCATTCGCGCTATATCTTCCTAAGCCCGTATCTAGCCCCTCCATTGATCCCCTCAAAACATGGCTACCTTCTCGAGTCCACATCCGACCTGTAACTCCAGGTGCCTGAATGCACTACGCTACCCATGCTCAACTTGCTGGCGTCTCGCTGACGCCCATGCTCGGTACGGATCTGTAGCTCCAAAACATTTGACAGGTGCGACTCGCAAAAAGGGATATCGCGGAAAGGAATTGTTACATGTATCGACAGGAAAGAAAGTAGAGACAGGGAAAGGTATGTTGAGAAGTTGGAGAAGGTCGAACATAATGGGTGACGGAGACTTGGGGCGGATCTGAACAGTCCTGGATCGGATGGTATGTCGTGGATGGTGGTAATCGTAGGGATGTGCAATCGGCTCGTGATATCTAGTATCTGCAAGAACAATCATATTAGCAAGCCATCCAACTCTTCTCACACACCAAGAAAGGGAGACTTACCCATAACCGCTTCCCCTCCTTCCACTCCCCCGCCTCGGCGGTCTGATATCCTCCTCCTCGATAACCTCCACAATGTCATCTCCAGGCACCCGACTCCTCTCCTCCACGATAATACTCCTCGGGCGCGGCCTCTCCCGCCTCTCCTCTACAATCACCCTCTCCCGCCGTGGACTCCGGCTAACCTCCCGCACCTCTGTCCTTGTACTCCGCCGACTCCGTCTCGAATGTCCCGGGCTCCGCGATCCCCGTCTCCTAACCACTACCTCCTCGCCCCCGGCGACAGCGAACATGTTCCCACCGAACAGCGAGTAGAAGAGCCAGATGAGGAACAGGAAGCCGGCGACACTGCCGAGCACGATACCCGCGGTGGTGCCGGGTGTCGGGCCGTTGAATTCGTAGTAGGTGGGTATTATGCCTGCAACGGCGCGGGATTCGAGGCGCGGTTTCGAGGTTGCGGCGATTGAGGGGAGTGGTATGCGGCGCAGTAGGCGTGCGGCGGCAGTGGAGAGACGGGGGAGCAGGCTGCGGATAGAGGACTCGACCTGCGCCGCGGAGGCGCGGGCGGCGATTGGAATTGCTGGCATGCTTTGGATGAGCCTCGAGGCTCTCGCGATGTGAGTAGGAAGCGTGCAAGGCGCTGTGGAGTGTAGTTGCGCGAGGAGTGAGGTGGTGTTATGCGCGTAGTAGTTGGCCTAGTGGTGTTGTTCCTGGCGGATGTATGCGGGATGGTGCTAGCGCCTTGTTGGTGGGGTGAGGCGAGATGCGACGAAGAAGAGAGCAACGTGGAGCTCGTGGTGAGCTGGAAAAGAGCGACGAGAAGACAGCGTGCGCAATTGCAGCTGGTCAGAAGAGAGAGGGAATGGTGGTGATGGAAAGGTTGTGAGGGTCGAGGACGAGGGACTCGGCACCGAGAGGCCAAGCTTTGTGCCGCCTGACGCAATGCGAAAATAATGCCGGTGGCTGGCCAACCAGCCACAACACCAACAAGCCTATCACCACCCGCCAACTCTCGGACCTCGCACTGCGCATTCAGCCTTGCAGCCGAGCTGCCTTCGTGTCTTCATGTGAAACGTGCCCATCCTGCAGCATTGATGCGCCGCTCCGGCCATGCATATCGACTGAACAGCTGGCACATGCGCCGATGATATCAAGTTCAAGCTTTAGTTCTCACGGCTGACACACGACGGGAACATGGGTGGAGTGCTCAGGGCAGCATGAATATAATAATTACAGGCAATCAGTACACCATTCCCAGCCGACGCCATCCCAAACTCTCATAACCTGTCGTGACTGGAATCGTTCTTACCCTTTCTTTTCTACCGTTATTACACCATCAGCATCAATGCAGCCACCATCGCAATAAGCAAGCTGCCAATCGCACCGCTCCTGGCATCTGTCTTGCCCGCCGCCCCGTGAATTCCTATCGCCTCGTCCTGATACCCAAACGTCAGGTTCTGCAGGATGCTCTGGTTGAGACACTGCCCATTCGCGATATCCAGACCCATAAGGTCATCTGGTGTCTTGAAGAACATGTAGCTCTTGTTGTTGAGTCCCTGGAAGCCGCTCGTGTCGTAGGGCAGCTTGTCGCCATCATCAGTCGCCGACGTATTGCGGAGGAAAATGCACTGGACGTTGTTCGGCCGGTCATGTGCGAGCAGAGGGTAATCTTTCATGACATCCGCATTCGATGTATCCGCCACTAGTACGAACTTCCGCTCCGGGTACGTGTCGAAGATCTTGTTGAGCAGGAAGAGGCGAATGCTGAGCGTGGCGTTGACGTCCGAGAAGTTCAGCGGTCGCGTATCAAACGAGCCACCGGGGTACGTCTTGTAGATGAAGTCCATGTAGTTGCGCGTCACCTGCTCTGGCGTCGTGGTCAGGTAGTGGAAATGCGTGCTGTTCGGGAGAGAGCGCGACCAGTTGGCGTAGATGTCGGGCATGTTCATCCACGGCACGAAAGCACGAGCGAAGGAGTTGAGAAGGCCCTCTTTCGGCTCGTAGATTTTAGTAACGCGCAGGATGTCGTCGATATCCGAGATGATGGTAATGCCCGTGGGTGGGACGAGGTAGGCAGTTGCGTTGCCATCGATGGACCCGTTCGTGTAGACATTCATACGCTGGATGTTTTCGGTTTCATTTCCGGCAAGCAGTCCAGCGCCAGAAACGTTCTTGATCGGGACAAACGAATCGAAGTCACCTTCAACCGTCGTCTCGTATGGAAACGTGATGTTCTGCGTTCCTCCTCCAGGAGTAATGGCTTGTCCTCCGCCTGGTTGACCAGACGCGCCGTTTGATGGGGACGGCTCGAGGTGGAAGGAAACATTGACGCCTCCTTGCTGAACGACGAAGATTTCCTTGGTCAAATTCCTGGCCTGGTTCTGCTGCTCTGTCGGCAGGCTCGACAGTTCCGTGCCGATGAGGAACTTGTTAGCCAGATCGTCCAATTTAGAGGAGCTAATGTTTGGTGTCTTGTAGATGTTGCCATGGAAGCGAACGTTCCAGCCTTCATTTGTCCAATTGGCATATGGAGGGATGAGAAGGGCTTGTGTAGGGGTTGCGGCCAGGTCGCTGTCGCTGATTCCGAGGGAGCTCTTGACAGCGTCGCCTGTGGGAAAGTCTTGGAAGAAGTTGGGAACGCCTGAAGTATGTTAGACCAGCGATTAATCATGTAGCTGAGCGCTCCAGCCGCATTTTCGTAAAGATTGGGAGTATCTCTTAAGTCGTGCGGTAAATGGCGCGTCTCCTAGTACTCTCGCACTTCACGACTCCATCAATGTGTTTGACTCACCAGAAAGCACATAGCTTGGAACATCACTTCCAAGCGCGCCAAGAATACTCTTTCCATCGTTCTCGATGTCACTGAGGATGTTTCTTCGATAATAGCTCCGCAACGAATCGAATTGAATCGCGGCAGGGGTAACAAGGGGCGCCGGTGCAACCAACGGTACTGGCACCACGACTGTAGGTGTAGCAGAGGGAACCGCGGCAGCAGATGCGACGGCTGCATATGCCGCAGGTAGGATAAGCCATCGCGGGCTTCGTTGGGAGACCATGGTGCTTAGGAATGGATGGCCTGATGTTGTGGTGTGTTTTAGGGGTGAAAGAGGATGGACCTTTGCCTACGCGGCAGAGGACTAAAGGTATAGAAGTCGCGACAGAAGTGACAGGCGAGAGGTGCAAGCTGAGAGAGACAGTGGAATTATACCTTTGTAGCAATTGGGCGTGGTGGAGAGATTGCAGGAGAGGCGGCCCTGGCCGGAGAAGTAAACAAGGACGTGAAACTACACCGACGTCATGCATCGTCTAGAACAGGCAGGGCCAGGTCAAGATTCGTGCCTGCGCCACCGCCTGTCTCGGCAAAGGCTTGTTTTCAGCCTTCCGTGTTGGGCAACACACCCACGCTAGGCAGAAAAAAAGTGGCACACTTAAGCAATTCAACACCGTCTGAGGTGGCCTGGAGAGCTATCACGCTTGCCAAAGCTAGTACTTTATGAGTAACAATAGCATACTAGAGGAGCCCTAACGGTGCTAAACAAGCACAATAATCATGGGTATACCTTACGGATTTGTAGACTGCTAGTATCTACTGCCACTTAACTACCACTGTCTTCTATTTCCCTGGTAAGTAGTAAGTGCACCGGTTTGCCACTGCTTGGAGTGCTTCAACACGTTTCTATATAGCCCGAAGCTAAGAGTTCCTACCTCCTTTATATTTTTAGAATGCATTGGAGCACTATAAGCAGCGGCAGACAGATGTACATATAAGACGCAGATGGAGTGCCACCTTTTTCATGCCCCGCATGACATTCACCCACTTTCTTCCCCGTTCATCTTAGCGGCTCGAGTTGAGATAGGCATTTCGAATTGTTGCTTCTGCTTTCAAGCCAGTTATCCTATTATACAAGAGTAGCTAAAATCGAGGTGCATGCTGCTATCCTACCCTTATACCACTTGTCGATCACCGCTAAAACAAACTAAATTTCGCAATCGATCCCATTAATCTTCATATTCCCCTTCAGAACTTCAGGTAAAAGAACGAATACTCATGTAACTTCCATGTAGTATAAGAAGTGAACTTGATATGCCAAGCCCATCCCCATGTGATTGCCGTCAATGCATGACTCGCGCATCCCGCGGGGCTGCCTAATAATTCTCGACCTCGTCCCCACCCCACAGCCTGATCATCTTCCGCAGCCCTTCCTCTTACCACTTGTTCTTATACTACAACGTTCTACCAGCTCGCTCAAGCACGCGCCCTCAACTTTCCCACTCTAGCAAATAACTACAATTGTCCACCGAAAACCCAACACCCTCACCCGTTTCCACCCCTCGCAAACATAGCGCGCAAGCATCATAAGAACGCTCACCGCGAGCATTTTCGGGGCAGCAAGGCGAACAAGTGGGAAGACGCCGCCGACGACGATATTGTCTTCGATAAGAGAGGCAGAGCTAAAGGCAAAGGAAAGGGCAAAGAGAAGGGAAAAGGACGGAGAGGCAAGATGGGGCAGGAGAACTCGCTGCCGTTAGTGGATGAGGATACGCCGACGCAGACGCTGGAGAATAGATCTGTAGAGGCAGTGGGGAGGATGTTGAAGGCACTGGAGAAGAGGGGGGAGGAGGGGGAGAGGGGGGAACGGGTGGTTGTGATGGTAAGTCGATCTCTTCTTGCTTCTTACTATCTGAGCTATCCATCATGAACCCTCCCTAACGGTTTCCACAGACAGGCGCCGGCATATCCACCTCTGCAGGCATCCCCGACTTCCGCTCCCCAACAACCGGCCTCTACGCCAACCTCGCGCGCCTCAACCTCCCCTACGCCGAAGCCGTTTTCGACATCGCCTACTTCCGCAACAACCCCCTCCCCTTCTACACCCTCGCCCAAGAACTCTACCCCGGCAAATACCGCCCCACAATCACCCACTCCTTCATCCGCCTCCTCCACGACAAGGGAATCCTCCTCAAACTCTTCACCCAAAACATCGACTGCCTCGAGCGCGAAGCCGGCGTCCCGGGGGACAAGATCGTCGAAGCCCACGGCAGCTTCGCGCGCCAAAGCTGTATCGAGTGCAAAACCGCCTACCCCGAACAAGGAATGAAGGATGCGATTAGAGAGAAGCGCGTGCCGCGGTGTGTGGACAAGGCATGCAACGGCCTCGTGAAACCGGAAATTGTGTTCTTTGGAGAGCAGCTGCCGGCCGAATTCTTCGCGAACAGGGATCTGCCGACGCAGGCGCATTTGTGTATCGTGATGGGCACGAGTCTCTCGGTGCAGCCGTTCGCGGGGTTGCCAGCGCTCTGTCGCGAGGAGACCCCGCGGGTCCTTCTCAATATGGAGCAGGTCGGCGGTATTGGTTCGCGCCCCGACGATGTGCTGGTGCTGGGGGATTGCGATGCGGGAGTGCGGAAGCTGGCGGAGGCAGCGGGGTGGTTGGAGGAGTTGGAGGCGTTGTGGGCGAGGACGGCGCCGGAGAAGGCGGCGTGGCGGCTGGAGGAAGTGCGGAGAGCTAAGGAAGAGGAGGAGAGGAAGTCGAATATGACTGCGGACGAGTTGATGGAGGAGGAAGTGGCGAAGATGGGGAGGGAGGTGGAGGAGACGCTGAGGCTGGAGAAGGAGCAGCATAAGTGGCTGGAAGAGCATTATGCGGGGAAGAGGGCTGCGATGAGGGAGCAAAATTCATGGTTGGAAGAACATGTCGGTGGGAAGGCCGCGATGATAGGGACTGAGGGTACTGAGAATGCGGCTGAGGATGGGGCGGCGGCCGTCCGACGAGACTCTCACCCTGAGTTCACGGAGGATTCAGGGCCAAGTGATGAGAAGGTCATGCGGCCTGTAGATGAGGACTCCGGGGGTGGGCTAGGGCATGTGTTCCCGTTTCTAGCGAAGAGATCGTCGCTTTAGGGGGATAATGCAGAGTCTCGAAGATAGGCATTTCCCTTAGAGCTTTTGAGCATTGGCAGTTCCAGGTATTGTAGCGGCATGAAGCAGTTCTTACACGGTGCGTACGCGCCGAGGAGCATTTAGCGCAGCGACTGGGTAGATACCACGGGTAGTGTATATTCATGTATGTTTTACGCAAAGTCCTCGGGATCTTTCTACGGCTCTTGAGATAGTCGTGGAGAAGGGGTGAATAATGGGAAGGAGGTAACACCTGGACATGTAAGAGCATTCACGGTAGCGTACATTCACGTTCCTTCCACTCCACGTTTTCTCAACGTCTTTCCGTCTCATATTCTCACCCTCGGCTTCTCGTGGGGTGGATAGTGAATGGACGAGAGTCCTCTAAAAAGAAAATACCAAAAAGGTGACCTCTCTACGAGTCGATCCCCAACTCAGCGTCTTTAAGTTTCCCACACATGGGTAACTTTGGGCCATCTGAGTTACGGAGTCATCCTTTTATGCTTGTGGGGAAATTTAGGTGGTATATCACCTTTGCGTACTCACGTTAATCCTACGCCATCGACCTCCATCATATCATCGCTTGCTTCCTCACTTCATATAAAGTCACTGGAGTATACAAAACGCTAGCGCGTGGACCTTCTCACTATATCTACCTTTTGGACGAATCTAGTCCGACGACTTCCTCTCTACTTCTTCTAAGCGTCTCATCACCAATAGCAATTCTTCATCACCGTCTACTCGACAATATCGGCAAGCTCCTTGCCAGGAAAGGTCTTTTATTGAGGTCTTTGTCCTTCAATCTCTGCTTCATACATTCTGGTAGCCTCTCTGATTAGTGAGGTGCCAACTCCTTCAGCCTTGAACGACAATTCCACTATATCACTACATCTCTTCTACATCTTCGAACTCGCCAACAACAATTATTCTAATCCGGCGCTACCACGATGTCGTCCGGCGTTCAACAGCCTCCCGGAGAGCCTCCTTCAACCACAGCAATGCTGACTCACACAGCATATATCCTGGATCTGGCCACCGAAATGATCCAAGGCGTGTGCGAATGGCTGGATCTTGACAACTTGAAAGCCGTTCGACTGACCTGCAAAGAGCTACGGGACAAGTCACTTTATCACTTCGGAACTACCTACTTCCGGGCTCTTCGTACCATCGTCTCACGCCGGGCTTTAAAGAATCTTGTGGCCGTATCCTCTCAAGATCTCGGCAGCTATGTTCAATATCTCTCAATCGTTTCCCAGCCCGTGAACGAAAGTCACTGCTACTGCCAAGTTCAGTCCTCTGGTCTTTCCACTGAACTCGATTCTGATGACTCCAATTTCGACGACCACCTTGAACCCAGCGACGAAGTCAAGGCCTTTCTCTATCTACTAGATGAACAAAGGGGTATGGAAAAAGATGGTTCTGACGTCTGCCAGTTCGTCAAGGCCTTCACGAATTTCACAAATCTCAAAATCGTTCAGCTGTGTTACCTATTCACAGAAGAGACGGTCGGCGATCCGTCTCCGGCCGTTGGGAAGACCATGTCTCTGCAGCGACAATGGGCCTCGGAAGACTTTGACCAATATGAAAGTCCTAGAGCACATCTCATCACCCCCTTCAAGAGGAGTCTCAAAGCTGAAGCAGTTGTAGACAGGATGAAACTCGAAATAGAGCAGTTCGTGCTATTATCCCTGCATCCCTTGAACGATGTAGTCGTAGAAGCCCTTGAGAAGAGCGACCGCCAGACCATTCAAGTTGACGTTACGGTATCACTCTCGCCCCCGTTCTCTTCGTGGGACGCCGATTTCGAGCCTATTTGCAGCTCCCTTGACAGCTGGAATCATGAGCCGTTCGATCTCGCCACCACGTCGTGGAGAAGATTGGCGGAGCGGCACCTCCGCAGTCTAGTGATTCACGCGGAGTACGGCAAGCTGTGTGATATGACCGAATGGACGAGCAACCTGCTCAGGGTGACTTCGGTGTCAGAACGACTTGAAGAGTTCAGGTTCTCACATTTGTATCATCATCGGGATAGAATTCTGGATTTGTCTGCGTTCCATTGGCGTGCTCTAAAGCACTTGACTATCAACGATACTGGATTCAGCCGCGTTGGAGAGCTTCATGGCTTATTGTCGGATGTTGGGCCGATGCTCGAGGACATCACTCTGGAAAACGTCAATCTCTACTTTCCGGGAGACTCTTGGACTCTGGTGCTTGAGTGCCTGGAACAAATGCTTCGCCTTTCCTTGGTGCATCTGAGAAACCTGCGTCAGGAGACTCCCGCGCTAGTAAACCCGCTACCGAATACTGGCCAACAGCATCTAAGGCTTCGAGGCAAAGAGATATCGCCAGGGCTGAAGCTTGCTGTTTCCAAGCTACGACTAGGCCAGGGCCTGTTTTGGCAGCCTCCCTTTAACATGGCGGTGGTTCATTTTTGAGACTGAAATTGATGTCACGAAGGCAGGCAGCCGGTCACTGATCAAATTTACCTCGGTGCCTTCGGCCAAGGAAATCAGACTACAAAATCCGCGGAAGACTAACGACACTGGGGCTTCACGAACGACATAACCCTCGAGGTCTGACAAAGCCCGCATAGGGATCTCCTCCATCATTCAGCTACTTTCAACCACTACACCTGGGACACTACAGGACCAAGTCATGGTCCGCTGCTGAAGTGCCATTCTCATCTATGAGGCAACACTACTAAGAGCAGCTCAGCTGCTAGACGGCTAGCCTGCTTAAAGTCAGCCTGCATCCTACCCTATGCCTCTTTTTATCGCGTCTAGAGCTCTCAAACAAGATGAGAGCCCTCTCAACAGTGCCAAACGAGTGGACACAGGTTTTCTGCAATAGTGTTGCACCATCAAATCTCGAGTCCGGGTCTCAGATTTGGAATCCCACTTACATGCCCATGATTTTTATTCACTCCCCAGTTTCAAGTACACATTTACATTTCCTTACCTCTACTTCTACTTTCCTAACATCCTTCCCAAACTTTCTTTTCAGTCTCTATCATTAATTTCTGGATTGCAAGAACAATGCGACAGCGAGTAAAGAGGTCAAGGGTTGGGAATGCATATCAGGAGGGTCACGAATGACCGAGACCTTGCTAGCTCAGGGACTTCTAGCTTCTGACGCTTCTTGGAGAACTGAATCTTCAATTCTACTGCTTTCTTAGTATCTCCATGATCGTGACCAGAATTATGATACGCCTCCTCTCGTGATGGTTCACATAAAACGCTTTGTGAACGCTAGGCAAGCGTAGGCTGCTATATGAAAACGATTTTTGTTACTTTATGATGCCGGAGGGCCTTCTTTACTTCATTTGAACATTTAACTTTTTGATACTAGGACATAGTTTGACTGCGCTGCTGGAATAGCTCCTTGACTCCATCTCACTATAAACTTAATCCGCACGTCTGCCAGCTTTCGAGGTTGCTTCACGACTAGCTCAGAGATCCGAGAAAAACCTTGACCTCAAGGTTAGCGATGAAAAGTCTCATTCGGACTCGTGTCCCATGGTTCGCTTTAGAAACATCCACGGTTGACAGTTTATGACAGATTGCAACTACTGTGCGACCTCAAGCTTCTTTACCTTCGTCACCTCGAGCACACTCCGCTATTTCATCGGAGAACTTAAGTATTAGCTATTTTCCATACTTGCGCAGATCATACGGTGGAAAACTGGACTCTAGCTCTGCTCAGGAGCTTCTCGTGGTCGTTGTGGCTACGTGTCTCTAAGAGTCTGGTAGCGAGGTCTTGACAACCACGCACTTTACCCTCGCCCATTTAAAGATCGAGTACCTCACATCGCCGACCGCAAACCTCTTCAACGTCCATCAAAGTAACACGCTACGACCGACATCATCATGTCTATCCTCACTCACGCCCTCGAGCCTCCGCCGGAGCCTCCGGAGGCAACCACATCCACCGAGTCACGTCTCTTGAGCTTACCTACCGAGCTAGTGCGGTTTATATGCGGATGCCTCGACCTAAATAGTGTCGGATCCCTCCGGCAGACATGCAAGGAGCTCTGCATTCAGTCAAATTCCGTCTTTCAGGCAAACTATCCCCAGGCGATCCAGCTAGTCATGACTTATCAAAACCTTGCGTGCCTCGTCAACCTTTCCATGGACTCCAAACTATCGAACCGCATCAAATACGTCTCTTTCGCATGTAGGGCCATAGACCGGGGATATGTCCAGCAGCTTCTCGACCCGGACTGTAACCCAGTGAAACGGGGTGTTATTGACCAGGATTTCCAGCTGTTTTACCTGCTACTCATCCACCAGAACGAGATGCGGGCCAATGGAAAAGATGTCGATATGTTGGGGGCGGCGTTTCGAAACTTTAAAAACCTGGAAGCTGTTCAAATAAGCTCTCTTCCGTTGGAGAAGCCCGAGGACATCTCTCCGAACGCCAGCAAGACGACGTCGCTTCAGAAGCATTGGGAACATCGAAAGTTGTACGCGCCTTCCACGATCGCTGAACTGGGAGGTGGCTACGGTGGAGGTGACTACCATAGCAGATACCTTCCTCGTGAGATGTTCACGGGGGGAATACTATCCGGGATCTTAACATCCAAATCTCTGTATCCAGCGCACGAGGTCATCGCTAGGGCCCTGAAAATCAGTAATATCTCATCTATCAATGTCGATGTTTCCATGGTCCTGCCCAACTTGATCTACCACGTCCATGACCCTTGGGACGCACGGAACAGCCGGTCTTGGAACCCAACGAATGTCGCGTGGGGAAACATAGTCCAGAGCCATCTTCGGAGCTTGTCCATACGCCACGAAGACACTTATGAGTCGGCCACTCGGGTTCTCGGCCTACTCGAATCTGCCGGCATGCACAACCATATCGAAGAGCTCCAGTACTCCAATAGCAAATCTCGATTCCTTGGCGGTTGGCTGCAACGCGAATCCTACGACTGCCTGCACAGATTTCCGGCTCTCGTCCGTTTGGGTATTAGCGATAGCTTTGTCAGAGCAGTCCAGCTGCTCCAATTTTTCAGCAGATGCAGTGCCACTCTCGAGAGCATAAGCATGCGCGATATTCATCTTAATAGCCTGTTGACGTGGCGAGAGGTCTTCGCGTCGATGGCACAGCTACCTCGCCTTTCTTCGGTGTTTCTCGAGAGTCTCACGGAGGATTATGGGCCCGCCTACCATAGCATGCGTGGTGCGCATTCCCGTGTTCTGGAACTACATGGAGTCGGAATCAGCCAAAGCTTGCAGAAGATGACGCAAACTCACATAGCTTCTCCCTTTCGGAGAGAGTATCGTATCTTCCGAGATTCGCTTCGAACTGGACACGAACCACTCTGGCGTATCTTGTTCATGGTTGAGTGATGCGGATGATTGGACTGGAAAGAGAAAAGAAAAGCGAACGGACGAGGCGAGGAGGGAAAATTGAATCGATCTCCGTACTGTAGTTTGTAGAAGCATTGAGATACGTCCGTAATGCGAACGTCCAATAGAGTCGAATCATACTTTGGAATGCCCAAGCTTCATTCTGCAGCTCGCTGCAGTCCTTTTCCCACAACTGGCGGCCTTACAGCATTCTTTCTAGTTCGAACCTGGTATCCTCTCTCCTTAACGTGGTTTATGACAAGGAGCTTTACGGCCCTGTTTCCTCACAAGCACATCTGATTAGCAAACTCGATCCACAGACGTTTGAACTAGTCGCTCCATATCGCCGGTTTCAGTCAAGATCGCTGTTCTTGCTCCGCACAAATCCGTAGCAAGGCACAGCACCTCGCGTGCCCCATGCTCGCAGCAAGTTTCACATACCCACTCCGCCCATGCAAAACACAGCAAGCATCAGAGACCTGCGTATCGAGTTCCAGAAAGCCAAGCAGCCTAGAGTATTTCTCTATTGACGTTAGGTCTACTTCTCGCATCGGAAAAGCATTTGCGGCTGAACACTGCCCTCCGCCTGCATACCTGGGCACTGTCTGCACACCGAACATGCGCACCTTTATATAACACGATCTGCTTACTACCCACAGGGCTGTGTCTCTCGCGCAGGCCTCCCCGCGTGCCTCCCGCCCGTGTCATCCGCTGGCGTCAGCCCATCCCGGGATCCCGCCTGCCACGCTCCGCCTATCCTACCGCATTCGGCTCGGCCTACTAAGCAGCCAGCGCCTAAAAATAGCGGCGCTTCTGACATCGCCTTTTGTTTCCACGCCGCACAGTGCCCGTATCAGAGACAGCGGACGCTGCTGGCCAGTGGCGGGCACCCGGCTGCTGAGGAAAAACTGGGGAGTTGCCCATGCTGCAGGATGACGGGATGCGCGTCGTGTCGGGTGCATGGCTGGTGCAGGCGAGTGTTTTGCCACGACGGACGGCTGAGGCGATGAGGTGAGTGCGTATAAAGAGTTTGCGAGCGGCACAGCGAGGGGGTTTTGAGAGCGTTTATTAGTCAGACTGTCAAACTACTTATTCGTCTACGTCCTGTGTTTCTTGAAGCTGTCGTTAATCCGGAACAGCCTTTCGTGTTCTTGAGTTCTGAGCATCCGAGCATCCCGCCATCATTCGATCACGATCCAAAAGACTCTTATATTACCAAACGAACCCACACATCAGTTTCGAATCCGCCGAGTAGCTATAACACTCTCGATCCATATACCATACCCTACCCACATCGAAAACCCTCTCCGTCGAAATCTTCTCCATCGAACCCGGTTCACGAACCCACTACCAAACCACCACCATGCTCCCCCAACCCATCACCCTGTTCCTCACGACCCTCCTCCCCCTCCTCGCCACCGCCCACAACGTCCGCATCTACTCCGACGACCACTGCAAAACCGACCTCAACTGGGCCGGCCTGGGCGGCGGCATCGAGTGCCAACCCTGGGACTCGTGGTTCTCCCCGGGCTCCTTCCTACTCGACGCCAACGCCACCGACGAAGGAACCATCGTCGTCTTCATCGAGGGCAAGGAGTGCAAGAGCGCTGGCAATGGCGCGCGGCGCTACCAAGTCGCGAACGTCACGGCCGGCTGCACGAAGCTCGAGAGTTTCGTGAATAGCATGCAGGTGCAGAACTGGACCCTGGAAGGGGGTAAGAAGGTGCCGAAGGTGGGGAAGAGGGACGAGGTGGGGAGTTTGGAGCTGAGGTGGGAGGCGTAGAGCAAGTTGACCAAGATTGCATTGCGATGGGATGGGATATTTGACGGGCGTTCTTGCGGCTGGGAAAAATTGGGTGGGGATATTGGATCGGGTTGGCGTTGGGGATTCGTATAAAATCTGGGCTGTAATGATGGTGTAAGGAGGTCATGAATGGGCATAATGCATGGCGTCATCTATTTCGATGCTTATACTTATTAATGAAAGGCCCTAGCACCTTTATTGTCTCTGCCAGATGGAACGTATGTTAAAGTGGCGCTTACTGGCAGGCTCAATCTTGGAACACCATCACTATCCATCGTGGTCTGGACTGCCGAATATCCTTCAAAATCACCGAAATAGCCCTGCGTCCTGTCACGACTGGACCACCGAGAATAGACGGAGCGACCTCCGTATTCTCGAAAAACCGACAACTTAAATAAATCTCCGCGGTCGCCCACCTAAAAACCTGAGTGGCCCAAGCACCATGCCATGAAATCAAGGCCCTCAAGTTTTCGCAATACCAAAATACCCCTTCCCGCCAGCCTCACCTGCACAAATCCTCCAAAATGGTCGCCCACATCCCCAACGACATCTTCCAATTCTCCCTCCCCGCCGCCATCGGCGACCCCACCAGCCCAGCTGGCCCCACGCCCGCGAACCTCTCCGGCTACGGCAACCACGGCGTCGGAATCCTCGCCAGCGGTCTCCCCCTCGCCTTCATCGACGACGTAGCGTGGAGTTTCGACGCAGCAAACTCGCTCACGCGCGCCCCTTCCGACGCCGCTATCTCGTTCGTGCAGATGACTAAGTTTGTTGCAGAACATAGGTCCTGGACGGGGTTCAGAAACGGTGTGAACAGTTGCGCCGATGCATCCTGGCTCTTGGAACACGTTTATGCGAAGGGCGCGGGCGATTCGGGAGGCGCGAACTCGTTTATGCCGTTTCTGATTCGTGGGGACTTTCGGGAGGTGAAGATGGCGCGGGGGAAAAAGGCAGTCGGAGAAGAGGAGCAGGAAGACTTCTGCTTGAATGGGTGTCAAGGCACGATAGTTGGGGTTTTCAGTCCGACGTGGGCGGCTGGCATCAGTGTGGCGGGCGTGAACTGCTACTACCTGAGTAACCAGACGGAGGAGCAGATGCGAGCTGGTGGCAGGGTTCTAGCGTTTGAGGCCACGGACGAAAAGTCGCTTCTCTTTGAGTGGGCTGTCACGGGGCGGTTCCATCTAGGCATGCCGAAGGGAGCGGAATGGGAGGCCTTGAAGCTTTAAAGTGGTAGTATGCAGTAATGTGTTGGTGGCGGTACAGGCTGTTGAGAGCTCTGCGACCAGCGGATCTGAGAGCGATGCTCTTACAGAACTATCGCAATGAGGTTGTGATAGCTGATAGGGAATGCCAAAGGCCGATTCTAAAGAGGACTGAAAGGTTTACAGTTATAGTGACCGGCCATAAATTTGTGCACACTCATTCGCGATTGCAAAGAGTACTCCCATGGGATAACGATACTGTAGGCGTCATGCTAAGTTTTAGACGGCGTAATCTAAGCTTCCTCTTGACGAAGAGGTATCCTCGCAGTGGGACCGCCCCTGACAGTGGCAACCCGCTTGCAAAACCGGCACTCAAGGAGCGATATCCTTGTGACCAGACTTATGGCCGGATATCGTAGGCTATGGCCGCGGCAACGTACATTCCTCTTCCGTAGGTAGCAGTGGAGGGCCCGGATCTGGCGGCTTAGCGATGACTTTGGCGTCGCTTGTCACTATAACAGTATTTTCTTCGGTGGTAGAGCCTTCATGAGACCACGATCTCCAGCTTGGCAAATCAACGCCATCATTTTCTTGTTCGTCATTGGATCTTTCTTTCATACGAGCGCGGTATTTGGGCTTCTTTTCGAACACAATGCGCTTCTGGAGCTCAGAAGCCATCACACGACGCACTGGATTTTGTTCAAGCATGTCAATGAGCATGAACGTGCTATAGTCTGTCATATCAAGACTTTTCTTCGTCTCCTCGATTTCGCTTAACCAACTTCGCATTTTGTCTGCCGCAGTAGGTTGGCGTGGCTGCTGTGTTGTCCGCACAGGCCGAGCTGGGCTGTGTACTTCAGCAATGCGCCAATAGAGTACTTTGTGCTTGGCTTCTGGTAAAGGTATATGCCCCAGAATGTACAACATCGTTATGCCGAACGCCCAGATATCGGCAAGTTGTCCTCGGAGGGTTCTGGTAAGGTATTCAGGTGGGATGTAGTATGGCGTGCCGCCATTCGTGGTGGGCTGGGATCCCGTCAGGCAAGAGAGACCAAAGTCGCAAAGAACGGCACCACGCTCCCGAGAGAAGAGGATATTGGACGGCTTGATATCGTTATGATCGATGCCTTTGTCGTGCACGTATTCAAGCGCTCCAGCAATCTCGCTCCATATCTGAGACGCGTCGTCTTTGGTTCCCGCAAAGTTGTTTTCGCTATTTCGCCAGATTCCAGACTTGGCCAAATCATTCGCCGGAACGTATTCTAGGTAGAGCGTCATGTACCGAGCATCACCGCCGTATATTTTGACAATGGAGTCCTGTATACAAATCAATAAAACGTCGCACTCTGTAAAGGAAATCGAAAATAGGTTACATACGTGATCGAGTTCCTTCTGAAGAGCAAATTCCCGGAACCAACTATCCGCATGGCTAATGACGCGTCTTCCTACCTCTTGCGGTGATTCTGTTTTCGATATTGGAGATTTCAGAGCTTTGACGACAACACACTCGCCAAATTCGCTGTGGTTGGCGTGATAGACCTCTGCGAGTCCTGCAGAAGCAACATGCCGCCGCTTTGTGATGGAATACTCATCATGACCCCAGACCCCAGGAAAGATCAATTTATCTCCCTCGGCAAGAGACTGCACGTGGCGGCTAGGAGAAGTCAAAGCTGTCGAGGAGTCCCCGCGTTGACTGCTAGGTATATACAAAAGAACACCTTCATCTTCAGTGTGAAGAGTCTTAACTTTCTGGTTAATTCGTATTTGAGATGTGGGCGTTTCAATATCTTCAGGCAGTGAGCGGGCTCGTTTCAATTTGTTTGGCTTTGTTGAGGGGTGTAGCGTCGGAAGCTCTGGCAGCTGGAGGATGGGATGGAAACGAGGCAAGATTCTGAATTCTAATACGAGTGAGTCCTCGACGCTCAGTGTCCAAACTGCAGGAGCAATGACCTGGGCATCATCGGGCTCTATTCGATGTTGACTGGATGTCTCGTCGAGTGATGCGAAAGCAGATGTGGAGTTGATGCGTATTGGAGAATGGTAAGTATTGCGAAGGACTAAGCCGTCGCTCCCATGGTCGTAGTAAACGTCACAAAGAGAACAAATATCTCCATCTTGGCGCAGACGAAGCGAAAACTTGACTTGTGATGGCGTTTGAGCAATACCAAATACACGAACGGCGCGTACGACGGTGCCGTAGGTATATAGAGTAACAATACGAAGACAATCCCCGGGAGTATCAATGACAACGCCCCTTTGAGCTGGATGAATGATAACTCTGACACCCTCGGAATGATGGTGGTTGTCAATATGTAGCTTCTGTAGAGGAATATCGAGATGACCTGTATTTTTGGTCGCCATATTATTGAGGTGGAGAGGTTGGCCTTCAATGCATCATAGAAATGATAACAGAACAGTATTTACTAGAAGATACATGACATGAATACTGGCTAAATGTACACGGGTTCTCTTCAGACGTTGTACGTGTGTTGTTGTTTTCAAGCCAGCAGGCAGCCGTTTGAGGTTCCTCGGCACTCGGGTTTCTCCGCGCCGACGACGATTCTTGGCCTTCCGAATCCCCGTCACTTCGTCCGCCACTCCATCTATCAGTATCTCTATATTGTCCATGTGAGCTACCACACCATTGGTGCCAACGCCTTTATCATGAACGAAGCCACGCCGAGGTGGCCAGCTTGGAAGTTTGGCCACGAGCGAGAGGACCTCTACACGACTTTACACGACCAGTACAATACGTTCCCATCCGCCATCCAGGACCGCGAAGCTTTCTACCACGATGTTCTTGATGTTGCTACACATGCAGCAAACGCGGATCAGTTCCACACCGGGCTCCAGGAGCGTCGCGCTGCACGCCTCCAGGAACTCAATGAGGCCTTGGACTCAACAGCTTGCGAACTTATCGGACGGCCATCCCTCCTACCAGGCGACACGGACCACTGGGCAACCGCTCTGAGGTTATTTCGCTCGAAATCTCTTGACGCTCTTGTGCAGTATTTTAGCATGTTCATACCGCCTGATGAGCGCGGTGTCTTGTCGTACGGGCCGCAACCACCTCCAACCCCATCGCAATCCCCCGTGCTTCCGTTCCTTAAGCCTGTTCAGCAGTTCGAGTTGTCAGCCATGCTTGACGAGGACGCTACGCGGCTCCATTCGCCTCCCGCCAAGATTGCGCCGTCTCATCTCCTACCATCGACTCCGCCCACTTCCCCACCCACAACATCTCAAATCGACCCTCTCTCACAACGGCTACGACGAAGAGCCGCCGCAGCGACTAAGCGAGACACGGCATCCAAGCAACGATCTGGGCCTCGACGGAGCCAACGTATAACACAGCAGAAAGGCGTGTCCGAACACAAGATACGCAAATCAGAGCCGCGACGAAAGATGACGAGGAATAGACGAGCAAAAGGGTGAAGGTCAATTGGAAGAAACGAACATAAATTTTCATGCCTCCCGTTTGTCATACCCAAGCGCCTCAAAATAGAGGAATCTCGGACAGACCAGCCACAGATACGGCCACAAAGCGCCTCACCGGTACGAGACGCGCTCCCGGAGACGGGATACACCTTGGCATCGCGACGGATGAGATCGAATCGACGATATCACACTCGAAATTCAATGGATAGAGAATCCTCGTGTGGGGATACGCTGTGAGATTTCATGTTCCGGTCGATGACTCCTTCAACAACGCCGCCACTAGAATATCGCTTGGCCCTTAACAGCTCGCTTAAGGAGCGTACCAAATGAGACGGGGATTAGAGAGGAGGAGGAAGCCATCATCGCCACGGTGTCATTGCCGGGGAGTATGACGTTCACGAGAGAGGACCGCGAGAAAGGCGCTTGGCCTGACCAGATAGAGAATTAAGCTATGTTTCGCATTCGCACCACCTGAATATTGTACAGTGCGGTGACGACCGTCTGGTATGCCTCTACCTCCAACTACTAGACGTGCTTCGACACGCCCCCACTAATCTAGGTTACCCTTACTTAGCGGATCTAATTGATCTGGCATCTCGCTAGCCTGAACCACCACAGACGACAAAGACAGCAGGCCTACAGGACGATGTGCATAGGCCTTCCGATAGAGATACCTATCACTTCTCACTCCCAGCCTCGACCTCGGCAGCCTCAAACAGCCGTTCTTTCTTCATCGCCAACGAACAGACAATAGACAGCACCCCCGCCGCCATGCTCAACCAATAAACCTTCCTCACAGCCTCCGTGATTGCCTTCGTCGCCGCTTCTTTCAACCCCTCTTCAAGCGACCCAAAGAAGACACTCTGCGTCCCTGCAACGACACTCCGTATCTCCGCATCCGAGAACCCCTGGCCGCTTAGCACGCTCTTAAGGTTCTCGTACGCCAAGCTCTGGAAGACCTGCCCCAGCGCCAACAAGCAGAACAGCGTGCCGCCCGTCTGCGCTATATTCTGCAGCGACACGGCATCCTGCACGTTTTTCCCCGACCATCCCTTCTTCGCGGCTTTGATGCCCACGACCGAGTAGCCGATGTTGAACGTCAGGCCGGTCCCGAGGGCGACGATGACACTGTAGCCGTATAATGCGGAAGCGGGACTGGAGATTGTGACGGTGGTCATCAAAGCGCCGCCGACGGTCATGAAAACGCCGGTGAAGAGATACATTGCCCAACTTAGGAGCAGGGTTAGTGCATGTTCCCCGACAATCTCCTGGGACGAGGCTTACTAGTAGTTTATTCTATGCAACAGCGCCCCGGAAGCTATGTTCGTAGACACGAGGATCAGGACAAACGGCAGTAGACGCACGGCGGCTTTGATGGCGGTGTCGCCGTGAACGAGCTGGAAGTAGAGGGGGATGTAGTAAAGGGGGATGAAAATGTTCATAGCGGTGGCGAAGGTCTCGAGGCCGGTGAGGCTCAGGGAGCGGTTGACGAGGACGTGCGTTCCCGGCGTCATGCGCGTTTCGGCCGTCGTGAAGAGGAGATATGATTGTTGGAGGGCGGTGAGGATTAGGAGAAACCCCGACACGACGAAGGTTGCTATCGTCCGCGAATCGCTCCAGGCCCACGTTGTGCCGGCGAAGGTGATGACGAGCGTAAGACTGACGAGGGTCGCGGTGCTGAGGAGGAACCCGACCCAGTCCATCCGGCGGAGCTTCCCAAGCGTGCTGGTACCTGAATCCTGGGGTAGGGTTGCGGAAGGAAGGTAGAGGAAGAACACAGGTGCGCATATGGCTGCGAGAACTCTTGCAAAACGTTAGGGTATCACCGGGGGCAGATTGATGTATGAGACTGACAGGTTGATATAAAAACCCCATCGCCACGTCGCCGCGCTAGATGAGAAAGCGCCTCCGACGACTGGTCCGAGGATGGCTCCGATGCCCCAAACGAAGCCGATGCCACCCATGTACCGGCCGCGTTCCAATGCGGTAGTCAACAAGGTGATGTAGTTTAGGAGGCTATACATCGGGGTCAGCTGGACTTGCTTTTGCATCTTGACAAGGCGGCTCACCCAATGTAAACTCCGGCTCCACCAATCCCAGTGAGCACTCTTCCAACGATGAGGGCGTTCATGTTAGGGGACGCGCCGCAGAGTGCGGAGCCGACTTCGAAGAGGACGATGCTGGAGATGAAGAGGGCCTTGATGTCCAAGACGGCGTAGAACGATGCTCTGGGGTTGCTATTAGCTTTCTCAACTGAGGGATAGGAGACAATGCGGACTTACACGGGAAGAATTGCACAGACAGAGCCCAGCGGGAATCCGGTGCCGAGCCATGAGATCTGCTCGACATTGCCGAAGGTCTTGATGACGGCGACTTGAACGTCGGCGGCGATGGTGGCATCGAGGCCGTAATTGATGCCTAGCGCGTATAGGGCGGTGCAGACTAGGAACCACTGGTTGGAACTCGATGTCAGAAGAGAAAGAGCGGGGCGTACTGAAGGGGGGGGGAGGCTGATATTTACCTGGAAGCCATGAATGGTCCTCCCGCTCTCGTTGAGAGTATTTCTCGGTTCTTCTGAAACTGATACATCCCCTGAACTTGATACATCCTTCGAAACTGCCATGTCGCTGGTTTCGAGACCCATGATGACTTCTTATCGAAAAAGCTTAGGGATAACGACAGAAACGGTCCGAATTGACGAGTTCGGGTGGTAAGGAGCTTGAATTGATTCCAAAGTAGCTCCTGTGGCATGTCTCTAAGTACTGCAGCGGCTTCCGTGGAGTAGAAGTGGGATTGGAAATGCCGGGCATTTGTAATAAGCTTGATTGTGATTAGAAAATGTTTAGGTTTCAGATGCGGCCAAGTTCTTTATGAGAAGCATATTTTCGCCGGGCCCTTTGGATCTTGCGTGGTGGGTTTGGCGGCGAAAGTTGTCGACGGCCAATTTGGCCGGTCGTGCATGAAGATCAACAACATCGCGGCGGATACGTCAAGGTACGGCCAGATATGTTTTCTGCGCTCGAAAGTGACTTGTAACGTAGTTTGAGTACGCGTGTGTAGAGAATGGTCCGCATGCTGTAGATGCTAGCCCTTGTATTTTCTGCACCTGTAATAGCAGCGCGTAGGACACTTAGGAGTTCGTCAACCATAGATAATTCTAAAGACATGCGCAAATCATTGACAGGAGACCTAGTATGGCGACTTTGTTAGAGCTTGTCGATGGGCTGTCATTGCCCCCTAGCGACATGTCCCCGAAGTTGCTTGAAGGGTCCTGATCAGGCCGGCGTGGAGTGATATAGGCATTAGCGTGACTGGCTACTGGACCCCTTTCGTAGTCGCGTATCAGACTAGCTTTTGGGTGGTTCTCGAAATAATCCTCTCGAACGATGGACGGCCGCTGGCGCCGTTAAATTCCTCTCTAAACAGGTAGCGCAGCGTCAGTGTCATCAACCGACTGCCCCATCTCTCGTCAAGAACAGTGAGGCAAACTAGAAAGGGTACTCTCAGAAGGAAAATTACATTGAAGTATTCCCGCATTAGGAGAATAGAGTCTTGGCAAGATGTGTAAGCCATCCCGGCTGAACTGGAATACAGTCTTCACAATACATCTCAAAACCTCGACAAGCTAGGAGGCAGTTTTGCTCACTAGATGAAATCTCTTCTGCTTACTGATATTGCAAATCATGAATTGGCTGGCTATTTTGTTCTGGCTTTCCGCATGCTAATCGCGCGACTGCTAGACTCCATTGCACGCCGTTCCTAGAGATAGGTGACCAAGATATATCTCCTAGACTCCGGCTTGGCAGCTCCATCCGTCTGATTGGCTGGAATCCTGACCTGCACTAACGTGAAGAATTATGCTTGAAGTTTCAGGCGACGTCTCCACGAATATTGCAAGCTATCGTAGCACACTACTTTGTGATGTGTCCATGCGTTCGAAATTTCCGATTGTGCGTTTGAGAAAATGGAGACTGAGCTGTATGCAGACTCCACAGAATTTCAAACGCTGCGGTTTTGATCTCTAATCTACCGCTATTAAACCATGACGGTGGCGACCGAGAGTAGTGTACTCAGCCCGTCAACTCTGGAGGTCCATGCATCAAGCTTTCGTATACTTTCGGTGTGTTGCGTTCTTCTTTGAGCATCTATTAGATCGCCGAAAGAAAGGAATCCACTGTTTGTCGTCGATTTCTCATGAATCCGTTCCGAACGCCACATTTCTTCGGTTGGCGCCTCCCACAGCATCTTGGAGGAAGGCAATGGTAGCAATTGGAAGTCCTTAGTAACCTCGCATGGAACCGCTGTTCTGATACAGACGATGCGATCGAAGAGGAACCAAACAACCGCAACCCGTCGAAGGGACTCTGCAAGCACCCACTCTGCCCAAGTAGAGCTGGGGTGAACCTGTTCGTGCCTACACATTGGCCGCCGCCGGAGTGCTCGCAAAAACGGTGGCATAGAGCTTGGAACGATCGGAGAGTCGCAAAATCCTCTTCGGCATGCTCGGCTTGCTCGTCTGTAATTCGCATAATCACGTACACCGTGAACGCTTGAATGGCAGCTACCAGTTCTAACTTCGTGAATGTGTCGATTTGTTTCATTAGGCGATGCTGCTCCTCGCGTATGGTTCGCCAAATGAAAGGCGTCGTCTCGGATGTCCTCGAGACAAACATTTGTGCAACTCCAATGCAATTCCCAAGGGCTTCTGGTAAAGCAGGGCCGTGGGAGTTCCAATTTTGATGGAAATTTGCGTGAATGAATGGTGGGAATGTCTCGGTTCGGAGCATCATGTGGGGAAAGGAACGCAAGCCCTGCAATATGAATAACGCGCACCTTTGGGAAGCGGGATCCGGCGCTCCAATTCGTGGTAGGGAAGCTACAATGGGGAATATAGCTAAATCCGTGCATGTGGAGACTGCCGGAATATGATCTTCGTGGGTAGGAGATCGAGAAGGAGAAGTGTTGAGTATTGTATCTGCGGGATAGTCGATAATTGCTCTATCATTACGGATAATTTCGTTGGGAGGGATGGGATTCGAAGGGAAATCATCTGCTCCTCCCTCCCAGAGATGATTTTCGTCAAATGAATAGGTAGATGACCAGATTGGCCACGTAGACCTGCCGTCTGCGAGTTCCTCAACCGTCGGTAAAGATGGTACCATGCTGCTGGCCGGTGTAGAGACAATGGAGCTAGAGCTTTGAGAACCTGAGATTGGAGTCTCGTAGATGCATTGCGTCCTGTTTCTTGTGCATCGTGAACAGGGGACTTCAAAGCTACATTTGGCTTTCGCAGCGCCACATGCGCGGCACGATCGTCGACGGACTCGGTTCTGATTTTGCGTTCTCCTGCAGTACGAAATATGCCGTTTACAGGAAGATGCTATTCGAAGTCAGCGACGTGGACACCATTGGTAGAATAACGAGACGCACCTTTCGCAAATGGCTTGCTACAGGAGTCGCAGAAGTGTACCGAGTCCGTGGAGGCACTGCTCATCATGCTCTGTGCATGGCCAGAGATACGGTGACTAGAATTTGGAGCTTACGGTTCAACGAGACAAAGAGGGGACTGGCTTCGTCTTCTGCAAGGGATGGACATTGGATTACAAATCCGTCTGATCACGTGACTTGGCGCTTCTTAACCCCCCCTTTTCCTCGTTTCGATTGTGAGGGGAGGCATAGCTATGGTTCCAACTACGCTATCAATGCCCTTAATGATTCTAGATGTGATTTCTGAATCCATTCTTTTTGTTCCTCTGCAACAGTACTAGGCGATGAGTCTGGTTCTGGGCACACGGATGTCATCACTATTCGGCTCCGATTCCGTTGGCTGAATACCATTGAGAGGGGTAGCCCAGCTAAATCATCAGCAATGAGTCAAAGAGCAATTTGAATTGCGTTGCTTAACATTAAGTTGATTTGCGTCACTGTACAAGCAGCCAATGAGCCACGCCGATAGCGATCATGTGCAACTTCGTTGCCTTCGCCGCATGTACGGCCTTGACACTGTGTTTCATTCTTTAAGGCGGGCGAAGATCTTTTTAAGTCTACCTAGAATACCAAAAACTTCTACGCTGGTCACTGGTAAGAACATTAGAGAGCTGGGCCACTCCCTCATGCCCTGTACAAGGCTGCCACAGGCTATTACTGAGGTATCGAATCACTTCAAGCCATGACAGACTAGTGTATCTTCGCCTTTCTAATAATTATTATGACAAGGCATTGAAGTATAGTGAGGTGGTAAGTTGAACAAGGCACCTTTGATTCGGATGAGAAAGGGAAAAGGCTCTATAGCCTAGCTAGGATACTCGATTGCTCGTAAATCCCTTATCTCAGGAAACGTCCGCAAGTATCTCACTTGAGGTACCATTTACTCCTACAGTCACCACAATATACCGAACCATTCTCGCCGTTCTTTAGACCCTTATATCCGCATATGCATTGTATCGTATTTTCGCGGAAGATCTTGAATTCATCGTTTGCGGCTTTCTTGTCCTCGCTCATCTTGTTGAAGCAGTCGCGAGCGAACTGCCTGATTTCGTAGAACACTTTCTGAGCCGGACTTTCGGTCCCCTCCTCAGCAAGGGCCATGTCATGATCCATGAATACATGAAGTACAACGTCACGGAGGCCGCGGTCTGTGGAGATAGTGGTTTCGTAGACAGATCGAATGATGTCCGCAAACCAGTCCTTGTCCCAATGCGCATCCGCTAGTGTTTTGAGGCAATCTTTGGCCATCGCCTGTAACCCCGGTATGTTGTACTTGGAGGCAATCGCGTAGACATGGACATGGTGAAGAGCTTGCTCGTCGGGATCGGGATTCTCAGCAGGACCGTATTGTCCTCCGTAGGCGTAGCGAATCATCGCGCCAACTGCGTAACTGTCATCGTGGCTGAGGTCGATCATGCCTTCTTCGGCTTCCTGTTTTGTGTTCAAAACTGAATCCACCCCAGATTGTTGTGAATCACTAACCTTGAAAGGACCGCCGCAAGCTTTTTGGAAGAAGTCGATTTGGCAGCACAAGACAATTCGGTGAACTTTGTACGTGACGGCGCCGCAACGAATGACGAGAGCGCTGAATTCGCCGTTGTCGAGGTAGCTGTTGCGGTGGATCAATATTTGTGAAGGTTGTACCAGAGAGAATATGGGAGCTAGTACTTACTCCTCGACTGGGAGGATGATGCCACGAGGTGCCATGACGGGCTTGAAAAGCAGCCTCTTTGCAGCTTTAGGATCTTGTGAAGGGGTGAGGTGGCGGAGGAACGCCAAATGGGGCGCAGATGAGTGTGTTTGTGGTAGCAGCTTATGTAATCCGAGTCTCAACGGTAAATCTCTCACCTGTCTCGCACAAGGTATGGTCTAACATAAAGCTTCTAGAAAGAGGACAACACGTGGCTGGACATGTACGCACATCTTCTATCGTTCTAGCGGCATCATCTCAAATCTTCCTTGATGTCACAATTAGACGGACACTCAAGAACCGTAGTCGAAACATTATGGCGAGATATGGTCGAAGCTGCGGGGAGCCAAAGGCGCAAATAATTTAGAAAAGAAACACATCACCAGGCTCATCACTCAAGAAAATCATGGCTGATTTAGAGGCATTCTGTTTCATAGCTTAGCAATTGAGATCTGATGTTCTCAGTTGCTGGAGTCATCTCATTACTCAGGCCCCGTCGGGTGTATGCAACATGATCTGTCGATTAGCCTTGACTATAGGATGTGGGGCTATACGATTTAGGGCCTATGTAGCGTTTCGGCTTCCTATCGCCCTTCTTCTGCCCTTTTGCAGATATCTGGAGTCCGAGGCCTCCACATCTCGAACAGAGGGGGTCAGACACCAGTGAAGCGAGTGGCTGAGCCTGCCACTCTTTACTGCAAGTTTCGCACTTGAGATATCCTTCCCGGTCATGAGCTTCTCTCTTACAGCGAATTGAAGCAGTCGCGACTAAACTCTCCAACCTCCTCCAACAGCTTTTGCATGGGAGCGTCGCCGCTTTGCTCAGCGAAAGTCGAATGATGTTCGAGGACGATTGTGACGACAATATCGCGGAGGCCACGATCGGAAATAGTGGTGCCATAGACCAAACGAATCATATCTGCAAACCAGTCCTTATCCCAGTTGTTCTCCAGGATCGGTTCCACATAAACTTTCGCTTTCGTCTTCAAGCCTAGGAAGTCGTATTTCGATCCGATCGCATAGACCTGTATCAATGAGACAAGCTCTCATGCAAGAAACCAGTGAGAACTCACTTGGATCCAATGTTGTGCTTGCTGACTGTCCTCGGCGTTGTCGAAGGCTGCGCAGTTCCCAGTGTAGGCATAGTGGATCATCGCTTTGACCGCACCTGGGTCATCATGACTGAGGTCAACAACACCTTCCTCGCCCTCCTATTCATTTCTACATTAGCAAGATTATCTCCATAGCCATGGATACTCTCACCTTCCAAGATATATTGCATGCATTTTCGAAGAATCTAATCTGACTGCACAGAATGAGTCGGTGAACCATGTAGGTGGCTCCATTGCAGATAATCTTCAGGTCGCTGTATTCGCCGTTGGCCAGATAGTCCTCCAGTTCCGCCGGCGATGGCATCTTAGGTAAAGCTGGCGGCTCGATCGCAGCTAGTGGAGGGTGTGAAGGAGGAATTCAGTACAGCGAGGGAGTAAGGGCGCAAGCAGTGAAGTCAAGCTCACCTCGAAGGCTTATGTAATCCAGCTCGTGGCTAAGGATGTTTAAAGCGGCCTACGAAACTTCATCATTACAGTGAATGCCATAACTCCCTTCTATGAGATCTTCGGAAGCGTATCGAGGCACCCGCTACAGATTTTATCTATCTACTTGTGGGACTATACCTCCCGCGATTGCTTGTTATCAGGGGAAGTCTGAATGAGAAATAACCGTACATAATTGACATCTAGGGAGCATAGTCTGATATAGACGAGGTTACAGTGACATCAGACTATGCTCGCCCGTATACCACCGCTTAGGATACCCCTTAGGGTTTCGGAACCCTAGGCACAGTGTGAAGTTTGAAACAGTGCAAATTGGACAAAATCTTGATTCATTGGCTACATAATAGCTGGGTTGCTTCACGTAGTGCTGACAAGTTGGTCAGATTGGAGCGAAGTAATGATAAAGCCTTGTTCCCGGACCTCTGGGCTAGTGCCGTCTGATTGCTTGTCTCTCGAGTTCGTCTCAGAAGTAACTGGTAGCACCACACCCGGGGCACAAGTGAGGCCGCGAAAATGGGCCTCTGAAAATCTGATGACCGCATAGGTGGCAGTTGGCAGAACGGATCATTTTGGCTGCGTCTTTGGAGGCGCCCTCTTGTTCGTCTTTGACCTTCTTGCTTAGCCTAGCAAAGCAGTCACGAGCAAATCCCCCGAGCTCCTCCAACAACTCGTCCATGAAGTTCTCTTCACCCTTAGCCGCGAATGCAGGCTGATGTTCGATCATGATGTTGGCAACGATGTCGCGGAGATGATGGTCTCTCGGGAAGCTGGAGTCGTAGACGGCGCGAATGACATCCGGGAACCATCGCTCGTAACAACCTTCTTTGATCACTGGCTCGAAGCGCTTGCTGGATACCTCCTGCAAGTCTGACAGGTTGTATTTTGACGCGATGGCGTAGACCTGGACGTGGAAAAGCGCTCGGTTGTAAGTATTGACATGATCTCTAGGCTCGTAGTCTCCAGTATATGCGTATTGGATCATAGCATTGACTGCGAGGTATTCATCATGGCTGAGATCTACCAATCGCTCGTGGCCCTCCTGGTCATTGAATCTATTAGCACCGATGCTTTTACGGAATCCTGCCTGGGAATTCTACCTTGTACACTCCTTCCTTACAAGCTTTTTCGAAGAATGGTATCTGGCTGCACATGATGACACGGTGGGCTTGCCAGCTTTGAGTGCCGCAGCGGATTTACAGGTCGCTGAATTCCCCGGATTTCAAAAACCTATCACCTTTAGCAAACGTATCATGAAGCCACGTTGTGAGCTGATCATTACCCCGATAGATCTTTTGGAGGCGGCATCGCGAGAAGCGTGAGGATTGCTAGTAAGAGAATGACAGTTTGCATGCGACTTGAAGAAACAAGGTCAGTTTATATAAGGTGAGGAGGTCATGTTATTCACCTTACCATCAACATACGCCCAATTGGCATAGTCGAGAATTTCCCAACAAAGTTTTGGAACCCGATGCAAGCCGCAGGGAATTCATTTTGGATATCTATGAGATATGTCTGAGCCACCCCAGGCGCTGCCATGTGAGGTTGTGTTTGGCAAAGCTTACTCAGCACCCAAACATTACTTCGCCTGCTCGAGCCAATCGCTCCACCTTGATCTTCAACACCAACGAGCGGACCCCATCATGGCGCCCCCGCAAGGTGTAACTCTTCAGCTTGCCGAGTAAGTCCATTCCGCATCACTAAGCTCTCGGTATGCACTAGACTAATCGCGCTAATAGCTACTTGAACAACGGCGAGTACAGCGATCTCCAAGTCCGCTGCGGCAGCATCACCTATAAGGTCCACCGTCTCGTCCTGTGCAGCCAAATCGAGTTTTTCCGCAAGGCGTGTAGCGCCTACTGGAGAGAAGGCCAAGAATGCGTCGTTAACCTCAACCATGACAATGCCTACGCAGTCGACGCGCTGCTTCGGTATGCCTATTCTGGCAAATGCGACATCTTTGCGGAAAGTGTCGCGTCTAGTCGGAAGGCGCTTCACTACGTGCAGGTCAGTTGAGTCCAACTCTAAGTACAAGAGCGCTTTAACATTATGTTGAAAGACATATGCCATCGGAGCAAAATACGAGGTCACCGGCCTACAGAATCTGGCAAAGGACTACTTAAGGCCTCTCATCGAAGCGCACGGAGGCGAAGAGTGGCTGGCGGACGTCATCCGTCTAGTTTACGAGACCACAATATCCACTGATCGAGGCCTACGCGACATCGTTGTCGATTTTGTTGTCGAAAATCACAATATCTTTGCCGAGCAATCAGACGACGACCCTATCCCGACCGTGATGGAAGAACTTGGAGCTTTCTCTCGAGATTGCTTCGTCCGGATGAGTAGAGGAAAAAAGGTCGCGAATCATGCCCTTAAGACGGTAGAATGGAAGTGTGGAGGGTGTCGCATGGACTGGCCGGTACAAACTCGTGAATATTCTACATGCAACGGATGCGGATTTTGCGGGTATCCTACTGTATAAAGAGGACTGAGAAGGGATACTGCGAGTTGTGGACTCTGTACAAACCTCCTGTGTCCGGCATAGTGGTCTATAGCGTAGTCATGCAAGGCGAAGTATGAACAGGTCTACCTGTCGTACTTCTTCGTACAGCGATTTGACCGAGTGACCTTTCCGACATGCTTCCATAGTTTTAAGATTTTCTACCTGAAGCCCACTGGAAGAGCGTTCGGCTGCGTTCAACCAGTATAGGCAAAGCAAACATAGTCAAAGCTTGGCCAATGAAAGGGAATGAGACCTCGCGAACAGGACGGACCCTAACCTCGTAAGTTTGATCTTGATCATGGCGTTGACAGCGATTGATCAAAAGTTTGTGGACACTCGTTCGCCCCTGTCTAAGTGAACTTCATAGGATTTAAACCTGTCGGGGAATGGGAAGTGCAACTGCTGGTCGTCGACATTTCAAAGTGTAACATATACACGCCTTTTTCAGCATTGGCACGGCCTTTGGGATTCCTTACAGTGTTGTAAACTTGGTCATCTATCTACATGATTCAAAGATTCCCTCACCGTCTCATCCTACATTTAGCGTTGTCCTCGGAGACTTCTTTCATGGGGTTGTTTCATCATGTGACCTGTCCAACGTCAAGAGTATCGTTGACTGTTGTCAAGGTGCTTCTAAATGAGCTCAAGATAGCGCGCCCCCGATAGAAAGCCTTGTGCTGTTGGTGCTACCTTATCTATCAAACTAGCCCTAATGAGTTGGCCGAGCGTGTAGTTGAGATTGTGATATCCTTGTTGGGGGCTAATAGGGATCAGAGAGATGACTTTTCTTTGCTTGCCGGCGCAACCATCGTTGAACCACGGCATCCGATGGATCGATCGTCGTCTACTACGAAGGGGTAATAAGTTTTTTCGGGAGAGAATCTTTTCAAGGTCAGCGATAGTCCATATAGATATCGCTTCGACCAAGCCGTGGCTATGGTAGGTCCGAGTCTCAGCTAGAACACGGCCTACACGGCATCTCTTTTAGGCTATCGTGCAAGAACAGAGAAGCGACTTCTCACCGCACCTAGTCCTCATATTATCCACACCGCACACCTTCACCGTCTATATCCGCACAGCTAATTGCCTGGATCCATGCGGAGGAATTCCGCGTAGGTCGGCCCAAACCCGTCAGCAATGTGGCGATCCCTCTCTTCTTGGGTGATGGGCTTCGACGCATCTTCATAGGACTTCAGCGGGTTTCGGACTCGATAATCCCAATCAGTGGCTCCAGGCTGGAGCACAAAGGCATCAACCGCATCCTGAAGGCGCAATGTTCCTGCTCTGGCAATGTTCGTAACCTGCTCAGCCGCGCCCTTATCTGCACTGCATTTGCTCTTGGTCGAGCGCTTGACGCCCTTTAGGTCTTGAGGGGCTTTCAGCGCTCCCTGTCCGCCCACGGACTTGTATTTCTCACCGTTCTCCACGTCTGGTGATGCGATCTCGATGGCGGCGGCGGCGGGGTAGTCACAACCCGGAGGAGTTTCAGGAAGCAGGCTCGACTCGAAGTCTGTTATGTATACAGGCCCTCCGTCGTTATCCTCCTCCCCGACTATGAAGCTTTTGGGGCCTTGAATTGAAGAGAAGAAGCCACGTCCTCGTCCACTGCTTGGGAGGATGGACAGCGCCATGGAGGCCATTTTGCTTGAGTGACCTAACGTACCGGGGATGGAGCGCTTGAGGTTACTGAGCGCTTCCGCAAGACCGGCGAACTTTTCCTGTTTGTGACCCTGAGTGGGTATTGTCTGGGCGTTGATAGAGAAGCTGGGGGTGTGGTGGTACCTCGGTTTATTGCTGGTCACAAGCTTGGTAGAGTTAGGATTTTTATCCTCGTCTGGAAGAGTGGAGCGGGGTGAACTAGCGCTCGGTTGGGAGATGGATGAATCTGTGTCGCCTGTGTCGCATCGAGAGATTCCTTTAGCAACGGCGGTGAATGTCCCATCATCTTCCTCGGTTAGTGAAAACTGGACTGAACCCTTCCAGACGGGCCTAGATTGTTTTGTTTTGACTGTGTCGGAAGTGGTATCGCGAAGCGGCGACTCTGCGAGTGGAACAGGGTGGCCGCTGGACTCCTTCTCACGCACCGGGCTCTTGCTAGAAGCTGCATTAGACGCGAGTGAAGTGGAACAATGGTCAGCGATCACGGAGTTACTGCCTTGCCTTCTTGGAGATAGCACAGATGCTGCTTCTTCGATAGGGCTGGATTGGCTGGCTATGGTACTGGTCGAAGGTTGGCCTGCTGTTATTAGCTAGTGATGGAGGGGAGTCGCAGATCGGATGTATCGACCTACATTTGCCTTGGGCGATCGCACGAAGAAAACTCGCTAACTGATCCAAGTCTTCCCCAGGAAGGGAGAGAATGTGCTGCTGCAGCTCCAAGCCATTATGGATACCTGCATAGCCTAGAAACCGATCGGGATTGCGGGCGTGGATGACCTCCATGGTACGTTTGCCAATGGCTGTGATGGACGATTGAAACGGATGGTTTCGCAGAAGCAATCACGTACAGATGCCCTGACTTCAAGGTTTGTTCGATAGGAATTGGTTAAAAGATGGCTTGAAGCGGAAATTGGCAAGTCTAGGGAAGACAGAGTGCAGGCTCTGAGGGTGGACGTCAATCAGCAATTAAGCCATCAACTGTATATAAGAGTAGGGGTGGTGGTCGAGGAAGAGTGGGATGGCGGTAGCGGATTCGAGGTTGTCAAGGAAGGGAGGTTGTCCAACGGAGGGGTGTCCTTTGCGGCTGTTTGTGCACGGATGTTCTTTTGGTCAACTGCCCATTCACTGAGTGCCTTTCGAGATCGTCTGACGGTCGAGCGATATTTTCTTGGTGTTTTGTCTCGAACCTTAGATCGTGAGGATGAACCAGGCATCTCTTAGACCTTTCTTTCCCACAATGTGTTTACGGAGACGTCTGGATCGACGAAGCCGCCGAACCAGAATGGCGATACCCATAACCCGCCTCTCCCACCTGCATAGAACCCCGCGCTTCTGTTTTTCCCTTCATCAAGGCATCCCTTACGATCTCGTCCAGGTCCTCGGGTACCGGTTGCCCAGTCGCCATCTCAAGATCGCGCAAAGCCCCTTCATACAAGATCTCGAGGCTAGTGGCCCTCTCCTCTAACTGCGGCAAAGTGGGCATACTCCAATAGACCTTGTCATGTCTCTTGATCCGCTTGATCTGACTAGCGAGCGAGCCATAGCCTGATAAATTTCGTTGGCGCAAGAGGTCCGGAACGTATTCAGGGTCGAGATTTGCATAATGTCCCTCTGCCAGAGCCTGTTGTTGCCGCTGACATGCCTCAAAAGAGGTTTTCCACGCCAGCACCTCTGCGTACGCGTTATTTCTAACATCTCGATCTGCTTCGTCGTCTTGTTTGAGTAGTTCGATTTTGAAAGCTTTCGATGCAGTCGTAGCGATCCGGATTTTGCGTCGTTTCAACATTTCGGTCAGTTCTTCAGTCGCCGCATTCTTATAGTCAAACGTGGTGTTCGTGCTGGCGTGAAGAAGGATGATGTTAAACCTCCGGTTTTCAAAAGGGGGATATCCGCGGTCGAGGAGCATATTACACAGCTTACTGTCGTCTTTTGCGTCGAAGTCCGTTCTTTTCATCAATCTCTTCAATAGCGCAGCAGCTCCGTGATCATCCCGTGGTCTTTCGTCTTCAGCCATACTGTCATACTCTTCAAGGCGCCTTATAATAGAATCTCTCGTCGGGACATAGCCCCGAGAGAGATCGCGCGCCCATATCAAGCGTGCTAGCTCTTCTCGTGACTTCCACTGGGCTTTCGGGTGTGTATCGGCCTCGACCAGTCGGGCAAGTAACAATTTGATTGGCATGGCGAGATCATGAGGCTTTATCGAAAAAGAACCAGTATCTGATAGTTCTGACTATTGACGGTGATAGTAGAAAGGAGAAAAGTTGGCTGAAATACAAGGAAACAAAAGAGAACTATTGCATGAGAAAAAGAAAAACTGTTGAAGTTACCGAGGAGAAAACGCCATCGAAAATCCGTTATCGCTCATCGGACGGAGGACATTTGAACCATGGTTGAAAGACTCGACGTAACGGTTCCAGACCCTACAGCAACTTTGGATTTTCGGGGGCGCACGGGATCATCGTCGGCGCTCAGACCAACGCGAATGAAGGCTTAGCGCATGAGACCGGTCTGAGGAGAGTTGGCAAGAATAGGCTTTCATGGTGTAGATAGTGAGTAGAACCACGTGATCTCTGTCCTACTGCCTGGAATGCGCTTCAATACTTTCTAGTGTCAAGAAACCCATATCTGGAGAACCATCTATGGAAAAGGAAGACCTCAAGCGACAAGGTGGAGGCTGACTAGGCTCAGTCACGTGATGAGCGAGCCGACGTAGCCGACGACCGACGATCAACGCCTCCTGGGGGTTTCAACCTCAATCCTTCGCCCCTATCAGTCCGCAGTCGAAGAAGGAATAAAACAGTGAGAAATCGCAACCTAAATTAGCGTAGCATTCATCCGCACACACACGGCAGCTCCTTCCACATTTTTGACTCGATACGATGCGCGGCAGAGCAGATTTCTCGACGCAGAAAACTCGTAAAATTCGTTACAACTCATTAACAAACAATCTCTCTAACAAGTGTTTTGAGGAGAATAGAAGCGACTGTTGAAGAAACCATGGATTCTGGGTGGATATACCCTCCGCGGAACGCTCGGGTGCTCGGGGACTCGTGTTTAGGACAGATATGCTGATCGCCTCGTATTTCCTAGCTACCGGTTTCTCACCTTTTCATTAAGGATTTCCTTTCTAGGGAGTTGATTATTCTGCATCAACCAAAAGAAACCTCCAAAATAGACCTGCTAGGTCATGATCAGCATCATCCTTGCTCCATGTGCGCCGGTTATGGTTGTCTCTGATGTGTCGTATGCGCCCATGGCTTCTAGTGCGACTCGAGCACCACTAGAATGGCAAGTATGCCAGGCCAAGCTTTTCGAGACACGATTATCCTGGATAAAAGCCTCGTATGATTACTGTGTATGAGTATCCTTGGTCTCTTGCTCACTTGGTTCTCGTGTGCGACGCTTGCACAGCCCCGGGGGAGAGGCCCACTTAGAGCACCGGGTGGCCCGCTCTGCCTGTTTCATCATTTGCATGTTACAAGGCTCACATGTCTCTACATTTTCCAGAAGGCTTCTCTCTTGGGGTCATTCTCTTTTCTTCCAATCTGATGGTTTGGTCATTCGAGATTCTTTTTTCAGCCTTACCCTCTAAATTCTCACGCAAGGCTTCCTTGACTCCTTGAAACCACGTACCTGGCCGAGCTTTGCTACCCACAGCCACACGGCTTTCAGATAGGAAAGGAAGTGATGTTCGCGCGCAGGAGGGATTACCTAGTACTTACATGGCGCATCCTTCGTAGTGAAGATCTCTCTTTCCGGCTTCACGAGGTCTCTCATCTCCGTTCTCCATCTACACAATATATCACCCCAATACCATGTACCCTCTACACAATGTGGCCTCAAAAGGATACCCCACCAGTCTCGCAACATGCAAACAATCGCCAGTTCGCTCGGTGATGCGGTACTTGCAGTCGCTTCCGGCTGTCCTCCGTACCTTGCTCACCATAACTATTCTGTTCTCCGCTTGTATTCTTTACGGACATGGCCATTTCTATCGAGATCCTGGCAGTGTTTTCTTTGATGAGAGCCGTGCCTATGGTCGCTGGTATACTGCTTTCAGAGAGAACCAAGCCGCGGCTCTCATCACCGAAGTCGAAGCGCAGGGCGCACTTCTAGGTGAAAACGCGGACAATATGGGATTTACAAAGGCAAGGTATAATGCAAGCATGTGCGCCACATTCTTAACAGTCCGACGAGATGTAGAGAAACAGTACCTTGAGGTTCGTACCAATATAACATAAAACAACCACTCCCGTCATTGACCTAACCTAGACCTCCCTTGGCAGCTTCTTGGCTGGCCTGACCCAACCCGAACGGCGCGATGTCAACGTCCAGATCTTCTTCGCCAACACTGAACCCACCCAGCATACTACCTACAATAAGCCTTGGCTCCGACACCTCGTCGATCGCGTTTACTCCTACACCGATATACTACCAGCAGAGGAAGTCCCCTCTTTCCACGCCCTCGAGACCGCTGGCAAGACCGTCCTCTCTAAAGCTCCGCTTGACTACGCCCATGCTCTCCAGCAGTGCTACGACACCACCGCCTCCCCCTACATCGCCCTCTTCGAAGACGATATCATCGCGGCAGACGGGTGGTTTGCACGGTCGCTGTGGGCGGCGCGAGAGACAGCACGGCACACGGAGCAGGAAGGTAAGGCAGGAAAGTGGGTGTACGTCCGGACATTCAACCAGGAGCGGTCGACGGGATGGTCCTCGAAGCACATTGGCGGGAACCACGAGCTGCCCATCTCGCTCGCCATCGGATCCACGCTCTACGTCATCCTATGCCTTTTGCGCTCGAAAACGCATCCTCACGTGGACCGGGCCAGCGCATTCGTGATATCTTTCATCGCCATCCCCGCTTTTGTAGTCCTCTTCTTCCAGTCTGGCAAAGCTTCCCTCCTGCCGCCCGCACCCGGCGTGCGCCCGGAATCCTTTGGATGCTGCAATCAAGCGCTTGTGTTTAACCGGGAGCATATCCCAGGGTTGGTTGGTTATATGCGACAGTGGGCGGAGAAGGGGGTGCATGATATGCTGATCCGGGACTGGGCATGGGAACAGGGCTTGCAGCGGTACTCCGCATATCCGATGCTGGCGCAGCATGTCGGAGCTAGGTCCTCAATCCAGAGAAGCGCGGGAGAGAGCAAAAAAGTGTGGAGCATGGCGTTTGAGACTCTTAATCCAAGGAGGTTGGCGAGGGAGCATGCTAAGACGGTGAGGAGTCTGTACGGGTAGGGAAGAATAATTCTTGTGCGTGAACACTGTAGGGATGACGACCTATGAAAGCGAAAAGATACGAGCATTGAAACCATGAACCTGAGAAATGAACGCGGAGAGATACTCTATATCCTACGGCTGTGAAGCACTCGCAAACCTCGCCCGCAACTCCCTCCTCACAGCCCCCATCTCCGGCCGCTCCAACTCCCTCTCCATCCTCTCCCTGAACTTCTCCATCTCTCTCAAGAACTTCCGCTGCTCCATCGCCTTCGCCCGCTGCCTTTGCCGCCTCGAATAGCTCGGCGACATCCCAAAAGCGGCCCGCGGCTGACAGACCTCCACCCGTATCGCCCGCTGCACCTCCCTTGCCGCCTCCCGCCACTCCACACAGCTGCGTCCGTTCGGTCGCCCGCATCCCTGCTCCCCGCGCCCGCACTGTAACCCCAGCACGATATCGAATCTCTTCAGCCCGCTCAGCGGGGTTAGCCACCCATAGTCGTGGCTACGATCCAGCGTCTCTGCCACCGAATTCCCCCGCCCCGCTTCGCTTAGGAAGTAGGTGTCGAAGAGCCGCAGCTCTAGTCGCTCGAGTTGCGGGATCTGCGCGATCGCGCTACTGAAGCGGACGCGTCTGGAGGCGGTCTCGCCCGAGGGGGCGACGGATAGGGCACGGAGATGCTGGAGCCCGCGCGGGCCGATGTTGTCGACGAAGGGTATTAGGGTGTCGGCGGCGCGGCCGAGGACGTGAAAGAGGTTGGTGGAGTAGTAGAGGGGGTGAGTTTCGGTGTAGAGTTGCCGTGAGACGCGGAGGAGGGACAGATCGATGGAGACGCGGAGGTGGGAGAGCTCGATTGGGGCGGGGGAGCGGTGGATTTTGACGCGGTGGTCGCGGTCGGGGGGGCAGAGGGCAAAGGTGTAGATGAGGTCGCGGAGTTCGCGGGGTAGGGTGAGGAGCATCGTGAGGTTTTAGTAGGAAGATATAAGGTGATGATGAAGGAGAATGGATGTTCGATATCGAGGATTGGTTTTACGTGGTCCAGGAGAAGGGTTCACACTTGCGTTCAGAAACGGGAAGAAAGATGCTGTGCCTCAGATAAGGGAGAGAAGAGAAATTGCTCAGATGGCTGCCTGAAACGGAGGCACGGACGACGCACTTTTAGGACACCTGGAACCAACTGCTTGCTTGCCGCGTATTTCTAAGTGTGTTAAGATCATATTAATGATCGATCTGTATAACGAGGACCTAAAATAGATGCATTATGATAGAGTCGAAACTGAAGGTCGAGGAACTTCACTCCACTAGATAAGCGCACGCTGATACCGACCAATCTCCGTTGAGCAGCACGTGACTGTGACGGAAACATCAACAACACCCTTCCGCCACCAGCTTCTTCATCTGTATATCACATTTCTCAACTTTCGTGATCTGCCCGTCGAGAACTGAGGCCATCAAGGTGAGATGTATCGGCCACAGCTGCGATCCCACCATCGTCTCTTTGCTATCACAATACATTCACTCCTCCAATGACAGCCCCGACTAACTCTATCTCATTCAACAGCCACTCTCTCATTTCTCGACCATACCAACTACAGTCTTTTCAGGAAACTTCAATCGCTCCTCACCTACCTACTATATTCTACCAACTCCGCGATGCGCACTCCCATAACCCTCGCCGCGGCGTTCGTCATGGCCCTAATCTGGACCACCGTGCTCAGCCAGACCACCAGCGTTACCTCGCTTTTCATCCCAGACTACGCCATCGACGCCCCCTCGCTCGCCAGCGTGGTAACCTCCCATGACTCAACCATCGTCTACGACATGAGCAGTTCCCGCTTGACCTTCGGGCCAGGCTTCGTCGAGATACACTACACCGAAGAACCGGTGTTCTCTCAGAGCATCTATTGCGACACTAGGAGCGTTACCGAAGCCGATTGTACTTTGAGCTTTGGTGGTACCGACTATCCTACGACCGAGAGCGAATATCCTTTGACCCTCAGCTTCGGCGCTGATCCGCTGGCAAACAGGGCAGTCACTATTACTGCCGGCTTGGAGAAATTAGGGATGAAGACGGTCACTACTAGCTGGAAGAAACTAGGGATGGGGAGTAGTGCGACTCCAGCGCCTTTCCCTACTGCGCCATCTTCCCTGCCGACATCTACTCCAGCCTGCGCTGGCTTCCTCAAGTGCGGTATCGCGTGCTGCAGGGATGGATACTACTGCCAAGATGTTTATAAGAACAAGTGTGATTTGCTACCGAGCTTCACTTGGCTCCAATTCTCAACTACGACACAGACTGCATCATCCCCCACCCACGATGGCAAGATCTCGAGCACTTTGGCCAGCCCAGCTTTATCGAAACTATCATCCAACTTGAACGCTACCGCAGAACTCACCACGATCCTACGAACTGAGTCTAATACGCCGCCTACCGAGACACATTTGCGCTTAACGACTTCTACCGCCCAAGGACTTTCTAGTATGCCAGCGACTGTCACCCACGTCCTGGGCGCTGGAGGTCGCCATTTCACGATCGCCGTGCCAGCTGCCGGCATCGCAGGATTGCTCCTGGCGGCCTTGGTTTTTTGATCTTTGACGACCTCTAATGGCTTCACTAATACTGACCTTTCGAGAACTCACCCTGGCTCATTGTCGCGAGGCGTGATTTCCAGGGAGTCTTACGATAGATTGGAATCAACTAATTCTGTATACATTTGCTTACTCGCTATACTATCCTGACACCGCTTGAAGTGCTTCAAACCATGTGAAAGGGGCAAGATATTTGGATTTTGACAACTCAGGCTCCGAACAACGGAGACATTTCAAGCGATGGCAGACAGGGGAATACGTACTGACACGTGACGTATCGCTTAGAGTAATTTGATGCTCTATAATCCTGGAAAACGCGCCCATGATGGTTTTGCGGACTTCTATTATCGTGCTGTACAAACATGAGAAAGAAGAGTGGCGGGATTGACGCCCCGGTATCTCTACGTCAATCCCACTACCCTTCTTCTCAAGTCTGGACTTGACGCTATCTAGCTCCACATACTGTAATGTAATTAATCGCTCGATGATAAGCCGGAGAAAGGCTTTGAGAGCTTGACACCATGGGTAGGGACGAAGAAATTAGCGCGGGTGGCGGACCTCGCCCGAAGTGTCAACGGAGCCCATTTCCATGGATACTTAGGTAGTTTCTCAGATTAAACTCCCTAGGTATTCATTCAGCTAGATCATTCACAATAATCGACTTCCTATCTATCCTCAGCAAAGTCCTCTTCCCGAACAACCTGCCACCCGTCAATCCTATCTTCCCTTCCCCGGTCATTCATATCATGCTTTCGCAACACCTCTCTACACCACCCTTCCCCCCAGACCTGCCTCGCTTTATACCCCGCCACCCCCTCTGGCAACGCCTCCACCGCCCCCAGCAGCTCCCTCACACTCTCCTCCTCTCCCTCCAAGTCCGTTAACTTCGTCACATACGTCCGCACCATAAACACCACCGCGCGTGTTCTCGGTAACCTCCGCAGCGTCTGTCGCTCATGCCTTATCCTAACATCCTCAACCCTCAGCGGCGCCTCAAGCTCCGCCGCAAATGGTTCCTGCTGAAATAGCACGTCGTTCGTCTGGATAAACCAATTATACCGCTCCACGGGCTGGGACACCAAAAGCCTGCGGAAGAAGTTCTCGACAGGTTTGCGGAGTTTGGCACCCCATAAGGGAACGGGGAGGTGAATCTTATAGAGCGGCCAGCCAATTCGCTCTTGCAGGTACCAGCCGACGGGCGCCATCGTGAAGGACGCGACGAGGAAGTATTGAGTGGGGTCTTGCTTCCCCGTCCCAGCCATCAGGATGTTGATATCCTCCATCACCAGCTGGGCAGCTACTACTAGTGGCGATTCGTTGAAGGGTTCGCTGATCTTGAATGTCAGGTTAGTGAGCGTATTGTGGATGTATCGGCCTTCTTCTTTCCCCGGGGCGAGGTGGAAGAGCCGGGGATACCGCTTTGTTAGAAATGCGACTATGCACTCCAGCGTCTCGACGCAGGCGGCGTGGACGCGAGGGCCGGGGAGTTGCTGGTACACGCCTTCGGGGAGGGTGGCCAAGAGTTCTCGGCGGAAAGTTTGTTCTGGGAGGTATTTATTGTCGAGGAGGAGCCAGTCAGCTTCTGGCATTCGCTTCAGGCCCATGGTCATGTGGAATTTGCCGGATTTCCAGGGGCGGTAAGGGTGTGGGGGTGTTGAGGCGATGTCAAAATCAGTGTTTGAGGGGATGTGCGCTACGGAGAAGGTTTCAGTGAACGAGTCTGGGGAGGGTTCTCGAGCGATATGGAAGCGGTAGAGCACGAAAAGGAACGTGCCGAGTAGAAGGCCCAAGAGTATAGAAATTGATGCAGACATTCCGTTAGAAGGACATGTAAGTTTCAAGTGATGAAGTTACTGTGTCTCTTGAAAATATGGAAGGTATCGAGGTCCACACGAATCACGATAACTACTATGTATCGAAGGTGAGTAACCTTGACCACGGACATCAAAGAACTCTAGGATATGGCACCTGCGTGTATGACAACGCAACCTGCAACGCGACAGACAGCGACGCATCAATACCGGCTTCACTAACCTCGAGAACAAGCCAAATGCCACCTCATACATGTCATACGCCATCGCTTGGGCGATCGCAAACCCTTCTCTATCCAGGGCTCAAGTCTGAAGAGCTGCTGAGGTTGAATAGTACGCTTCGTTGATAGATGCGTGCATGTACTTGCGCAACGCGCAAAGGACCGGCTGATAGGAGAGGGCATAATGACACGATGACGTTGGAAAGCATTGAAAAAGAAAGAATGGCGGCTGCTGCAGATTGTGAGATCAAAACGATGGTGATAGCTCCAAGGGTAGTGAGTCCGCTCGCCCATGACCGCCCTTTCTTGTTAAAGAGGTCGCCGATAGGGACGGGGTCAAGATCTAGGGGTAATATTCTACTTATAATCGAGGACGCCGACCTCGAGAGTCTTCAGCTGTGGGTCTTGACACACCTTTCCTGCGATTTCTTTCTTTTTGTAGTAGAATTTGTTGCCTCCTTGCTTTGTCAAAGCAGTTACGGCGTTTGGATAAGGTAGTGAGTGAATCATTATCGTAGGAGATTATCACCCAGACGCTAACAGTAGATATCTTTCCTCCGCCGAAAGTGAGTCCGTTTTCCTAGGCGACGAGTTGAGTATCCTAAAGGCGAAGGCACGAGTGTAGCGGGCATTGGGATAGCACTACTGATCTGCAACTTTGCCGTTGCTGATGTGCCGGTGAATCTTTATCCAGATGCATCATGTGCGGAGCGGATGACGGAGATGCTGGGGAGAGAGTTGTATTGGGGTCCGGATCGGAGAAACTTGACTGCCGAAGAACTCCGTTTCATCTCGGCTTTGTCCAGTCTCTGTCCAGCTACTCTCCTCCGCAGCAATCATCAACATACATAGTAAATCTGTCATCAATCCTGCTCCAATAAAGGCTTTGGCCTAGTCTACGCTTCGAATTTGATTGGCATTCACGGTATTCCAATGCCCAATAGCCGGCGCTTCCAGCCCGCCCCCTAATAATGGCCGGCGGCAAGGCCCATCCTACGAGGCACAGCTGCGACGCGCATGAATCGAAAGCACGGCTAGAGTCATTTTGAGGCAAAGTACACCCCGTGGCTCACTTTGCCTTTGAGACGACTCTGAGACCGCGTTGAGGTTCGGGATAGTAGCCGCCTCGTAACGAAGGGAGGTGGGCGCGGTGCTGGCGATCGTGTTGTGGCGTCAATAGCAAGTACGGTGCCGGTCCATTTCCTTCCCCACGATACTCCAATCGAACTATATCCTTAAGTGATGAACTAATCAAAAGCGCATCGGAGAAGCGCATCGGAGAGACGAGGAAAAGAAGAGGGACATGTGACCTGCGACAGTGTACGATTCAAACAGCGCCACGTCGGGCACATCTAGCTTCAGACCCCTGTTTCACGACATTAGTGGCCCGACCAACCCTCATAGTGTCATATCTTTGTGCTTCGCCCTGGCCGGATTTCTTTCTGGCTTTCACTTTCCCTCCATCCATCTTCTTCTGTCGGTGACTGGCTCGCTGTTATCCTCATTCATTCATTTCTTCTCAGCGACCGGCTCGTTCGTTCTTCTTTAATATCTTCTATCCCTCCCAGTAGCCCCGGTAAACTCGCAAGCATAATGCAGAACTCAATGCTTACCAACCTCATCATTCTCCTCTCGCTCTTCCACATCACCGTCTTGGCCGGGCCCACCGTGGAAAAATACCCCGCTATCCTCGCCGTCCGCCAAACGACCTCCAACCCGCAATGCGGCGACTACTCCCGCATCGCCAACCTCTCCACCATCGGGAAGAATTCTACCTATCGCTCCCTCTTTCTACAAGCCTCACCGCGCGGCACTTTTGCGGATGCCGACATGCTTAACGCCGCCATCGCCAAACTACCTACGCTCACCAAAGACGCGGGTCTGAATAAAGCTTGTGGGAACCTCACTACCGTTGCATTTGTGGAAGCAGAAAAGAACTTTACGGAAGGCGTTGTCGCACAGTTTTCTGGGTTAGTCCCGACCGGGATCACAGCGGGACCGGAGGTAGCGTTGATTGTAGGCTTCATCGTGGTTGGATTTTGCGGCATGTTTATATTCGTATGAGCTTCGTGGGATGGTATAGCTAGGTTTGTGATGTTGAACCGCGATAGGCCATTCGTGGATTGGAGTTCGCGCGGCGCACGTGTCGCGATGGGATTGGACTCGAGCAATTGCAATTGTTTCCTAGCCTTTCAACTTTTTTTCTCAGTGTTCCAAGCTCTTGGTAACCGTTACTACCGTATCCGATCATATCTAAATATCACGTGACAGCCCAAGTCCATGTCACCCACGTGGCAGCGCACAATTAATTTGGTGCCTAGGTATGTTTGTTGACTTATTCACAGCCACCTACTCCTAAGGGCGAGGAAGGCAATTCGACCACCAGTACCTCTCAGCCCCCTAGACACCATCAAATATACCTCCTTACCGGCTTCCTAATAAGCTTTGAGAACATTTCTCTATACACTCTCCAAACTCCTAATTCGTGTTCAACACCCGTGCACTTGTATACCGCCGTCTGAGAACCTCAAGCACGTCATCAGAGCTCGTGAATTCCAGATTTGACAAGCCGAATAGCTTTTTAGGGCACCTCAGACAGCGTCAAACTACTCTCTCCTGTTCAACCCATACACCTCGTCGACCCGCTCTTGATGTGGCCATCCACATCCTCACGAACCGCTTCGAATATGGCCGGCGCCCCGGCACGCCGCAACAAGCGTGCGCGAACCGCTCCGAATATGGCTGGCGCTCCGGCTCAACGCAACAAGCGTGCGCGAACCGCGCGTGGTAAGCCTCGTCGTCGTAAGGTAACCTGGCAGCCCTCCAAGGAAGGAACTTTAAGCCAGCTCCCCGACGAGCTTCTACTCAACGTTATGTCCTTCCTCGACCATGATACACTTTTACTGGTAGCAAATCTGGGAAGGTCCTTGGGCCGCACCGCACAGGAGCAACTCTTCCACGCGATCGCGTTAGACACAAGACACCTCAATGGCATCTTCCACAGAGCTAGGCAGCTAACGCGAACTCTTCTCGATCGCCCAGACCTTCGAAGTAAAGTCAAAAGCCTGTCAATGTATATCGCGCAAACCGGACGATCAACAACCAATGACCCAGACCCCCTCAATCACGCTCAGAAGGCAACCATGGTGAACATGATGGTGAACGCCCATTGGGGCATGATCGGAGGACGAACTGGCCCGGTTGCCGAGGCGTATCGCAGCCGCTGCGGTGGCACGCTTGGAGCAATGCTCATGCTGTTTCCTACGCTGCAGTCTTTTGAAATCAAAACTCAGTCGGTGAAGACGAGCATTGCACTCTACACCATGATTTTCGGCGTTCTGAGAGCTCCTCTCCACCGCATCCCGGCGTTCTCCAAGCTCCGCAACCTAAGTCTCGAGCAACCCATTGGCTGCCCTCCGCTCCCATGGCTGTACTTTGGCGCCCCAGACTCCCTCTTAGAACTTGGCAACCTCACACGTCTAGAAATTTCGATCCTCAGCACGCAAAATCTAGTGCTACTCGCAGCTAGCGCTCCTACACGAGTACTTGGCATCAAGTACCTTTCCATCCAACTCGACCTTTCGTCTGCTGCTTGGCCGATAGTCACTGTTGGCTTAGCGAACTTCCTTCGCTGCACTGGCCCTCTTACATCTTTCACCTTCACGGACGCTACGGAGTGGTCGGAGCCAGATGGCTCGACGCGCGTCAACCTGATCTACTGCGTCTTACTGTCCTACCTCACCGCCTCTCACGAAAGTCTCGAGAAGTGTACGATCGTCTGTTCGTCCTGCCCCAGCAAGTCTCCGCGCGCCTATCCCATGACCAATCTGCAAGCTTTCAAGCGACTGCGAGTCTTGGACATTGAGCAAACCGCGCTCGTAGGTCGCCCGATCGATAAAATGGACAAGACTTGGGATCATACCGCTGGAAGAGAAGTGGCATTGGCAGGGACCGGACTGCTGGAGAGGCTCCCGCTCTCGCTGGATACTTTAGTCGTCAATGGCGCGGACATGGATCTCATCCGGCTCTGCGACGATATGCTGCTGCAGAAGTGTATGGCGGCCAAAGTGTGCGATGGCGCAAAACATGTGGTAGGGGGTGGGGCTCATACGCAAGCAGAACAAACTAAGGGAGGAGTCGAGCTACACGGAAACGAAAATCTGGGGGACGAAAGGGCGGAGTGTTGTATCAACACGGAATGGGACGGCGAGCCCTCCGTCGGAGGGGAGAGCGAGCAGGTCAAGGAAGAGAAGGTGTGTACGGACAATTTTCCATTGGCGAGTCTCCAGACAGTGAACGTCAAGCTGGGTAAGACCCGGCAGGTGGTACCAGCTACCTTGTTGGCGCGATGGGACCAGGTTGGTTGGAAGCTAGATGGGCAGGTCGAGATGGAGGATCGAACTATCTAGCCGTAGCAATTTCTAGTTGAGCGGGTGTAGGCGTATCCCTACTACGGCCTCAGCAGCCATTGTGCTACCGCCTACCACATCTCTCACACGTTCCCGCTCACGGCGATTCTTACAATGCTGCTCACGATGCTGCTCACGATGCTGCTCACGATGCTGCTCACGATGCTGCCCACGATGCTGCTCACGATGCTACTCACGATTGTTGTAGACAAGCTGTCGTTACGTGCCGTGCATGTATACGGCTGGCAGTTGTACGGCAGCGTTGTTACAAGGTCTCGAATACTCGGTGTAGAACCATTGTGTATTAGTAGAAGTATTAGAGGCTAACCCTCCAACACGTTATAGCTATCTATCCTGGTCCTGTAACCCTTCCTTTCTTCCTATTATCTGCCTTTATATTACCTGCACCCTATAGGGTTACGTTATACGTAACAATTACCGCGCCTAAGAATTATCTCTCCTAAGATAGTGTAATAAAGAAGAAGTATTAGTATCTAGCCCCGGCTATAGCTACCTCTACTATTACTACTACTATAACCTTATCTCTTTAATAGTATTATCTATACCTTTATAGATATATTTATAGTTTATATATTTTCTATAGCTTATATCTTTTTTATTAGCTAAATCTTTCTAGTAAAGTATTTTAATATAGATAGATATTTTTTCTTTAGCTACTTATTACTAATAAGAACTTATAGCTATTTAGTTTACTTTTTTTCTTTAACTATTTTATCTTTAGTAAGATTAAAGTATACTATAGCTATACTAGTAACTTTATTTTATATAATATTATTATTCTTATTACTAGTAGAATAGTTAGAGAAATTATTACTAGTAAAATAGTTAGAGAAGTTATTACTAGTAGAGTTATTATAGATAGAGTTATTATAGATAGAGTTATTATAGATAGAGTTATTATAGATAGAGTTATTACTAGTAAAATTATTATAGAAAAGCTATTTATTTTTACTTTTATTTTTACTACTATATATATAGCTATTAATATTAACTATTATTATATTAATTTTCTTTTTAGTAATCTTTTTATTTTTACTATTTAATATATCTAGTATAGCTAACTTTACTAAATTATAGAGTACTAGAAAGGTTATATCTAAATTTACTAGATTATTATTATCTAAGGCTACTTACTTATTAACTATAGTATTATTATAGTTTACTTTAAATAATAAGTTTTTTAGATAATTATATTTAATATAGAAGCTATTAAAATTTTATTATTCTAGCTTTAGTTATATTTAAGTTATACTAGTTCTAGTTATAAAATTATTCTTTAATAGCTTTTACTTTATAGTTATTACTTTTAGTATACTACTACTTATTATACTTTTTAGCTTTACTAGTATAGATTCTACTAAAGTTAGTAGTAATAATACTAGATAGCTATATAAAAGCCTTATAGACTTTAGCTTATTATACTATATATTTTATACTCTTTATTAAAAGCTTACTAATAAGTATACTATTATTAATAGCTTTCTAGATAGTATTCTATTAGTATTTATTATACTATATTATAATTTTAAAGTATTTATTAGTAACTTATATAGAATATATAGTAATTTTCTACTTTACTAAAAAGATTTTATTAGTATTTTCTTCTATTTAGTAGTATAAGCTTATAAACTAGTAGTTATTTCTCTAGATTTTTTTAAGGCTACTAATATAATAATTTCTAGTTCTTTTAGTATTATTTTAGATATATAGAGTTAGCTTACTAGTAATATTATTTTAATAGGTTATACTATATAAAAGTTAGTTTCTTATAGCTTATTATTATTTATAAGAAAGATAGAAATAGTTATTACTACTCTACTTATTAGAGATAGTAGAAGAATATTATATTTAAAAAAGGCCTATATATCTTAATTAATATTTATACCCCTTATTATAATATTCTATAAATTAGCCTCTATTACTTTAATAGCCTTTTTATTAAGATTTATATATAAGTTAGTACTTTTATAAATTAATTACTAGAATACTATAGTAATAGTAGCGCTATTACTTATTTTTTTTAAGTACTTCTCTATATCTTAAAAAAGAGCTTAATAAGCTCTAGTTTTCTATATAAATATACTCTAGATAATAGTATTAATACTAGCTAAAGCTATAAGTACTAATAATATTTTATTTATAGCTTATATAGTTTTTCTATAAATAAAGTTTTAAGTAGTTTATTTATAGAAAATATAGATATAAATACTTTATAAAATATAGCTAGCGCCTATAATTAGGTATTAGTTTTAAGTAGTTTTAAATCTAGCTTCTTTACTACTCTTTAAATATTTAGCCTAGATAAGAAGTTTAGTTTTATATATAAGTTTCTTTTAAAGTATTTTAATCTTTTTTTAGAGCTTATTTTTCTATATCTTTATTTTTATATTATTATAGTATAAACCTAGAATTATAATAATTATATACTAAGGTTACATGCCGCCTCTTATATAACCTAAGTAAAATGCTAGCCTAAGGCGCTAGACTATAGCCTATGCGCCGGCCTTAAACTATAACCTTTTAAGAGCTTCTAGCTCTCTCTCTTCTTTTTAGCTTAGATTTATATAATAGTTAATATACCTTATTATTTATATTATATTAGCCCTCTATATAATCTAAGCTTACTCTTCTATACTTAGAATCTTATTAATTTTTTCTAGAACTCTATTATAAGATTTAGATATTTTTACTAAACCTAATTAAATACCCGCCGGCCTAGCTATATAGCTACGCGCGGCATCTAAATCTAACCTAGTAGACTATAATCTAGTACTACTTTCTTTAAATAAGCTAGTAGCTAATTTAATAGCTAGGCTTTAAAATAATTTAAAGACTCTAAGCGCTATAAATAGTACTAATTTAACTTTAAAAAAACTACCTATTACCTATACTTCTATAACTCTATTAACTACTAGTAATAAAAAGGCCTACTGCGCCGCGCGCCTTATATACTTTTAGGGCGCAGCTAAAAATTCTTCTACTCTAGCTATTATTTCTAGCTTTTACTATAGAACTAGAGAACTAATTCTAAATACCTAAGAATAGACTTAAGCCTTCTTATAGACCTTAAATAATACTTAGTATACTAATATCTAGCGCGCTAATATCTAGTACGCTAATACCTAGCGCCCTAAATACTTAGTAGATAATCTAGTTAATACTACTAGACTTTTAAACTAGAACTAGACTATTACTAATAAACTTAACCTAGATTATAACTCTAATAATAAAGGCAGCTTTATTACATCTAGTATAAATACTCTAGATAAGCGCGCTATTTAGTTTATAACTAAAGATAATATAAATAAATAGGCTAGAAATAAGCTATACTCTACTTATTACTATATCTCTATAGTAGACTAATAAGTATTTATTCTAGTTATATACTATAAAACTAAATAGGTTCTAAATACTAAACCTAAGTATATAGATATTCTAGAAGAGCTATAAGAAAGTAACCTCTAGTACTATATTTAGCTACTAGTCTAGCTTCTTAACTATTATACTAATAGTACTATAACTATTAATATTATAGTTATAAATAAGACTAAGTTTACTACTATAGTAAATAAGAATAACTTTATATAGTAGAAATTCTTCTAGAAGCTCTATATAGAATATAAAGTTAGCTTTAAAAAAGCTAAGAATAAAGATAAGTATTATAATAAACTCTAGAATAAGTATTAAAAGTATAAGTAGAATATAACTAATAATACTACTATAGTAGAATAAGAGTTAGAGGCCTATTATACTAAATAACTATAGTATACTACTAGTAGTTATTAGGCTAACCTTAAGCTTAACTAGATGCGCCTATACTATAACTACTAGTATAGTAAGTACTAGACTCTTAAGAGAATATATAAATAGCTTACTATCTATATTAAGAAGCTTAAATAATAGCTTTATTAATAAGGGGTTATACGCCTATAGCCCCTAGACTTTAACTATAATTCTAATAATAATAGTTTCTATTCTTCTATATCTATAGTTCTACTTTATTAATATTCTATTAGCTAGCCTCTATAGTTTAATCTAATTAAGAGTAAGTCTACTACTCTATTTATATCTATTTAGAACCCTAGCGCATATATAGTAATATACTACTACTTTAATCTAGATAAGTTTAGTAGTAGTAATAAGAATAAGCTATTCTACTAGTAGTAGTATATATAGGTACTTAGTAAGATAGATATTTATATACTACTATATACTACTATATATTATTATATAGTATATATCTATAATAGGCTTAAAAGAAAAGCCTTTAATATAATTTTCTATTAGGCTAAATTTAATAGTAAAGAGCTATACCTCTCTATAGAAGAATTAATTAATAACCTAGATAAGGTCTATAGACTTTTTAATAAGGCGGCTAATATATATACTAATTTATATAATAGTAAGTTTATATAAGAAAAAAATAAGCGCATTATAACCTAGGTAGAATACTTTAATACTAGCGTAGCCTTTCTTTACCTTAAAGACTCTAAGAAGATCTACTATATATAATATAATCTTGCTAATAGCCTTAAATATAAGGCTACTAATAGATAGAATAGTAATATAATAACTTTTATTACTTTTCTATAGACTCTAGAATTATAGCTTAATATTATTAAGCTAAATAAGAATACCTATAAAGAGAAGAAGATCTTTAAGTCTATATATAATACTTATAAAGCTACTAGTACTAGCTCTACTATACTTTACTATCTACTACTTACTAATACTATACTAAGTAATATTACTACTATAAATAACTCTCTAAGCCTCTTTAGTTATAATTACTGCACTATTACGCGCCTTAAGTAGCTTAATTACTACTAGAACTATCTTAAGTATAGATATATAGCTAATAGTAATACTCTATATATTAGCTAATAGCTAGTACCTATCTATAAAGTTAGTAGCCTTACTAATAAAATTAATCTTACTAGTATTAATATTAGCGCTATCTATACTAGCTCTACTTATAATAAGATAATAGAAAATACTTAGTTCTTAGTAATAGTTACTACTAAGAACCCCTAATAGTCTTTAATAATAGAAAATTAAGAGTAGTTATAGATAGAATTACTATTTTAAAATAAGAAATTAAGCTAGTTATTATATATATATCTACTTTTATACTCTAGCTAGTTAATAGTAAATAATTTAGCTTTTTAGATAGAATTCTCTAATCTAATCTATTTACTACTAAAATTCTCTTTAATATAGAATTAGGCTCTTAATTTCTTTATTTAAAAACCGCATACCTATATAAAATATCTATCTAACTCTTCTTATAACCTATTATTCTTAAGCTTACTAATAGTAAGCCCTCTATTATACTAGACTATATAGTAGATATTACCTTTTATATTAGTAACTACTATAATACTATAACCTACTATATTACTAATACTAGATAATATAATATAATCTTAGATATACTCTAGCTCTAGCTTTATAACTCTACTACTAGTTTTAGAAAGATCTAACTATCTTCTAATCTAACTACTATATATCTAACTACCTCTATTATAGTAGACTAGTTATTACTAAAAGCCTTATCTATTTAAAATATATTAAAATTAAACTATACTAAAACCTAGGCGATTTCTATAGCTCTTAATATAACTCTAACTCTAACTTTAATTTTAACCTTAGCCTAACTATTAAAGGCCCTAATAATATAGAAGACTTTCTTTAGCTAGATTATAATAGTAAGCCTTTTCTACCCGAACTAGTTCTACTAGATAAGCTACTAGCTTATAATATTTAATTTATCTCTATATATACCTATTCTACTATAGCTAAATATAATAAGAATATAGTAATAACTATTACTTTATAGAATTTTAAGTAGCTAGATAAATCTCTAGATATAGATAACTAATATACCTATAGATAATAGATTATAAACCTAGTAGGTATTACTACTAAGAACTATTATTAGTTTAAAGAAAAAATAATAAAATTACTATATATATAGACTAGCTTTAATAAAAGATTTCTCTATTCTTTTATTAAATCTTAAACACTTTTAATTTATAAGTAGCTAATAAACTACCTCTATATAGGCCTAGCGTAGACTATACTATTAATTTTAAGAATCTAAATATAAAACCCTCTATTCTATACTAGTATAGCCTCTCTTATAATAAGCTGTATACTATTAAAGCCTATATTAATAAGATACTTAGAAAGAGCTTTATTTACCCTAGTATATTACTATTTATAGCGCCCGTTATTATTATCTATAAGCTAGGCGGAGGACTCTATATCTATATTAATTACTACTTACTAAATAAAATTATAATTAAGGATAGAAATGCACCTTCTCTCTTATATAATATAATTACGCAGCTTTATAAAGCTAAGATATACTCTATCTTTAATATTATTACTATATTTAATAATATCTACGTTAAGAATAGCAATTAGTATAAAATAGCCTTCTATACCTAATATAGTATCTTTAAATTTATTATTATACTCTTTAGCCTATATAATGCTTCTAGTATATTTTAATTATT
>MU004191.1:0-33541 GCA_010093605.1 Lophium mytilinum | reverse complement strand
ATATCTTTTATAATCTTCTAGTATTTACAGTTAAGTTCTAATAAACTTAAGTAGAACCCGTCTTAATAGAAGAATTATTACCTTCTACCTCTACTTAATCTATATAATATACTTCTCCGCAGTAGTCTACTTATAGTAGTATCTATTCTACTATTCCTTCTCTATCTATTTAACCTACGCAACCTATATAATATACTTCTCTATAGCGGTCTACCTATAGTAGTATTTATTCTACTACTCCTTCTCTATCTACTAAACCTACCTAATATTCTACTCTAGGGCGGGCTACTTATAGTAGTACTTATTCTCTTACTTCTCTAACCTCTTAACCTACTTAACTAATATAACTTTCTTATACCTAGCAGTCTACTAGTAGTAGTATATACTCTAGTAAGTTAAAAGCGGCCTAATATATACCTAAAATTTAAAGTAATATAGAATTAATAGAAGCTATAGAGCAAGATTAAAGTAATAGTAGTAAGCATGCTATTATATAGACTATTAAGAAAGCAGTAGTTAAAGGAGAAGAAGAAGCAGCTAAAGAAAGTAAAGTAAATAAAGAAGTAGCCTAAGTAGATAAAGAAGTAGAAGAGGCAGTATTAGAGTTACTATTATCTATATCTTCCGCGTTGTCTCCTTATATACCTGCGTTACTACTACCTCTAGATACTAGAGAGGTGTTACCCTCTCTATTACTACCTTCTAGCGTAGGGATATCTTAGTAAGCCGTAAATAATAATAATAGAGCTCCGGGCTAGGTTCTACCCGCTATACGCTATCTCTATAAAGTGTTTCTTAAACCTATAGCTATACTATATATATATACAGGCGTATATACTATTCTTACTCTCTAGAATACTCTATAGATAGCTATAATACTACGCGTAAGTTTACGCGCTTAATAAACTATAGCGGCTTCTACTTCTATATAACTAGAACTAATAATATAATACTAAATACTAGCCCTTATTACTATATTACTGCTCTACGTACTTGCGTAAATAACTAATAAAGAGATTATAGCAGAATTATTCTTAGCGCAATAAAATAAGGCCGTAGAAGTACTCTCTAGAATAGACGCTGCGGAATAAATAGATAAGAAGAAAATACTAGCTAATATAAGTCGGTTTATGCAACTAGCGCATAATAATAGTTAGGTTTAAATAGAGTAGTACGCTGCCTTATTATCTCTCCGCCTAACGCTAGTAACTAAGGTTATAGAAGAGGAATTTATCTAACTTAAGAATAAGGTAGAAGCAGGTATAGATATAGATAAGGTATTAGATAATAGAGTTAAAGAGGGTAGAGAAGGTATATATACGCAAGGATAGTAAGATACTATAGATAAATTACCGGGTTTACTTAATAAAGTTATGCTAGAGAATTAAGGTAGTAGGGTAGATAATATAGCCTTAAATAGTAAAGGTAATAGCAAGATTATAGATAAAGTTATAGATAAGATAGACTTTAATAGGTAAGTATTATAAGCTCTATAGTTTATATAAAGCTAATATATATAGGTATAATAATCTATTAGTAAATACTCTATATATAGTAAGTATAATCTAATTAGCGTTAGAAGTCTAGTATACTTACTATATATCTTAACTCTTTCTATTTAGATAATATAGTAGCTAATATTATAATATAGCAAGTAACTATATAATAGTTCCTTAGAGTAGATCCCTTAGCTAAGTTACTAGCTTTCTTCTAGCTTAGAACCTTCCCTCCTAATAAGAGCCTATTATAGCTAATGCAGCCTTCTATTTAATAAGCTAACTAGAGCTATTATAGAGAGAGAATAATTCTAATAACTTTAATAATATCCCATGGAAATTAATATTAAGCGGAGAAACTAGTAATATAGAAACTCTAAGGCTTAGTTTTATAAGGTCTAAAGCTAGCTTTATAGTAAATAAAGAGATTAAAATCCGGTAAGTGTATAATATTAATAGCGTTATTATTAGCATCTCTACTTTAGCGGCCTATAATTTATACTTCTTACTATCTCTATAACTATCCTTTCTTTAAAGTATTACTTAAAACTAATATATTATAATATGCGGCTATAAGCTCTATATAATAAAGCAGCTTTATATAAAGTATAGATATAAGCATTAATTTAAAACTTATATATTTTTCCCCTAGATACCAATACTAAATAAGTAGAAGGGTAATACTTTACATCTACTAGATATAATATAAGCAGCTTAGCTTAATAATATTATCTTACCTATAGTAAAGCATACTCTAATACCTAATAAGTAGTAGTATATACTACACAGTTTTAATATTATATAGGGTAAAGCAAGCATTAAGAAAGAAAAATATATAATATTATCTAGAGACTCTTATATTAATACTAAGTATATAATTCTATAGTATTAACTCTAAGAATTCTAGAACTAAGTTCTTTATAACGCAGAAAACTTTATAGGAATAGACACTATACCTAAAGATTTATTTAAAGAAGTATTCCTAGTAGTCTTAGATTATAATCTAAAAATAGTATATAAGTTCTTAAGTATAATTTAAAGCAGGGATTAGCTACTATATACTTTAACTACTACTTTTAATAAAAACCTAATTAATATACTAGATAAGGGAATATAGATTAACTATAGATATAAAAATGTTCTAACTACTAATTAGCTAGATACCGGGGTTACCCTTCTATGTAAAACTAGCTATAATAACTACTAGGCCACTTACTTCTATAATAGTAGAAAAGAAAAGATTTATATAATATTATACCCCTACTATCTTACCTAGGGCGCGTTATCTTTAATAGTAGAGCTCTAAGCAGGTAACTATAGCCGTATTAGTAGTATAGTATATAATAAAATCTATAATAGTAATAAGATTATACTTAAGTTACCTATTAAGAATATTACACCCTTTTATAATACTTAACTAGAAGCTCTTGCAGTCTTAACTAAAATAATTAAGCAGTAGTTTAAAGCGGCAGGTAGCTCTAGAGAATTATTAAAAAGAAAATAGCTTTAGAATAGTCTTACTACTATTCTCTAACGCTACTATACTATACTCTGGAGAGATAGATACTTATTCTATAGGGTTTAAACCGAGTTCTAAGTACTTCTTACTATACTTAAGTAACTTAAAGAAAGCGCAAGTCCTAAATTTACTATAAAGAATAGGCTAGATAATAGTAGTAAGCCTTATTACCCCTACTAGGTTCTTTCTATAGAAGAAGTTAATACCTTTACTATTATAAACCTTAATTACTAGGTATTTCTTTTCTAGGTACTATCTCTTTAGGTTACCCCCGGGCGTAATGCTAGGTATATAGCAATACTAGATAAATAGCTAGTAAATAGTTATTTAGCATCTCTTTATATCCGCCTTGCGTAAATTACTACTAGATATAGTAATCCTACTTAATTATCTATACTATAGAAAAAAGAGTAGATAAATTAAAAAGACCTCTAGAATCCTATAACCTTATATAGCCTTAGGTTATTAGACTCCCTTAAGAAGTATAGCATAGCTTAGCTAAAGTTAGAGTACTTAGATTAGATAATAACGCCCCTATAACTTAGCTCTTAAGGTGTTAATTAACTATAAGCCGGCCTTAGGAATTAATTCTAAGCTATATTTACTAAAGCTTAGATCTAGGTATTTCTTACTAGAGAGGATATAGAGATGCAGTATCTATAGTATAGCATTATAGTATAGTACACGCTAGCTATTTAACGCAAAAATAGGACTAAAGTATAAAAAGATTAGCAATTAGCACCGCTATAGATAGGTAAGGCAGCTGCGCTTATTATTAAGGTATACTATACTAATATATATAAGCTTCTAAGCAGATAGTATATAGAAGAAGATAGAAATACTAAGATATAATAGAAGAGTAAAGAACTATATAACTAATTTCTTAAAAGTATTCTAAATAGATCTATAGTTATACTTTATCCTAATATACTTATAAAGCTATATAGAAAGTTAGAACTTATAGTAAGCTACGCCTATATGCGGAATATAGCTAGAAATAGTAATATAAATTATCTAAGGCACTTAACTAGACGCTAGATTAATTAAGTCTAGCTGCTATTTAATATTATAGATCTAGCTATAGAAACTTAAAAATAGAATAATAGTCCCTTCTACATAAAATTATAAAGATTAAATGCAATAATTAGAAATAAAGCGTTACTAAAAACGGTAGAATAATTCCTTAATAATCTATAAGTAAGAGCCGCCTTATTACTCTAGGTTCTTCTAAGATACAATAATAATAAAATTTTAACTACGCGTTAAGCTAAATAAAATAACTCTAAAGATATATAAGATAATATTAGGGGAAGAGATATAATTATAAATATATAGTAGATCTATATATAACTACTAAATAGCTACTACTATAAGGTAGCCTAACTAAGCTAATATATTAAAGAATAGGCTTAAGGGGGGGCAGTTAACCTTAGTATAGACGTAGTTGCAAAGAAAGTATAGAATATAACCTAGAAAAGCCTAGGAAAGTTAAAGATAATAATAATAGAGGATAATATTATAGGCCCTAGGGGTTAAGTTAATCTAAAATATATCTAGCTTAGGTTTAAGTACTATATACTAAATAGCCTAAGGGCTTATTTAGGCAGAATTCTAATAATTAAAGAATTCTAGAATTATTTAGCAATATAGAAGGAGCAAGAGGGGGATATAAGTAGTTAGTTATTAGATAAAGAGTATAAGTATAAAGAGAGTTTAGGTAACTACAGCTTAGAAATAGAGAACTCGGGGGACTTAGAGTAAGAGGCCTAGAAGAATAAGGCTTAAGTAGAAGAGTTCTAAGGAGCATATAGATTTAAGTATTAATAGGTAGACTAGTAGGGGCGGCGTTATAAATAAGAATTATTAATAAGAAAGGTAGTAAAGTAATTAGTATAAGATATAAAGAGCGTTAGTAGAAAGGCTTCTAGCTAGGCTCTTATATAGTACGTAAATACTTATCTAGTAGATATATAGTAGTAATATATATAAGAAGAGAGGTAATAATAGGCGTACTTAATATAAGTAGTAAAGGGCCCTAGTAGAAAGGCTTTCTAGCAAGACTCTTATACTATAGGTAAATAGTTATATAATAACGCGCGATATTCTATTAACCTATCTTAGTGTAGTACTATATTACTAGAACTAGGTAATATATAGTATAGTATTATAGATTAACTATAAATATTTATATATTAGCAAAATTAAGTAAAATACTAATATATTTATACCCGTTATTATAGCTGTAATGTAACCCCTATTACAATACGTTCCTAATATATATAACGGCGTTACGTGCTCTCTAGCACGTAATTACCGTTACATAACTAGTCTTAGCGCCAGCCTCGCCTACCTTTTAGCCGGCGCTCCGCGCCCTTCTCTCTCTCTTATAGTTACTTTATCTATATATACTAATATTAGGTCTTCTCTTATAATCCGCTATTACACTATAATATAAAGTAACTACCCTTCTAGCTTCTAGAAGTTTCTAGAAGTACCCTCTTTTTATCTATCTATCTATATTAGCAACCCTATAATTAACTAAATAGCTATTTTAATAGGCCTAATTTTAATATATAAACCTAACAACCTCTATATTAATATAGGGAGACTTAAAAGAAGGTTCTATAATCTTATAGTAAGGACTCTATATACCCCGCCTACTATAGTTAGCGCGCAGGCCCTATAAACCTGCTTACTATTACGCGTAACTAACTAATATAAGCGCAGTTACTTTCTAATAATAGAGTAAGAACTATATATACCCTATTAGTAATAGGCTAGCGCGCAGGCCCTATATACCTACTTACTACTATTACGCGCAACTAACTAGTCTATGCGTAGTTATCCTATTTTTATTTACTAATTAAAGGCAGCCGCTAAGAATAGTACTAGCTACTCTAGAAAGCACGCCTACTTCTAAGCTTTTATAGAGAACCTATACCCTCTACCTTATACTAACCTTTCCTTCTATAGTCTACTAATACTTACTAGTAAAGATATAAATAATACCCCTAAGACTAGCTATACTAAGCTATAGTAGAAAAGCTCTAACTCTATATAGTATAGCTATACCTAGCGCGCAGCTTATAGGTTTACCTCCCGGCGGTAAAGCTAATAAGCGTCTAGTTATTACTACTTCTACTCTCCCTTCTAGCTTATAAGCTACTTAATCTACTCTTACATTTAACTCTTAGAAAGTATATAAGCTTAATTACTAAGAAAAGGAAGCTGCCTATAAGATAGGCGGCGGAGGAGTATTACAACACTAACTAACTGTAACCCCGGAAGCTCTCGCTGCACGTACTAAGAAATTTAGTAATCTAGGACTAGATATTTACCTTCTACTAAATTAATTTAGTACTAATCTACCACGGAGCTAAGTCTAGTACAACCTTACTAACTCTACTAAGTAGGATACTAATAATAACGCCTATGCATAAGAAGGTAAAGGTAAAGGTAAAGATAAAGAAGACTTTAAGTTATTCGCTAAAATATCTATACCTTATGCCGTCTAATTTACTAAACCCCTAGTTAACCTAACTACTCTATTCTTCTTCTAAATTCTAATTACTATAGAGGACTAGGTTATTATCTCTACTACTAATACTATTGCAATTCTAAATATCTACCCTACCTAAGAACAGCCTAATATAGCTAACGCAGGCGCTAGTAACGCAGGCGCTAGTTCCGCTAGAACTAGCGGCTAACTACCTAACCGTTGATAGTCCCTCCTTATAGATAATAAAGATAACGGCATAGTCTTTATTATTAACTAAGCCTGTAATAGGTAATCTATTAATATTACTATTAATAATATAGAAGAGCTTTGCGATATAGCTTAAGATAAATATATTAGTATTTACGCCGCACTACTTAACTGCCGCCGAGAACTTAGTAAGTTGCATAAAGATGTTAGGAATATAGTAGTAGCTATTTAATAGAAAGATAATAAAATTACATAACTTTAAGAATAATAAGGCGCATAAAATAGTACTATAATTACTAACCTTAAAAACTAAGCCGCTAAGCTCTATTATTAAGTAGCTAAGATGCATACTAACGCTAAGAACTTTGCTAATAAACGCGACAGTCTTACTAAGTAGCTAGAAGATAAGCGCAAGAAAACTAACACTTAGACTATCTTTAACGCTAAACTCTATATTAAGGTTAAAGGCCTTACTACTAAAGTAGCTAAAGTTACTTTTTACCGCGACTAATACTAATAGCAGCGCGACACCTTTCGCGCTTAGGGTATAGAGTATAAAAAGAAGTACTAATAAGCTATATAGTAATAACCCTAAGCGCGCTCTTAATAAGATAACGCAGCTAAGCGCGGTAACTATAGCTACCTATCTAATAAAGGCAACAGCAATAATCCTCCTAATTGCAATTATTTTACCTAGCCTAACTTTTTATACAATCTAAACGCCTAACTTATAGCTAGCCTACACTAGCTATATACTAAGTTCCGCGACCTATAGAAGTTTAAAGAATAAGATAACTAATCTAAATATAAATTATAGAAAGTGCACGCCTATACTATCTTCTAGAATAAACCTTAAGATTTCTATAATAAGTAAGCTAAGCTTAAATACATTAAATCCTACTATATTAGATTCGCTAAAAGCGTTATATGCAACCGTACTTAATAGGACCGCCCTATAAGTAACAACTTTAAAATAATTAAAAAAATATTTAAAATAATAAACCCCTATTTTATAATTAAGGACAAAGCTATAGCTATAAATAATAAGCTTTACAGCTAATAGGCATTTATAAAATATAACAAGAAATGGCCTATCTTCCTCCTCCGGTTCCAGGAAATAATATTAATAGACTCCGATAAGGAAATGGACTTTATTAATTAGAAAGGATAGCTTAAGCGCCTTATTACCCCTAAACTTAAAAGTTAGGTTTTTAGCGCTGCTAACAACTATATATTCTAGATAGAACTAGTTACCGCCGTTAACTGTATAGTGTTCTTTCTTACCAGTAAACATAAGCGCGCCCGTAAATAATAACGCACTAACAGCCTATTCTAAAATAATAGTAATGGATCCGCATATACTAATAAGCTATTTAGTAAGAAGTCTAATTATAGCTTCTAGAACTTTAACCGTAACCCTAAAGCGTATTTATTACGCCCTATTATAGATAATAGCTTACGCTGCTAAGACTATAATAGTAATACCCGCCGCATTTATCTCCCTCCTGTAGTAACTAAAGTGCTTAATAAATAAGATAAAGATATCTACTATAACTACCTTAAGATAGGACACCGCGTATTAGACCGCAACTATCCCTATATAAAGAACGCCCCTCCCTCTAAAGAGATAGTCTAATAACGCCTTGCCCGCTTCTAGAAAGAGCTTAATTTAAAGCTCTCTATAGTTTACTATATAGATAATTTCGCATCTAATATTAAGCTTAGTAACGCGCTAGCCGCTGTTAATAATAATAGTAGTAATAATAACGCCGCATAGGGAAACTCTTTAGACTTAAATAGTATAGATTTTCCCTAGGCTCTAACTATAGTTACGGTTAGAGTCTAGCAGGTATTTATCTAAGTGCATTAGTTGCCTACATTTGCAAACTAAAGCAACCACCCCCTAAGCTAGATAAACTCTAGCTCTCTACCTGCGCTGTTAATTCCTCTAAGAAAGTTACATAAGAAAAATAGCTTAATTTTAAATGCAGAATTTATACTATTACCTCCGGTATTATTAATAGTAGGTACTTAATAGATATAGGCTGCTTATATCTAGCTTTTATATTATAAATATTTATAAAAGCCTATAAGCTTATAATAGTCCCCATTATAAAGCTAATACTACTACGCCTTACTAATAGCTAGTTAATGCTTATAGTTACGCATAAGGCTTAAATTACGCTATTACTTAGAGCCTATATTAAATACCTATAGTGCTACGTTACTAACCTTTAGAGCTATAATATTATTCTTAGTATACCCTAGTTTAAATACTATAAGCCTAGTCCTATATAGAAAGAGCACGCACTAGATTTTAACTCTAACTACTACGCTAGCCACTATCTATATATAGACGGCTGTTAATATATTTAGAGTAATAGCCGTAACTAATATATTACCTATAAAGAAAAGAAGCTATATAATAGTGCCCTACACGAAATTATTAACTATTACCGCAAGCTTAGCCTTAACCTAGCTAAAGCTAATAACTTCCTTGCTAAATATTATAAGCTTACCTGTAAAGGTAAGGAAGACGCTATTATCTAACTATAAAATAAAGACTTTAATAAGCTTTACTACCTTAATACTTAAGAGGATAAAGATACTTATACTATAGCTAATAATCTAGCTCTCTATAGACTTAATAAGCTAAATAACTCCCTAGCTTAGAAATAAGCTGCATTTATATCTAATATCTTTATAATTAACCCCGCTAACTACAGGAAATTCTTTAATAAAATAAATAGACCACCTATTACTAATAATAAGATTAAATAGCTACTACTAGATTAGCTCCACTACCTCTATAATGCATAGAACCCACAAGCAGTAAATATACTGCCCCCTTACCGCAAAATAGACCACGCAATTAATATTAAGCCTAATAGTAAACTACTAGTATAAAAGGTCTACAGTCTTTTATAAGATTAAGCCGCCGTAGTTAAAGTATTTATTAATAAAATGCAATCTAAAGGCTTTATTTGGCTAAGCTTATTATTCTTTACCGCCCTAACTCTTATTATTAAGAAACCTAGTAGAGGCCTACATATCTATATAGACTATAGAGGACTAAATAATATTATAATTAAGAGCTGTAACATGCCGCTCTTAGTTAAGAATACATTAGCCTTACTCGCTAAAGCTAGATACTACACTAAGCTAGATATTATTAGCGCCTTTAACGCTCTACGCATTAAAGAAGGTAATAAACATAAAATAGCGTTCTTAATAAGATGGGGTCTATTTAAGTTTATAGTTCTACTATTTAGCTTATATAATACACCTAGCTTATTTTAAGCGTATATTAATAATATACTATATAAAGATCTTAACTAGTACTATACAGCCTATATAGACAACGTGCTTATCTTTAGTAATAACCTAGAAGATTATAAGAAATATGTTATCTCTATAGTTATAAGACTTAAAGACGCTAGTCTCTTTCTTAATATTTACAAGTCCGAATTTACAGTCTAGGAAGTTAAGTATCTTAGTATTATTATAGGTATTAATAGTGTTTGCATAGACCCCTATAAGGTTTAAATAGTACTTAATTAGCCTATACCTAGAAACCTTAAAGATGTTTAAGCCTTTCTAGGCTTCTATAACTTCTACTATTACTTTATTACTAGATATTCTAAGTTCGCCGCACCTCTCTCTATACTTACGTCCTCTGCTAAGAAGTTATTTAAATTCCCTTAGAAAGATAACAGAGACAAGGCATAAGCATTTACCCGGATTAAGAAATACTTCTAAAACGCCCCTTAGCTAGCCTTATAGAATCCAAACTATAAAATATAGATTAAGTGTAATTCCTTAGATTATATAATAGCCGCAGTATTATTATAAGTCTAACTAGATAGCACTCTACGCCCTATTACCTTTATATTACAATAAATAATACTATAGTAGATTAATTACGCTATCTATAATAAAGAACTACTTGCTATTATTCTAGTATTTAAAGACTAGCGCCTAGAGCTTACCGGCTAAGGCCAGGAATGCAGCAGCCCTATTAACGTTATCTCTAATTATAAGAATCTTTAGATGTTTATAACAACTAAATAACTTAACTATTATTAAGCCCGATAGGCTAAGTTCTTAGTAGAATTTAACTTTAAAATTATATATAAGCTGGGAAAGCTTAATAATAAGCTAGATCTTCTTACTAGATAACCTAGTAATAAGCCCTCTAAAGGTAACGCTTATTATAAGTATTAAGAATAAGTTATGCTTAAACCTATAAACTATAAACCTAATATATACTACGCTATTAACCTAGCCTATATACTTACTAAGAACGCCCTAGAATATATAGTAATAAACCTAGCCTCTATACTTTATAACTTTAGTAAATTTAATTAACCTAATTACACTAATAAACTTTAACTTGCAGTTACGCGCACTAGATAAACGCGATTATAACTAGAGCCCCTAGATAAGATAAAGGATTCTAGGACTACCTCTATAGTAAGAGATAAGATAAAGAATTCTTATACTAATAACAGACTAGCTTCTAATACCGAGCCATATAACGTATTAAAGCTAGTTCTAACTAGTAATTAAATCCTCTAATAAGTAAAGAAAGCCTCTTAAGCTAATTCTATTATATAAGTAGTTAAGTACGCTAAATAACGTAATAAATAGTAACTACTAGCTTAATTCTACCGCGACTACTATTTATAAATTAAGCTTAGTAATTATAATATAATTAATAATTTTCTCTATATTTAGAAGAAGCTCTATATACTAGTAGTGCTAAAACTACGCACTATAATTATCTAATCTATGCACGAACCTAAACTAGCTAGTTACGCTAGAATAACTTCTATATATGCTAGGCTTAGTAACTACTACTACTAGCCTCTTATAACCTCTAATGTTAATTAGTATATAGGCGCTTGCATAATCTATCGCCGCTTAAAGTACTCTAGAGAAGGTAAATAAGGCCTTCTTTACCTACTGCTAATTCTACATTACTACTGGCATAATATCTTAGTTAATTTTATCGGACCGCTACCTATCTATAAACGGTGGGGCCGGCAATATAAGTATATTATAGTTATAGTTAATTAACTATTAAAGAAGAGAAAGTTTATCCCGCTTAATTCTATAGAAGTTAAGCTAGTTATCTAAGCATTTATTAAATAGGTCTAGCGTAAGGAAGGCTATCTATATACTATAGTATCTAATTAAAAAGCATAGTTTATATTATACTTCTAGAAACGCCTCTACGCCCGTATTAGCACGTCGCTAAAGCTCTTATTATTATTTTACCTAGAAACGGACGGCTAAACTAAAATTGTAAACATAGCTTTAAAATAATACCTGTAAGCCTATATTAATTATAAATAGAATAATTAGGTAGACCTTCTACCTATAGCTAAGTTTAAAGCTAACTGCAATAAAACTATAACTAGTATCTTACCTTTTATTGCAACTAAAGGCTACAACCTATACTTAGGACTAGAACCCGCTAATAATAGTATTAAGCCTAAAGGCCCTTAGAAATTACTCCGTAAGAAAGCTAACGCCCTAGCTAAACGCATTAATAAGCTATAACTATTCTTATAAGATAAGCTTATCTAGGTATAAGCACGTTAAGCTTACTATATAAATTTAAAACGCAAACTAGCACTAGAGCTTAAAGTAGGGGATAAAGTTATACTTAACGCGCGTAATATTAAGACTTAACGCCTAAATAAGTCTTTAGACTATAAGTAACTAGGGCTATATAAGATTACACGCGTTATTAATAACTCTATATATAAACTCGCTCTGCCCTAAACCTTAAAAGAACTATTTAATATCTTCTATCCCTAGCTACTGCATAGAATTACTTACGAGCCACTTAAAGAATAAACGTATAATAAACCCGGCCCTATTAAAGTTAATTAGGAAGGCTTTAAATAATAGGATATAGATAATATTATTAACTCCCGCATTAATAAAGTAATAGTTAATTCTACTATAGGCACTAAAGGCCTTTTACAGTATAAGATCTACTACACTAGTTACCCTAACTAGAACGCTAAACCTAAGTGGAAATTATACAAAAGCACGTTTAATTACCGTAACGTTATAATGGACTACTATTATTAATACTCTAACGCTACTAGACCTTATAAGTCTTTTAAGAAACCTAAGCACTAGAAACCCCTGCTAGCTACAATTATATTAAGACTATAGAAGTAGACCTTAAGCTAGATATTACTAAAGCTAACTAGCGCTAGCTAGCTAAGTAATTACTAACTTCTCTAGTTAGAAGACGCTAACCTAGTAGACTGCTAGGTAATAAGTAATATAAAGGTTTATAAGTTTAAAACTCCTATACTAATTTATATTATGCCTGCACGGCACCTATAGATTATAACACCTATAGCTTATAATACTAATAACTTATAATACTATATAAAAAGACTAAAGGGTTATAGAGAATTATAGTAAGACTGCACGATTAATAGAAAGACTAATTAAAGAGAAACTAATTAGAAAGAAGTACTTGCGTATAGTAAGTATAAAATAGAAAGGCTAAAGTATAATACTAGAAGGAGCTCTATATATAGTTCCTTTTAGAGGGGGGGTAGTATTATAGCTATAACGCAACCCCTATCGCGATACGTTTCTAATACACGTAACGGCGTTATATGCCCTCTAGCATATAATTACTATTACATAACCAGGCTTAGTGCTAGCCTCGCCTACCTTTTAGCCGGCGCTCCGCGCCCTTCTTTCTTTCTTATAGTTACTTCGTCTATATATACTAATATTAGGTCTTCTCTTATAATCCGCTATTATACTATAATACCTATAATATTTTAACCTTATATAATATATAGCTATTATATTAATCTTAAGAGTTAACTTAAGCAGTTTACTATTAAAGGCTTAGCGTCTTAGCGGCCGGCGGCTATTAGCCCGGCCGCCTATAAACTTATCTACCGCCTAGTAGCTTTAACTTCTTTACTTTTATACTAACCTCTCCTTCTATACTACTGCACCCCTATTACTTCTACTTATCTAGCTACCTGTAGAATAGTTACGCGCTAGTTTCTTACTTACTAGATAATAGTTAGCAGCTTTCTAGCTATATTAGAGCCGCAATTAGCTTATTTTAGGCGTCTTTTTAGCTAGCAGTTAAGCCTTTTAGTAAGTTTACTATCTAGTAGGTAAAATTAAGTTATATTATAGCTAATTCTACTAATAGGTTTATTCTATTGTAATTTCTCTAAGAGTAGAGTAAAATAAGCGTATTATAAGAATTATTATAGAAAGGCTTCCTGCTAGGGCCCTTTACTAGTCTTAATAGATTAGTCTACCTTAATTTTAAAGATGCGGCGGTAGAAAATATTAAGAAAATAATAATACTAAAAATACTAAGCATAGTGTAAAGGGTTTTAGTAGAAAGCCTTTCTACTAGAGCCCTTTACCTGCCTCCTTTCTTCTATTATTTAAGATAAGCTAATATATTAATAGGCTAGCTATAAATATCTTAAGTAATAGGGACCCTAGTAAAGCAGCAGTAAAGGTTGCATCCCTACACATATTACCTGCAACTAACCTAGTAGATAGCTATAAGAAATAATCCACTTCTTCTAAAGTGCTAGAAGATCTAAATTCTACCTCTCTACTAGTTACTAAATTAAGGGTTAATGCCTATATTAATTTAAAGCGTAATTAGCTAGCTACTATAATAGATCTAGAGATGCTTACATTAGTAAATAGTAAAGTAGTTTATTTAGATAGTAATAACTATAGTAATAACTTTAATATCCCTAAGAACTCTAATAAAGAGTAAGAAAAGCTTTAAGCGCTAGTTACTAGTAGTAGAAAAGATAAAGAGTTAGAAAAGTTATAGGCCTTAGTAAACACGCTATATACTAGTAGAATAAAGTTAGCTAAGCTTTATAGTTAAATAAAAGCAGAACTTAAAGCAATTCTAGCTAAGCCTAATTTCTAAGTAATTTAGAATAAGTATAAGAATAGGTATTTAGACCTAAAGCGCGCTATATATAGTTAGAATTAAGGGGCTAGTTTTACTACTATTCTAAATACTTTTAAGACTAGTAAGTTGCATAATCTATAGTAATATACTACTCCTTAGCTTAAGATAGATAACTATAAACCTATAGATTAGGTAGCTTAATTTATTAGTTAATACTTTAATTACTACTAGAAGCGGTTTAGTAGGTTTTTATATAACCGCGCTAATATTACTAATAATAAAGCGCTTAGAATCTTCTTTAAATTAAAGAAAAATATAGAATTTAAGAGTGGCCCGTCTTAAGCTAGTAGAACTACCTATACTAAGAACTAAATTAAGATATAGAATATTCTTTAAAAAATAAAGCTTAGTCTAGCACCGGCACCTAAGACCCCGGCTAAAACTATTACTTATAGCAGTAAGAATATTAATAGAAAGCCTTCCCGTTAAGGCCCTTCTAGGCCTCTCTATTAGTAGTCGCCCTCTTATTTTACTAAGGAGGAACTTACGGCCATTAATATAGAGGTTAACGTAGATAACTCTATCTAGGAGTTATTTAAAGAGGAAATTACTATAAACCTAGTTAATAAGAAGAAAGGTAATATTAATATTACTAGCGCTAAGTATATTACCGGCACTATAAAATAGAAGCTTAAGTTAGTAATTACGCATACTAAGCGCACTAGAGTAATAATTAACTAGAACTTATTAAAGTTTTAATATAATATATATTGGGTAATTAGATAGATAGTAGAAGATTTTATATATACCATTAAATAGCACCTAAACATGCGCGCTATAGATCTAAATAAGAATAAGTATGCTAATCTAGATAGTATTAAATATACCTAAGATATAGAGGCTAATATAAGGGCTACCGCTATTAATATAAAGAATATTATCCCCTTTACTATACTAACTGCGGTAGATCTTACAACGTAGAGTATACTCCGCCTTCTAATAACTAATAAAGCCTATTAGCTAGATAACCTTAAAGAAGTAATAAAGGCCCTACGCATTTATAACTATTAGAAACCTCGCCTTATTATAATAAATAGCAATATTTACTTAAGGTAGTAGTAGATTACCGGGGCTTACTATATATACTATATTATATAGAAAGGCTTTCTTAGTAGGGCTTTAATTATAGATAAGGTTAGCATTAGAAAGATATTTTTAATGGCTACCCTTATTAGATATATAAGTAATTTCTCTTTAAAGAGTATTAATAGGAAGCCTTTCTACTACCCCTCTAATAGTTTCTCTTAGTATCTACTAATTTAATTATAGCTTATTACTAAGCGCTAGCGTAAAGTTGCGGATAAGAAAGACCCTAGGCCGGTAAAGCCCTTTCTTTTTCTTATACCTTCTATTTTAGTATACTAAATAGCAAATAAACTTATAAAGTTTAGTTCTAAACTTAAGCTCTATATCTATTTATTAAAGGGCTAAGTTACTTTCTATAGTGCTACGTTTCTATATAATACCTTAACTAGGGACTATCTCTTATTTAATACTAAAAATAAGGCAAATACTAAGAGTATTATAATTGCTAGCTATTAGGTAATAGCCGGTTAGCACGGTTTCTAGCCCGCATTAAAGTAGTATAGCAATAATAATCTTACTAAGCTAAAGAACTAAGTTAAATATTACCTAAGCTCTACCTAGCCCGGTCTCTTAAGTAGCTATTTTAACGTCTAATTTATAGATAAGTGCTAGCTTATTAAAAGTAACTAAGTAAATCTCTACCTAACTATATTATAGCTTTACTTAGACTTTACTATACTCTATAGTAGAACCCCGCTATATATAGGTATTACTAATATACCTACTTATATATCTTTTATAGAACTAAGAGATAAGTATCTATAATTCTGCATGTACCGCTTAAAACCCGGTAAAGCTAAGTTTATTCCGGGTACTAATAATCTATTTAAGCTTTCTAATAACTATTTAGGTATAATTTTCTAGTATACACGCAAGGCTTTTAAAAATTTTATTCTGCCTTTATTTAACCCGTAAGTTATTATATAAAGGGCCCTAGCAGAAAGGCTTCCAGCTAGAGCCCTTATCTCTCCTCTTATTTACTTTAATTTTCTAATATTTCTCTAGAATTATATAGGGGCTTTATTTACGCTTAATTTTTAGTAAGTATATAATTACTTACTTATACCCTTCTACATGCCTAAATAATTCTACTAATCCTGCCACCTAAATTAGAGGATTACTTCCGCGGTTAGTTACGCAAGTAATTAAGCTATAGCCTATAAAACTAGGCTATATTATCTATACTAATAAATTACTAAGCTACCTTAAGTTATTAATAGTTTTTACTAAGAACTATATAGGCTAGCGCACCTATATATTTAACGCATGCTCTATACGTGCTCTTAACCTTATAAGTACTATGCTATTTTTAGTCTACTTTAAGCGCGCTATAATAGCATATCTATAAGAGAAGGTTTTAGATTTAGAGGGTAATAAGATTAAAAACGGCCCGAAAATTATCCCTCTTAAGAATAATAGCGGTTACTAGTTAAAGGAAATAGATATTTTATAAGGCATAATAAAGCAAATTACCCGGAATAAGAATGTCTAAACTAACTCTAATTAGAAAGACTTTAAAGTAAAGTCCGCACCCTTTTATTATATTATTGCCCTTTTTATCTATAATGCCCCTAAAGTAGCTGCACTACTATACTATTTAGCTAATAACGTTATTAAGCGTATAGAGAAGGTTATTATCTAGACTAACTACCTAGATAAGTAAATAATTCTTGCTAAGATTATTAACTATTATAAAATAAATGCTTATATACTAGCCTCTAATCTCTCTACTACTAACTAGAATAACCTTATCTTATTATTTAACAACCCCAACTCTAAAGTAAAGATCCTTATTACTAGTTACTAGGCTAATAAAGCTAAGCTTAATCTATAGTCTACTTATTATAATATATATCTTTTTAACCCTGCAGGCTCTATTTAGATTAAGAAGCAGGCGATAGCGCGTTTATATAGGATTAGCTAGAAGTTTACTATTATAGTAACCGCGTTCTTTATCTAGAATATATTTAATGCCTTTACTCTCTTGCGCCAGGTGCAGATAGCGCTTCCCGGTCTTGCTACTGCGTTAAATACTAACTAGATTAAGGTAGAGGGGACCTCTAAGGAAAAGCTAACCCTAGATAGCTAGTATGCGTAGGTAACCTATAATAATAAGAGTATTGCACCCCGCCTTATTACAGGCGAAATAGATATTTTAAATATACTAGTAGAATTATATATTAAGCGCTTTAACTCTCTATAAAATATTCTTATATTTCTAATAACCCTTATATAAGGTAATATAACTTTTTAGTCTAGTAGATTTAGTAATAAGTTTTAAGAAGAACAAGTATATAAATTTACTAAATTAGAATTAGAAGAAGAGTAGAAGAAGGGTGTAAGTAGAGCGCCTAAGAAACTGCGTATTAATAAGCTAGATTTAAGGCTTAAGTATTATCCTGCAAGCAGTAAGTTTACCCTTATAGATTCTAGCGGAAAGGCTTTCTACTAGGGCTCTACTTGCCTCTTTATACTTTACTAATCTGTATTTTATAGTAAAAGCTACCCTAAAGCTAAAGCTAAAGATGCTAGAGTAATAAAATAGTAAAGCTTTAAAGTAGAAGCGTAAAGCTAGTACTATACTAGCAGCTACTATTAAAAAGCGTAAGCCTAACCCTAAGTCTACTATTACAGTTAAAGACTTAAATTCTACTAAATCTAATATACCTACCCCTATAAAGAGCGCTACTAGAAAGGCTTATACCCCTTTTATCTATTAATATAGGCTAGAGCGTAACTCTTTATATTAAGTACCCGCTATTTTTAGTAATATAGACGGCAATAATTCTTTTAGTAGGCTAAATAGTAATAACTCTAAAGGTAAAGAGTATAAAAATAATACTTTATTCCTTATAAAGTATATAGATAAGAATTTATCCTAGGGCCTTTTTAGAAAGCCTTCCTACTAGGGCCCTTTAGCATCGCCTATTATATTACTTAAGTGCTAACTATTATAGTAGCTTCTACTTCTACCCGTTAACCCACTTTAACTCTACCTTCTAGCCCTCTTAGTACTTTTAATAGACGCCTTATTAGAACCCCTTCTATAGACTCTATCCTGTTATCTAATATATAGAAGAAGAGGTAGCGTAGAATATCTACTATCTTCTTATAGAATTCTATAAATAATCTAGTTTTTTATTTACTACTAAAAGCTAATATTAATATAGATAATAACTAGACTAAGAGTAATAAGTAGAATAAAAAGAATATTAAAACCCCTAACATTAATATAGAGAACGTTCCGTCTAAGACTAATAAGTAAAATAAAAGGTATCTTAATAATTACCCGGATTTTAATACTACGCTATCTAAAGTTGCCTTTAAGCGTAACAGCAACTATAGTAGTAACTTAGACAACCCGCTAGAATTTATAGAAGGGGCCTTGCAGCTAACCTTAAAGACTATATCCTCTAGTAATACTAATAAGAGTTAGAAGCGCTAAGGCGCAAAAAAAAAGCCTACTATAAAGAAGAATAAAGTAGCTAAGAAAGATCCTATATCTAAATTTCTTATATATTATCTATATAAGTATATAATAGAGAAAGAGATTACTAAGTAGTACTTTTAGCGCAAAAGAAAGGCTACTAAGAAGAAAGCTGCCGCGTAGAAGTCTATAAACTCTACTAGACTAAAAATAAACCTACGCAGGCGGAAGAATAATCCTAATATTAGCTAACCGCCCGCGGTATTAGGTGCAGATACTAACCCTAATAGTAAAGAAGATAGTAGTAAATTAAAGGGAACTAGTATAGCGCTAGAGAAGTCTAATAGTAAGGTATAACTAGTAGAGTCTTTATAGAAAGGCTTTTTATAGAGGCCCTTACTCTACTTTTTAGATTTAGTTTAGTATCTCTTAATATCTTTTTCTTTTTCTTTCTAACGGTTCTAATTAGGACTACTTTTCTTACTATTAGTTTGCACCTACTTACTTAGTACTACTAACTTTTTACTATTCTAATTTCTTACTTATATTCTATTCCCTACCCTCTAATAGTTAGCACTACTCTATAGTAGTAGTATACTTTATACCCTTAAAATCTTCTAGTTTATATTTAGCCTCTAGATAGCGGCTTACTTAACTATAGAATATAGCGTAATATTTACTACTATAACTATGCCTTACGTATCTTATGCGTAATATAATATTTATTTTATTTATCTATATTATAGAGGGCGGTCTTATCCACCGTAGTTTATATAGTTAGGGAGGGTAATTATATTCTAATGCCGCTCTATTATATCTATACTATTAGTATATACTCTCTATCTTTTTTATAGTAAAGAATCTACTATTATATACCCTATAATTTAACTTTCTTTACTAATATTAGTTATATAGCTAGGCTAAGTCCTCTCTATAGACCCTATCTATTAATATACTATATGCAACTTTATTCTATCTATAGTTCTCTAAAGCGTATATTATTATATAATACCTAAACTAACTAGAAGGAGGGTTATTTATATATATTATTATTAAGTCTTCTATATACTAGGCGGCGGAAGGTAATTTAGGTATTATAGTTATACTTTCTAGTTTATTAGTAATATATTTAGACCTGCTTATTATTAGTAAGAATAGTAATTCTTAAGGGGTTATAGTCTTACTATTTATTACTTTTAATATAACTTTCCTTCTTCTTATAGTTATAAATAGTCTCTATATTATAAATAGAACTACTCTTTTATTCTAGTATTTTTCTTTACTTTTATATTATAGCTATATAATTGCGCATAATATATAACTAGAGGTTACGTAATAGAGGCTCTACGGAATAGGTAAATATTGCTCCGCCCTTTAGGTTATTATAACGTCCGTTCTAGAAACCTCTTTCTCTCTTATATTTATCTTTTGTTAATATTAATACTATTTAATCTAACGTTCTAACCTTAAGCCCTAATATAAGATAAATACCCTCCTAGCTTCTAGAAGCGATAGAAGCAACCCCTAGAAAATTTTCCGTGATAGAGTGCGCTTTTATAATAAGCTGTAGTATACTTATACCCACTAATATAGTAACTATTAGTAGCGTCGCGGACCTCTAATAAAGACTACACTTAATAATATAGTATACCTATTAGCAGCACCGCAGGCCCCTAATAAAGTAATCTAGCTATTATGCGCGAAGCTAGATAGTAGACCTTATAACTATAGCAGCGCTTATAATAAGCCCCTATAATAGAGGGGTAGTAGCAGCACCCTAGAAAGTTCTTACTAATTTTTATCTATTACTTTAACAGCTCTATAACTCTTTCTTCTATCTACTTTACTATTACTATATAGAGACTAATGCCCGGAAAGCTTAGTATTAATAATAGCGCGTGCGCGCGCCTAGTATTACTAATTAATTGCCATGCCCATATAGAGACTAACGCCCGGAAAGCTTAGTATTAATAATGGCTAGCCTACGCGCATACTTAGTATTATAGAATAAATATCTATAGACTACCTATTTTCTATATACTACCCGTTTTATAAATAGACTACCTAACTTTATTATTTACTATAGCTCCTCTAATAACGCCGCTACTAACTATAACTAGCGCTAGTTTCTTAAGCCTTCTACGCCGCCGGTGCTTATAGTAAATAACTAAAATTTATTAACGGCTTGCATATAAATTTAATACCTTGCCTCTTTAAGTTTTCTTTCTTCTATACTAACTTTTTTACCTTCTTATATAGCTAACCCTAACCGCTATACTTTTAACCGCGCTAAAGCCCTATAGTTTAGCAACTTAGTCTCTAGTAGATGCTCTACTGCTAGACGCCTATTTAGCGACGCTAATAGTATTCCTATTAACCCCCGCCGCATTAGCATTATATTACGTTAAGAAGGCGCCCTAAATCTATAGCACCTTCTTATAGAAGATAATAATAATAATATAATATAAATTAATTATAGCCTATAGCCTCCTCTTATTTAACTATTAATTCTACCCTTTTAAGGCGCAACTTAGTCCTAGTTATAGACACTAGCAGCTACTTCTTAATTAGTTCTATCTATTAGACTAGTTTCTTTAGTAATACCCGCTAACCTGCAATATTATTAGACTAAGTTTAGTACTATAGGTAAGCCCCTACTAATTACCCTAGCCCCTCTAGTAGTAACTATAGTAGAGGAAACTATACTCCTACTCTCCCGCATTAGCAGCTATGTACCGGGCGACTTTAATTTACCTAAAGAACTTAAGGACACTACTACCGGCCTTAATAATATAACTGCCGCCTATAGTAAGGATTCTTCCTCTAACTTTAATTTAGCCGATAAATATAACTAATAAGAGGAGGAACAATAGTTTAGTAATAACGCAGATAATAAAGTTAATTAGCTTAAGATAGCCTATTAAGGCGTTACTATTAACACCCCTAAAGCTACGGCATATTATAATACTATTTCTAAACTTAACCTTTAGTTGCGCAACTCTAAATATCTAAGAATACTACCTATTTATAGTATTTCCTCCCCTAATATATCTCTATTATAATACTAATCTACCCGCGTTAAATCTATTACAGGACTTAATACTCCTAACCTAGCCTAGTAAGCAGCAGGTATAGAATGGAGTAGTAGGCACTATAATACAATACGCGTAGAGGATTACTAGCAGTTATATCTTATAATTGCGCAGCGCGCTAATAGCTCTATCTTTAAGATGCGCTATAGAGATAGCGTTTACTAGTAATATAAACTATAAGGTCTATAAGACCTTATTAAAGACGTCTAGCTTATACCTAAATAGTAGTGGAACTATATTATATTAGCTTACTAAGATAGTAATAACTATAAGTATAGAATAAATATTACTACCTAAGAATAAGATGCTACTAATACTACTATTAAAGAGCTAAATAAGAAATATTTACTTACTAATAGTAAACTCTCTAAGCTTTGCATATAAGTTTGCACCCTTAGTAATACACTAGAAGCTATGAAGATAAACTTAGTATAAGTGCGTCGCAGGTGGAATAAGAAGCACGCCTAGTTCTAAGCTTAGATAGCTTAGCTTAATAAGCTAGGTATTACACACTAATAAGCCTTAGACTAAATTACTTAGCTTAAAGCCTAACTTTATTATAACCTACCTATAGAATAACCTAGTAATATATATATAGACCTATATAGATATCTATCTAACTATAATTCTATAGATAATTACTCTCCTTCCCTACTAACAGGACTATATACTCTAAATCTAGATAATTTCTAATATAATTGCGTTCTAGGCTAATACTTTACTATAGGAGGAGGTGGAGGTAGAGGTAGAGATAACCTAAACCTAAGCTAACTAGGTAGCTTTACTTAGCTATAGGTATATAGACCTATCTATTCTTAATATAGATAATAATAGGGCCCTTGCCCTAAATATACATACCTATAGAACTTTAAATTAAGAGCTATAGTATATGCAGCCTAGAAGAACTACCTAATCTACTTAGTCTAAGTAGACTAGTAGACTTACCCTACTACTATAACTTAAATCCAGCTCGCTATTAGTTATTATAAGGGGCGCGCATATAAAGTTATAGAAGATTAAGGACTTCTTATATCTACTAACCCGTATTATTTACTTAAGGAACTTACCTAGGACCTAGATGCTATATTCTAAGAGAGTAATACTATGCGTTATAATTACCTTCTTAATTAGCTTAATAGCTAGGGCATAAAATAGCGTTCTAATAAGAAGACGTCTAACTTTCTATAACATCTTAACGTTGTTCTTAACGGGCTAAAGTATAGTAAGATTAATAACAGCCTTGCAACTTATTACTACTACCTTAAGGAAATACTGCGTATAGATCTATTTACCTATATTAACTTTAACCTACCTATATAGTATTAGGTAAAAGATAATATCCTATATAAAGACTAATATTATATTTAGCGCAAAAAGCAACTTAAGAATAAGCTTCTAGTAGTATAAATCTTAGCACGCCGCTTAAATAACGCATATACGCAGGATAACTATTAAGATTTAAACTGCGCCCAACGCAAGTAGTTTATTACTAAGACTAATAATTGCATTATAGTTAAGAAGACTACTACTATCCCGCTGCTAAGCGTTCCACCGCACGTCCGCCTGCGCCTTAGTAAGAAAGGATATTACTTTAGCTACTTTAAGAAGAACTACTAAGCTAGTAACCCTAAATGTACTATAGCTAGAAAGACTATATTAGAGGCTTAGCGCGATAAGCGCCTTACTACTACTAGTATTAATAGTATAGAACTTAACGCGTTTAACTATAGTAGTAATTAGGAGTACTAATATAAGTATAAATATAAGGATAACTAAGACTAAGATAATAATAATAAAGCTGTCTATTCTAACTACTTAGAAAACGCTTAATCTCTAATAAAAGTTGTTGTTAGAGATAGTTAGAAGATACACTAGCTTAAGTTCTTGCACATATTTAAGAGCTTAAGCTACCTCCTCTAAAACTACCTAATATTAAGCTCTCCGCATGCGCTATTAGACTTACTTCTCTTTCTAGTAAGTAAATAGACTTCAACTATAAGATTATTACTTTAACTAGAATAGTTAAATTAACTATCCTTATAGACTCTAGATGCGGCGGCTTTATATTTATCTCTATAAGCTTTATAAAATAGTATAAGCTTAATATTTATAAAGCTACTCTACGTAACATTAAGCTGCTAAATAGTTCTACGTTAGTTATTAATAAGGCAGCTAAAGTTACTATGCAGATTAAAGGCCACTATAATAAGTTCTAGGCTCTAATCTATAACCTTAAGGGCTATAATATTATTCTTAGTATAAGCTAGCTTGTAATACACAACGCTTATATAAAGTTTAGTACCTAAATAATATAGTTAGATTTAGACTACTACTATTCTTAATGCCTAGTTAACTATAAACCTGTCTATATTTAGTTAAAGAACCCTATAGCCTGCACTAGTAAACGCCTATTCTAGTAGAAACTTAATGCCTAGCTTACAGCCTTTAAAGCGCTTAATATTAACGCCGTGTCTAGCAATAAGTACTTATATAATTTATAATAGTTACTAGAAGAGAATACTATTTACATCTAGCCTAAATACTTTAAACTAGCGCTCGCTAATAAAAAAGCGGAAGACTAAGCGCGCGCTAATAGACGCCCGTATAAACCTAACAAGGTTATAGGTCTAGCTAACTTTACTAATAACCTGGCAGCTATTAGCCTCTACGCAATGTTAAAAGACGACTAATAAAAGTTCTTTAAGAAGATAGAACGCAAGCTAATAACTTGTAATAAACTTAAAGTACTAGTACCTATAGAATACTATAGCTTCCTTAATATATAGAACCTAAAGAAAGCTAATAAGCTTCTACCCCGGCATAAAGTAAAGGACGGCACTAATATTAACTACTATATTAATATTAAGCTAGAAACTAAGGCCCTAGCCTAAAAAGTCTATAGGCTCTTATAAGACGAAACGCTAGTTATTAAAACGTTTATTAACAAGATATATAGCAAAGAATATATTAGAAAAAGTAATAGTTAATACGCTGCTCCTATTATTATTATCTATAAACTAGGGGGAGGCCTTTGCATTTATATAGACTATTAAGGCCTTAATACTATTATAATTAAAGCTTATAATATCCCGCCGGCTATAAAAGATACACTTATACTATTAAAATACGCTAGGTATTATATAAAGTTCAACGTTATAGCCGCTTTCAACGCTATTAGAATGCGAGAAGAAGATAAGAAATACACGGCTTTTCTTATAAGATATAGCCTATTTAAATTTACTATCTTACCTTTTAGCCTATATAACGCTCCGGCGACCTTCTAGGCCTTTATTAATAATGTTCTACTTAAATACCTTAATAACTTCTGCACGGCCTATCTTAATAATATTCTTATTTTTAGTAAGACGTTGGAGGAACATATAGGCCACATTAAGAAGATTCTCTAGTAACTCTGCAAGGCCGGCCTCTTCCTTAATATTACTAAGTGTAAATTCTATAAATAGGAAGTTAAATATCTAGGCGTTATTATTAGCGTTAACGGCCTTAAAATAGATCTAGCTAAAGTTAAAATAGTAGTTAACTAGCTATAACTATAGAACCTCTATAATATATAAGCTTTTCTAGGCTTCTATAATTTCTACCGGCGATTTATTATTACCTATTCTAACATTACAGGACCCCTTATAAGACTTACTAGGGCTAAGGTCTATAAGTAGTTTACCTTTCTATAGTAGAAGGGTAGCTCTAAAGACTTTTTATTTAAATAAATAAAATAAGCGTTTATTAATACTCCTTAGATAGCTTATTTTAATCTAGACCTAGAGACGTAGGTAGAATGCAATGCATCTAATACCGTTACGGCCGCTATACTATCTTAAATATAAGCTAATAGAGTCCTCCGCCCTATTACATTTATATCTTACTAAATAAGCGCAGCCTAACTTAATTATTAAATCTATAATAAAGAACTCCTAGCAATTATCTACGCCTTTAAAGAATAGTGCATAGAACTTACTAGCTATAGGTATAGTAATTCTATTAAAGTCCTTTTAGACTACCGGACCCTATAATACTTTATAGAGATAAAGCAGCTTAACTAATAATAGGCTAGATAGGCTAAATTCCTCTCTAAGTTTAACTTCCGGATTATATATAGGCCAGGCAAGGATAATAGTAAAGCTAATCTACTAACTAGGCGCCTAGGTAATATACTAGATAAAAACAATAAGCGCTATAAGATTTAGTAATAAACTATCTTAAAGAACTATAATCTTAAACTAGAAATGCGTTACGCTATTAAATTAGCTTATATTATAACTAACAGTATAACTTATAATATAGTCTCCCTTGCAGCAATAATATATAACCTTAGTAAAGTAGAACTTAATTAAGGGGAGTCTTAGAGTAACCTTAATAATAAACTATAGAAGCTACTAGGTAGGCAGGGGGAGTTATAGAATAACTCTACTAATAGTGCCGTAGAGTAAGATATTATAGATTATATATAAGAGGCCCTTACTAATAATACTATTACTAACGCTATTAAAGACGCTATTAGAGCTAAGCTACGCCGCCTGCCTACTAATATAGTTAAAAATTATGGCGTTAAGCTTAAACTCTATAATTGCACAATCTATAACAGCCTTATTTTTATTTAAAAGGACCGCTTATATATTCCTATAAAAGAGAAACTCTAATTAGCTATTATTAAAAGCCTACACAAGCCTCCGCTAGTTGGTTACGGTGGAACTACGTCTACTTATAACCGTGTCTTAATATACTATTTCTAGCTATAAATAACCTCTAACGTTAACTAATATATTAAGGCCTGCTAACTATGTAATTACATTAAGCATGCATAAGAGGTAAAGTAAGGTTTTCTTAAACTACTACTAATTTCTAAATAATATTAGACTAACCTTATAGTTAACTTTATTAGCCTACTACCTAAATATATATAAGCCGGACGAGACTACTAATACGTTATAGTAGTAGTTAATAGACTTTCTAAGATGCGTAAGTTTATTCTAATAGTAATAACGGAGGCTAAAGAAGTAGCATAAGCCTTTCTAGAATGGGTCTAGCGCACTAAAGGATACCTAGAGTCTATTATATCTAATTGCGGATTATAATTTATATTAACTTTCTAGTTCCACCTATATAAATGCATTAGAATAAAACTAAAGCTTTCTATAGCTTTCTATTCTAAGATAGATAGATAAATAGAAGTCGCTAATATAGGCTTAAAGTAATACCTTAGGGCATATATTAACTACTAGCAAGATAACTAGTATAACTTCCTTACTATTACTAAATTTAAGGCCAACTTATTAAAGAACGCCTCTATAGAAGTAGCGCTATTTATAGCTACTAAGGGCTATATTTCTAGCGTAGGCACCACACTAGCCGCACAACTACCCGATAATGTAAACGCGCTAATAATCTGTCTTATAAAGCTTGCAGATAAATTTATTACTAGAATAGATAAGCTTTGCGCATTTCTCTGCATAGAGATTAAATGGGCCTAAGCTAAGTAAAAGAAGTATACTAACGCAGGATAATAACTAGCATATATATATTACCCAGGCAATTAAGTTATACTTAATAGACGGTTTATTAAAATAAACTACCTAAATAGAAAGCTTAACTTTAAGAAGCTGGGCCCCTTTAAAGTTCTAGAAAGCTATAAAAACAGCAGCGCATATAAACTTAAGCTACCTAAGGGCATAGAAAACCTGCACCCTATCTTCTATTCTTAGCTACTCTATCTAGCTAACGCAGTCCCTATAAAAGGATAGCGTAATCCTAAACCTCTACCTATATAGATAATACTAATGTATTAAAAAGGTAATACTAAAGAGGTTATTAACTACTATCTTAATAGAAGATAACTTAACCCTACTATAGGTAAAAGGGGTATAATGCAATATAAAATTAAGTTTATTAGATAGGATAATAAACCCTAATAGAATAACTATAATTATACTAATAGTTATTTATACCTTATAGTAGACTTCCACTACCACTACTCTAAGAAGCTAGAACCTTACCTATTATTTATACCACTATTAGACTAGAAACTAACCTTAGCTACTATTCTTACCGCTATAGACCTCTATATAACTAATACTGCAGAAGCTATATAACTTAATTACTAGACTAGCGGTTAAATTAATTTATTAAGGAGGCCTAACTATAGATATGCGCAATAATTAAATGCAATATAATAGCGCAGATTATTATAAGTACCTAGTAGTAGGCTAGTAGCTATAAAGGCTATACGGCTCCTTATAGCTCTATTATAGCCGGCCCTAGTTTAAATAAATAATAAGATAGTACTATATATAGTAATACTATATATAGTAACACTAGTAGACTATTTAAGTTAGTTAGACACTATACTAAATAGTAAGGCTGCGGAAGGCTGCATGAAAAATAGGAAGGATAAGCGATCCTCTACAAAATTAATTTATTTCTATTATTTACTTAAGTTGTAACATAATTAGGCACTTTATTTAATAGATATTTAAGTGGTTACAGATACTCTAGTATAGAAAGAACTCTCTCTTATAAAGGCTTTAATTAGGGGGCTTCTTTAGAGGGGGGAGACATGTTATAGCTATATAATTACGTATAACACGTAACTAGAGGTTACGTAATAGAGGCTCTATAGAATAGGTAAATATTACTCCGCCCTTTAGGTTATTACAACGTCCGTCCTAGAAACCTCTTTCTCTCTTATATTTATCTTTTATTAATATTAATACTATTTAATCTAATGTTCTAACCTTAAGCCCTAATATTCTATTCTTATAGCTATCTTAATAAGCGCTTTAGCTATATAAGCTTCCTCCTTACAACTAAATCTAGAGTAGTATTTATAACCTCGCGCCTAAATAGAGTATTAGGCGTAGTAAGAGAAGAAGCTAACTGCTCTATTAAAATATACGTATTAGGTAGATGTAGATATATCTACCCCTGCTAAATATTATCCTTAGCGTTTAGAGTTGCTATACTACTGCGCGTTAACCTTAGTATACCGGGCTATATTTTATATACTTTAGCCTAGTTTAGGGTTGCAGCCGTCTCTATATTAGGTTGGGCCGCTTCTTATTTTATAAATATCTACTAGAATACTCTAGAAAGAATATATATAGTATACTAATTAAGACTTATATATAGTATTATATATAGGCTGCTACTATACTATAAGGGGTAGATTATAGTTAGAAAAAGGTTTAATATGCTAGTTTCTATTAATCTTAGTATATTATATACTAACCTCTTATATTATACCTATACTTATAATTAACCTTTAGAGGTTAACTCTATATACTATATATAAATAGCAGCTCTAAGAGTTTTATTTTATTACTATACTATATATATATTTTATCTTAGGCGGAACTAGTAGGTCCCTATAATATATAGTTTATATAACTATACCCTGCGTTGCTTTAGCGCCCGCCTAATTTACTCTTCCTCTCTTTTCTTACTTCTTTAGCTTATTCCTCTCTATACTATAGCTGTAGGTAAACTAATAGCTAGAACTAGTATAGAAGAGACTCTTAATTACATTTAAAGTACTTTAGAGAGATAGTTTAATAGTATATAAAGTTTTAAAGCTAGTAGGCTATAGAAATACTTATATAACTAACTTAGAAGAGTAGTATACTAAGAATAGCACCGCTATAATAGGCACACTAATAGGCTTAGGTACTATTACTTAGAACCCTCTTCTTAACCCTAATATACCTAGTAATGCCGCGGATCTTGCTATATAAAATACTAGAGAGGAGTCTTTATTATTTATTTCTAAAATAACTTTTAAGCTAGCTAATATAGACTAACCCTATATAACTAAACCGCTTACTATAGAGAATACTACTAACCCTACCTGCATCTATACCTAGAGAGAAGCACTTTTTATAACTATCTAGAATTAAAATAGAGGTTCCCTCTTTAGTAATAGCCTAGGCACGCCTACTAATACTACTCTTAATATGCAGCCTACTATAACTAAGTCTTAAACTCTCTATAACTATGCTAACCCCCTATTCTAAGCCTCTAGAGACAGTGCTCTACCTTCTAAGTCTAATATTAATATTAAGCCTAAACTAGCCGATAAAGTTAATATAAAGATTAAGCCTAGTATTAAAATTAAGCCTAGCCTTATAAGTAGCCCGGATACTATAAGTTTTTTAAGGATAATTTTAAAAATAAGAAGCTTTTACGCTTATAGATTAATATAGAAGAGAAGGAGGTAAGAGCTATATAAATAAGGTTTAAGGCTATAGCTAGGGAGTAGAAGTAGTAGGGCCTAATCTACTTCTAAATCTAAACCTTAGATAGAAGTAGCAGCGTCTTAACCTATTTCTATCTCTACGCGCTTATTAGTAAACATTTAACTCTTTATCTAGCGCTGCTAGGCCCTTACTATCTTTTAACCCATCTTCTCCTTTAATAGTAACGCGTTTCTACTCTTCTAGAACTACACCCTAGCCCTCTATACCGCCTACGCGGAAATTATCTAATAGGCTTTACTTTTTTACTTTACCTTACTTTTATTTTCTTTTTTAATAGCTTTATCTCTACTCTTCTACTATTAGTCTTATCTTCTTCTACTATAGTAGAGCCTCTAGACCTAACCCCTAGTAATAGCACTAGTTTACCCTTTACTACTATAGTAAAACCCGAAGATTTATCTTCTATTACTACTACTACTGCGTTACTAACTTATAAGCCCTAAAATTGCGGATATTATAGAAAGGAAGCTACTCTAAGGTATAGTTACTACGCCAGTATTATCTACTACAATGCGAATTATTAAAAGGCTAACTAGAAATTATCTAATACGCCGCCTTCTTATATAAAGGTTATTACACTATAATAAGACTTTTATACTTTAGCTTAAATTTACTAATAGATAGTAAAGAGTATAAAGTTTAGCAGATTATCTAAGGGGTAGAAATTAAAACGGGCTCTAGCTCTATTATATAACTATAAGCTGTAATATACTTTACCTCTTATAAACTTAGCCCGCTACGCATAAATATAGAGTTTCTTCTATCTAAGCGCTAAAGAATAACTTCTAGTAGAGTAGCTGCAGCTACTCTAGCTTATATAGATTAAACTAGCACCCTACCTTAGTCTTCTTAGGCTAGCCTTTAACCTTATATATATACTAGCATAAATAGTAATAATTATTCTTATTCTTTCTTTATACTAAGCTTAATTACTACACTGCTTTCTAGCTTTAAGAAGAAAAGAAAGATAGAGGTTATAGCTCCTCTTAGTAGTTAGAACTCCACCCCGCTATTAATAGATTAGATACGTAGAGGCTCTATTTTAGGTACCCTAAGTATACTATAAAACCTTCTTAGTATTAATAAGTTTAAGAAGTAGTATAAAGCCGCCGTTACCGCCGCTAAAGCCTAAGCCTAATCTACTCTCTAATCTATCCCTATCTCTATATACTTATTAGTAAATACCTAGCTTTTTATCTAGCGCTACTAGGCTCTTACTATCCTCTAACCTATCTTTTTATTTAATAGTAATACCTTTCTACTCTTCTAGAACTATACTTTAACCCTTTACGCCGCTAGCTCTCTCTACTTTCTTACTACTACTAGCCCCTTTACCTCTAAGAAAGAAGCTAAAGAAGCCGCCTCTACTCTTAGTCTTATTCTCCTCTTCTCTCTTAAAGCCTTAGGTATAGTCTCTACCCCTAGTAAAACTAAAAAATATACTCTAACTCTAACTTCTACTACTACTACCTCTAAGGAACCCTAGAAAAACTTTACTAGTATTCTTATAGAATTCTATTAAGCCTCTAAAATCCCCGTTCTAACCTTTACTAAGTTTAAAACTAGCACCTACTTATCTGCTAAGCTATTACTAGCCTTATACTATCTAGAGAACGCCCTTTTTAGCGGCTGCGCTATACTCTACCTATTAAAGAAAGTAGCTTATATAGCTATAGTAAGAGAGGCGGTACTCTAGCTATATATAGAGATAGCTACCCGCTATATATAAGCCTGCATCTATAAAAAAGTAGTAGAAGATAGTAGAGAGTTCTAAGAACGCTATAGTATAGCTACTAGGTAGTATAGTAGCGTAGGTGCTAGTACTAGTAAGTAAGCTAGGGCTACTATAGCCGGAGTATTAGTAGGCAGCGCTAAGTATACTAGCGCCGGGGCTATCTATAGTAAGTAGTTTATTTCTAGAAAGTAGAGTAGGCGGGGAGAATAGAATAGTAGTAATAGTAAGGTATATAGTTAGAAAGAAGGTAGTAAGAAAGAAGTATGCGCAGTTAATAGTAATAGAGTTAGAAGAAGTATTAAAGAGGAGAAAGGGGGTGTTAGAAAAGGTATTAGAGAAGGGGAAGAGGGAGGTAGAGATAAGAAAGGGGGATAAGAACTATTATTCTTATTAGAAGTATAGAGAGATATATAATAGAAACTTATTTATACTTACTTAATTTAGGTTATAGTAGGGGAAGTATATTAGAAGTATAGTAAATAGAAAGTATAATTACTTCTATAGTAATATAAGGGTTACTATAGAAAGGCTTTCTATAAAGGCCCTATAAAAAATATTAGTATAATATATATATATAAAAAAGATATATAAATTTATAATTAAAAGAATCTCTATAAAAAGCCTTCTAGTAAGAATACTATACTATAATTTAAAATATTTCTATAATATATATTAAAATAGATATATACTTAATAGAATTTAAAGAAGTATTTTATACTATATACTAGTATATAGATATATATTATACCTAATAAGACTAATAGAAATATTTCTATACTATATACTAATATATAAGTATAGGGTACGCCTAATAAAGCCTTAATAAATATTTCTATAGTATATACTAAGATAAATATATATAGTACGCCTAATAAAATTTTACTAAATATTTCTATACTATACGCTTAATAGTAGGTATATAGTATATATTTAGGGATTTTAGTAGATACTTCTATACTATACGCTTACTAGTAGGTATATAGTATGTGTTTAGGGATTTTAGTAGATACTTCTATACTATACGCCTACTAGTAGGTATATAGTACGCATAACGAAATTTTACTCGATGTTTCTATACTGTACTATTGGTCGCCCGCTAGCACGGGGTTGGGGTTAGGGTTAGGGTTAGGGTTAGGGTTAGGGTTAGGGTTAGGGTTAGGGTTAGGGTTAGGGTTAGGGTTAGGGTTAGGGTTAGGGTTAGGGTT
>MU004190.1:1795735-1945977 GCA_010093605.1 Lophium mytilinum | reverse complement strand
CTTAAGTATAAGGCTATTTTTATACTAAACTCTTTAAGTAATTTCTATTCTATACCTGCGCACTCTATAGCCTCTCTATATCTACCTTAAGCTACTACTATAGCTTATAAATTAAATTAAAGTTAATAGAACGCTATTATATTATATTTTAAGTATTCTTCTTTATATATATACTTTATTTTATATTATAGTAGTTAAATGCGGTAGTATAAGGTTATACTATATATAATTCTTAAAGATTAATTTTCTTTATATTAAACTCGCTTCTCCCTATATAACTCTAACCCTCTAGCCTCTATAATAACTCTATCTTTTTATCTTTAGCCTTCTTACTCTTTTTAGCTTTTTCTAAGATCTAAACTAATACCGTTCTCTTTATACTTTTTAGCTTTTCTACCTTTTCCTCCTTAACTTCCTTAGTCTTCTTTTTAGTATTAGACTTATTAGCATTATTAATAGTAGTAATAGTATTCTATTTAGTAGCCCTAACTAGAGACTTTTTACCTTTATCTAATATTATAGTATTATTACCTATAATTATACTCTTAGCGTTATATATAAATAGACCTAATTAAATTTACTTTAATTAGAATAAGAGTATTTAGAGAAACCTAATATTAATTAGTATTATTTATAAGAAATATATATATAGTTAACTTATAGTCTAGTACTATAGAAAATATAAGCTTTTTAAAGTCTAGAACTATATTTATAGCTACCTTATAAAACTATATATTCTCTTTAGTATAATTAGTAATAATAAAGAACGTAACTATACTTATAGCTAGCTAGAGCTGCTAGTAGTAGCGCTCTTTATCTTAAGTCTTATTACCTATAATTATTTTAGGGAGAAATAGATATAAATATATTAGGTATAAAGGCTAGTATAAATATATTAGATAGTATTTTATTTTTTAGTAAGTTACTAGATAAATAACTAATTAGAGTATATATATATACTAGAAATAATAAAACTTTATTTTACTAGTTTACTAGTTAGTACTTTAGTATTTAAACCTAATATATATCTTACCTTAATATCTCTATAGTAGCGCCTAGTAGACTAGTAGAGCCTTACTTTATCTATTTACTAATACTAAATATAGAAGTCTAATAGATCTACTACTATAGCTTTATATCTTTAATAAAGATAGAGTAGATTCTTTTTAGACTAAGTTACTTAATTGCATTTATATAGTACTACGCATAAAATAATATATTCTTATTATAGTTAGTGCAGGTATATCTATATCTATAGGTAGTAAGAAAGCTCTTAAAATAAGAGATAATTAAATATCTACTAATTCTACTTAGTTCTAGATTTCTAGTTATTATTAGGTCTTTTCTAGTATAGCTTAACCTCTTTTATTTTAGGTAAGGCACTCTTTTATAAGACTATCTATAATATTCTAGCTTATACTAAGGCTTTTTATAATATAATTTAGTTACTATACCTTCTATTTAAGGTAGCTTAACCTACTTCTTTTTATTATATACTTGCGTCTTTAGCTTCTTATAGTAGGCTGCTCTAACTCTATACCTAGAATATTAACAGCCTTAAGGTCTAGCTTTCTTTTCTTTCCTTCGCTACACTATTACTATAAGATAGTTCTTAGCTAATTACTATTTAGCTTTATAGTTTCTTAGATTATATAGTATATAGAAACTATAGTAATATTTTCTATCTAGAGGTAGATCTATTTAAGAGACCTATAAGCCTATTATATAGAAAATATTAAAAGATTAAACTAGCTAGAGTCTCTTAAGAAAAACACCTATATATAATTAAATAGCTAAGGCCGTAAGTATCTTTCTATAATAGGCTAAATTATAATAAAGAAGCTATTAGATTAGTTACTAAAGCTAATCTATTAGCTGCCCTAGACGCTCTTCTTATTATTAGTACTACTTTTAAGATTACTGCATTAAAACTACTTATATACAACTTAGCAGGCGTAGTATATAAATAAGTAGATTATAAGATTATATAGATAAATACTAATAAGGCGGCTCTAAAGAATTATAAGATAGAGTATAAATAAATATTATTAGTAAAAGAAAACTATAATAATCTAGCTAGGGCTATAGTACTTTTAAAGGTTATTAAAGATAGCTTATTAGCGCTAATTATAGAAATAGTAAGATAGATTAAAGAAAATAATTAAATATAAGAGAGATTTTATATAGATAAGATAGAGTATAATACTCTAGGTTAATAGTAGTAGAAAATAGAAAGAATTTATTAAATTAAGAAAATAAAATTATAGAGAAAGAAAAAAAAGATATATAATAAAACTTCTAGAGATAAGAGAGTATCTAAAGAAGATATTTTTATAATTAAACTTTATAATATATTAAGAAAAAAGAAGAGAGATATACTAAGTAGCTTAGCTAGACTCTCTCTTACCTTATTAATATCTCTATTATCTTTAGACTCTCTCTTACCTTATCTATAGCCTTTTCTACCTTACTAATATCTTTATTATCTTTAGACTCTCTCTTACCTTATTAGCCTCTTCTCTACCTTACTAATATTTCTATTATCTTTAGACTCTCTCTTACCTTACTAATATTTCTATTATCTTTATACTCTCTTTTATCTTTCTAATATTACCTTACTCTCTATTCTCTTTATAATATATCTTAAATAGAGTCTAAAGATAATAGAGATATTAATAAGATAGAGAAGAGACTAAAGAGGTAAGAGAGAGTCTAAAGATAATAAAGATATTAGTAAGGTAGAGGAGAGGCTAATAAGGTAAAAAAGAGTCTAAAGATAATAAAAATATTAGTAAGGTAGAGAAGAGGCTAATAAGGTAAGAGAGAGTCTAAAGATAATAGAGATATTAGCAAGGTAGAAGAGAAGCTAAAGAGGTAAGAGAGAGTCTAAAGATAATAGAGATATTAGTAAGATAGGAAAGAGTTTAAAGATAATAGAGATATTAGTAAAGTAAGAAAAAGTCTAGCTTATAATAATAGATCTTAAAGAGAGTCTAAAGAGAATATAAAAGCTAAAAGTTATAATATAATTTAAAGAGAAGTCTAAAGAAAAATGTTATAGTATATTAATATACTAAAATATTATAGTTCTAGTATATAGTTATATTTTAAATATTATTCTAGCATATTTAAATATAAAAATATTATAGTTCTAGTATATAGCTACGTTTTAAAGATTATTCTAGTATATTAATATACTTAAATCTATAGTATAGTATAAAGAAATTAAAACGCAATTTAAAGAAGAGTCTAAAGAAAAATATTATAGTATATTAATATACTAAAATATTATAGTTCTAGCATATAGCTATATTTTAAAGATTATTCTAGTATATTATTATACTTAAATCTATAGTATAGTATAAAGAGATTAAAATATAATTTAAAGAAGAGTCTAAAGAAAAATATTATAGTATATTAATATACTAAAATATTATAGTTCTAGTATATAGCTACATCTTAAAGATTATTCTAGTATATTATTATACTTAAATCTATAGTATAGTATAAAGAGATAAAATATAATTTAAAGAAGAATTTAAAGAAAAATATTATAGCATATTAATATGCTAAAATATTATAGTTCTAGTATATAGCTATATCTTAAAAATTATTCTAGTATATTATTATACTTAAATCTATAGTATAGTATAAAGAGGTTAAAACGCAATTTAAAGAGAAGTCTAAAGAAAAATATTATAGTATATTAATATACTAAAATATTATAGTTCTAGTATATAGCTATATTTTAATAATTATTCTAGTATATTATTATACTTAAATCTATAGTATAGTATAAAGAGGTTAAAACGCAATTTAAAGAGAAGTTTAAAGAAAAATATTATAGTATATTAATATACTAAAATATTATTATTCTAGCGTTTTAATATTTCTTTAGATATCTAAAATATAAGGTAGTAAATAATTTCTATATCTTTATAAAAAGCTTAGAATACGCTAGTAGTACTTTATAGAGTAGTTATTTTTAAAAAAAAAGAGAAAAATATTAGTAATATCTCTAAACCTAAGCCTAAGTATTATAGTAGAGTATTATAGTAGATTTATAGATAGGCGTCTATACTAATAGATTTCTAGTCTATAAAGTTATAGTAATTATTAGGTATATTATAAGAATATATACTATTTACCTAAATAGTAATAGAGTTATAGTTAAAATAGTATATATAGTTCTTATAGGGCTTATAATAAGAATATATAAAATCTAGATATCTAGCTTTCTAGTTAATAGCTAGGTTATATTCTTAAAGCTAGTTAAGTTCTATAATAATATTATAGTCTTCTAGGTTAGTAATATAAGCCTAGTAATAGCTCTAATAGCTATTTATATTTATACTAAGAAGGGCTTTATATATTACTTTTTAGGTAATAGCTAATCTATTAGCTAGTTTAAGAACTTAGGCTTTTTTAAGGGGTTTTAGAGGTAGATTTACTAGATATATAAACTTAGTACTAGTAAATAAATTAGTAGCTCTATAATTAAAATAAGAATTAATTTTTATTATTTTTATAGGTTATTCTTTTCTATAGGTTTATACTATTACTAAAAGAACTATATTATTTACCTACTTAATATTAAATTCTCTATCTTTATTTTAAAATAGTTTCTATTATACTTTACTTAAAAAGGCTACTAAAATAATAATCCTTCTATATTAAAAATTTTCTATAACTAAGTTCTTTTAGTATTATAGACCGCAACTATAGTTTATAACCTTACTTTTCTCTAAAAACCTCCCTTAGAACCTTTACCTTTAGAGTAGCTAGAGCTACGCTTATTATTAAGGGTTTTATAGTTATTAAAACTATTATTATTATTTAAAAGTTCTTTAACGCAAGTAGTATAATTATTAAAATAGGGTGCTAGAGATATATCTATCTAGTAAGTAGTAAAGCCTAATTTATTAAGTTAATTTATAGAGTAGTATAGATTTTAGGTAAAGTACTTAGAAAGATAGTAGTAGAAATACTTATCTTCTTTTATAAGTACTTCTTTATTACCTTTATAGAGTTTATTAGGGGGGGCCTAGTTAGAAAGAGGTATAATCTTAATATTCTTTTAGGTTATAGAGATAGTAGTAGTAGTTAAAAGGTATAGAGTATAGTTATAGTTATAATTATAGTTATAGTTATAATAATTATAGTTATTATAGTTACGGCTATTATAATTAAAGCGTTAGGGCTAGTTATAGTTAAAGTTACTAAAGCTATAGTTATTAGGTTATATATTCTTATTAATACTATTATTATAGAGCTATTTATATGCAGTATTAATATACTATAAATTAGTAGTAAAACCTTTACCTAAAATAGCGCTAGTAATAATATCTAGATAGAGTTTCTATTTAAGGTTATAGATATTATTATAGTCTTTATAGTCTAGAAGGTAAATTATATATAATTTTATTAGTTTCTATATATAATTAGGTATTATACTATTTATCTAGATAAGTTTATAAAGCTTATTCTTAGTAGTACTAATTTTATTAGGGTTATTATATTAGAAGTCTAAGAATACTATAGCTTTCTAAATAGTAAGAAAGGGCTAGTAGCTATTTTATTAGGCACGGAAGCCTTTAAGGGGTATACTAGTAAGTTATTTACTAAGGTATATAAGATATAGAGGCTTACTAAATTATATAGTATAGCTACTATAGTTAACTTTATTTAGAAATCTATAATAGAACTTAGAGTACTTATTTTTATTACCTTTAAACTTATTTAAATAGGGCTAGAACTTATCTTCTATATAAGAAACTTTATTTAAAGTAATACTAAGATTTTAATAATCTTAAAACGTCTTAATATAGAGGTTTTAGTAATAGTAATAGCTTATATTTTATAAATATAATTATAAGTATAATTATAAGTATAAGTATAAGTATTAATAAAAGTAATACTTATAGAAGTAATTATAATAATAAGATAGACTATATATATAATTATAGTAATAAGGGGGGCTTCTATTATTAAATAAGGGCGGGCTAGAGTTATAGCAACCGCATATATAGTTTAAGGTATAGTAAGCTTAACTTTTATTTATATACTCTATAGTATAGTAAGATTAATTAGTATTATAGCCTACTAAGGGGCTATTATTAGCTTATACTTCTTCTAAATAGATTACTTTATTAAGAAAGATAAGTAGATCTTTAGCTACTACTATAATAGAGTTAATAGAAGGTATAATAGAATAGAGTACTATAGAGAGCGTTATTATAAAAAAGGCTACTATAGGTATAAATATAGAAGTATACTAAAGTATTTATAGTATTTTAATTTTATTCTCTAGAGTAGTAAGGCGCGTATTATATTTATACTTATTCTTAGCTACTTAAGTAAGGTTAGCTATAAGGCGTTTAATAATTCTTTCTTACTTTAAGAATTACTTATTAGCTTAGATATAGTTCTTCTACTAGGCTTTAATATCTATATTAAGAGAAGTAATAGTTTTATTAAGTAAAGCTACTATCTTCTTATAAGTATAGAGTTTATTTTTATATTCTTCTAGTTTAGTTTTAATATTAAGTAGGTATTTAAGTTTCTTATATATAGCTTCTAACTTATTATTCTTTTTATTATATTTATCTTTAAGAACTCTAATTTTATCTTAAAGCTTATACTGCGCTTTCTAGTTATTCTTATATATTTACTAAAGAATCTTAGTAGTAGCTTAATAGCTTTTAAGAATATAGAAGAAGTAGATAGAATTAGCTTAAACTTATATAAGAAAGTTCTAAGAGTCTATAATCTTAATTAAGCTATTAAACTATTTATTACTAGGTAGAAGTAAATAGTCTAGAAATTTAGTAATATTATTAATAGAGTTAAGAAATATACCTAGGTTATAGCTATAGCTAGAAGTATAGTACTTAATAATAGAGCTATAGACTAGTAGGTCTAGAGTATATATAGAGTTATTAATATAATTATCTTTAGTAGTATCTTTATTTTAGGTAAGCTAATTCTTTTTTTCTTAGATTAGCTAAGTATCTATATATATAGTTTAGATAGACTACTAGGTATCTTTTTAAGTAGACTACTAGATATCTTTTTTAGTTAGCTTTTAGAGGGGCGCGCTCTTTAAAGTCTTATAAGAAGACTTAGAGAGTATATAGAACTATATATAAGTTAGTAGAAAGTAAAAGAATAATTATAAGCTACTACGCCTAGAATATCTAGATTCTAGGTTACTAGTAGAGGCTCTAGCGCCTAGTAGAGGTAGTAGATTACTTATTATAAAGTCTATAGTAATAGTACTTAGTAAAATAAAGTAGTATAGCTATATACTCTTTTAGTATTATAGATATAGTTATATAGATATATAAACTAAGCTTATTAAATAGCTTAGTAAATAAAAATTAAGGTTTAAAATAGTAATAGTAAAAAAGAATTAGTACTAGTTAGAGTATTAGATATAATCTAATATTATAGTTATAGTATAGAGAAGCTTAGTAGTATAAGATAACTAAATAGATTAATTTTAAGAGGTTATATAAGAAGTAGAAAGAGAGGCTTTTAGATAGAAACTATATATATAGAGAAGAGAGATATATAGATACTAGGCGGGCTAGTATATAGGCGGCGCTAGATAATATAATAGATATAGAGGTAGAAGGCTAGTAATAGGTAAATATATAACTAGAGAGTAGAGTATAATCTATTATACTAATTATATAAAGGTTATTAAAAGTAACTTAGATAAATACTAGAGAGTAATTTATATACTTATATTCTATAGCTATTCTATAAAAATATAGAACTTTAAAAAAAAGAAAGATAGTATTAAACTTTATAGATAATATTAGCTTATAAAAGTATAAGTAGCTAGTATTAAAAAGTAAAATTACTTTTTAATTATACTCTTTTATAGCGCTATAGTAAAACTAGCTACTTAGTTTTATAACTATTTTTTTTTATATAATATTTTATAATTTCTTTTAATCTCTATATTTAATTATTATTTTTTTCTAGTATATTTTAGTTACTATAGCTATTTATATTAAAACTATACTAGGCTTTTATACTACTAGTACTATAAATAGTAATAGTAGAAGTTACTACTATAACTATAGTACTAGATTAAACCTAAATTTCTTTAGCTATATAAGTTACTTTTTAGTAGTACTATAATAGAAACTAATATTATATAAAATATACCTTTTTATTAGGCTAGTACTAGGTAGCTAACCTCTTTTTACTATTTAGCTAATACTATATTTCTATTTAGCCTATATATCTATCTAAGAACCTTTTACTATATTTTAATTAGCTTACTTATTAGGCCGGCTTCTTTAGAGTATAGATAGATTTTAAATTTATATATTTATATACTTAATAGCCTACTTCTCTACCTTCTCTACCTTCTTTAATATTATAGAGGAACTATTTATAGAGCTATAGCCGCTACCTAATTACTAGCCTAGAAAGTATAGTAGGCTACTAAAAAACTTAATACTAGGCCCTTCTACTAAGAAGTAATATATAAATATAAAGGTAGATTTTAAGTAAAAGATTACTTTACTAGAAGTATAGATATAGAGTTTATAACCTATTATAGAAAGTATAGTATAGTTAATAGCTCTACTATAGCCTTATAAGGTAGCTTATAAGGTAGCTAATAAGAATTTTAATAAATATATAGAGAATCTTATTAATAAGAACTTTATATAGATACTTATAGGCTAGTAGTAATAGAAAAAAAGCCTTAATTAAATATAAAATTAATAGTTTAGATATTCTTCTAGGTAGATAGATATATAGTTATATAGCTATATACTAAATAGTAAGGCTATATAGCCTATATATTAAATAGAAAGACTATATATATATTAAGTAAAAGGCTAGAGCTTTCTTTAAGCTCTTTAAGCTAATTAAAATATAGTAAAAGGTCTTTAGATAGATATATAGGCTAAATAGAAATATAGTATTAGCTAAATAGTAAAAAGAGGTTAGCTATCTAGTACTAGCCTTTTATTATACTTTTTAGAAGGCTAGTAAATATAATATTAAAAATAATTTAAATAAAAATAAACTTATACTAGAGACCTATAATAGAATAAGAGTAATACTAACTCTATACCTTCTTTTTACTTAAATTATATCTCTTTTTAACTCTAGTTATACCCCCCTTCTATCTAATTATCTAATTAGCTTAAAGGGCTTAAATTACTACTTTAGTACTTAAAATAGGTAGGCTATATAGCCTTACTATTTTATTATATATTTCTACTATTTTTAATAGCCTATATTTAGCTATATATAAAGCTATAAATAAGGCTATATACTATATATAAGGCTATATATATAGGCTATATATAAAACTATATATAAGGCTATATATAAGGCTATAGTTATAGTAAAGCTATATAGTATATTTATTTTACTATATATATTTTTTATTTTCTATTAATATAGGCTATTATATTACTATATATATATCTATACGCCTAGAAGTATACTAAAATAGTTAAAACTTTATTTTATTATAGCCTCTTTATATTAAGCCTAGCTCTACTATATTACTACTACCTCTATTACTACTATATAGCCTTCTTCTATAGTACTAGCTTTTTCTATAGTATTTTTTACTTTAAGCTAAGTAGTAGATATAGTAGTAGATATAGGCCTAGATATAGTAGTAGATATAGGCCTAAATATAGTAGTAGATATAAATCTAGGTATAGTATAGATATAGATATAAATTAAAAATAAAAATAAAAATAAGAATAAAAATAAGAATAAGAATAAGAATAAGAATAAGAATAAGAATAAGAATAAGAATAAAAAGGTAATTATTTATAGCTATACTATATTTAGGGTTTAGAGAGAGTATTTTAAAATTAGTAAGAAATATTAGTAAGTAAATTAAAGGTCTTAGAGTAATCTACTAAGCTAATTAGATAATTAAATAGAAGGGGGGTATAACTAGAGTTAAAAAGAGGTATAATTTAAGTAAAAAGAGAATATAGAGTTAGTATTACCCTAGAATAATATACTATAAGTATATTATATTAATAAAAAAGTTTATATAGGCTAAGTGCGTCCCCGGCCCCGGCTCGGCTTACGAGGCCTGCTATCGTGGGAAGAAGACATGCGATATAGACGACCACCTGTTCGCAGCGAACCCAGACGTTCGCCGCGCCTTCCGCGCCTGGAAGGAGTATTGTAATGCGGCCCATGTCGACAAAGACCGCCATATCACCAAACAGGGCACATACGGCACCAACTCCGCCAAGCCAACCTCTGGCACCCATCACCAGTTTGACGCCCAATTCCACGACCTTCCAGATTATCCGCCGCGACTACCATTAGGATGGGATGTCGAATGACACCGCCCAATACGTTCGCAACTGCCACTGCTATGGCGCGCACGTCTCACGGCGCCGCCGCCAAGGCCCCAGGCCTGATAGGCCCTAGGCTAAGGGCACGGGCAAAGCCCGAGCCCATAACATAATGTCTTGTCAAAGGCGTGCTTCGGCATTTCAGGTGACTTGCTGCGCTAGATGCGATATCAGAGAGTCGGAAGGAGCGATGTCCGGAAGCACAAAGTCGTCAAATCTACCAAACGAGAAGATACTATCGCAATCGATGTTATCCCAGACAATCTCTGCACCGGCTCCGCCGCCAATCGAGACTTCTTGGGCAACATTTGGCCTGGGGCTGGCCTGGAATGACGAGTCACTCTGTGCCGGTAGGCCAAGAGCAGGAGCGTGGACAGAGTTCCGACGTGCGGAAGGGAACATTCTGCAAAGCGGGCTGTTGTCTCCGCAAATCTGTTTCAGAGAATCGAGCATGCGTCGCACGATTGGGAAGTGTGGTTGCACAGTTTCCAGGCTCTTGAGCAGGTAGCGGAGCCAAACCGTCTGCTGTTGCATTCCTGGGGCGTCGTCGGCCTTCCGGAGGTGTCGTAACATCTCCGTGGCTGCCACCACGGCGTTGTCGAGCATAATGGACGGTATCTCCTCTACCCCAAACCCTTCGCGATATGTGACAACCAGGCGGGCTATGCGGACTGCGTACTTGTAGATTATATCATTCGTATTGTCAGAGGGTGGCAGAGGCTCTTTTTCGCGTGCGATTTGGGAGTGGCGCCGCTTTTTAGAGTTCGAGGGCCTGGCCAGTGCTTGCCGCAGGAGTATCTGGACTTTGCAGTACTGCGTATGCAGGCCGTATCCAGCAAGGTCCAAATTGATCAGACGCTTCTCGTCGTATGAGAGATCTGGCGGGAGGTTTTCATACCACTCCTCGACTTGACTGAAAAGCTTGCGCAGCGAAGCCGCTCTGTCAGAGTCGCGGATCGATTCTTCGTTCAGTACGTGGGATATCTCCGCCATTGGTACACAGAGCCCTACCCAGGCATTGAGCCATGGCGCATCCGACTTGCGCCCCGCCTTGCAGCGCGAAGCTGCGACGTTCATGACTGATGATGGGATGGAGCTTGGCCTGCCGAGATAGAGCGTCCAGACTCCTTCGTAGACGACGCAAGCGGATAAGAGACCGTAGGCAAGGTCACTTTCTTTGGCAGACTCTTGGACGGCCTGGGGGGGACCAGTGATGCTTGCAAGCTCGTGAAGGCCCAGATCCGACAGCATACGACACGCCACGCCTGCATCAGTCAGCCGAACACGGTTCGCGGCTGTTCGTCGCAAGTACACTTACCACAAAACATCCAGCCCGGGCGGTCATTGCCCTGCGTGACTTCATATTCACTCAGAAGCAAGAAGCCCTGCAGGTTTGCGGGCGTGGGCTCGGCCATGGCTCGCAAGACTTCATCCTTGGCCCACGCCAGATACTTGACACCTAGCGCACGTACCGCTTTCGAGGTGCTCAGACGGGTTCCGCATGCTAGCATGGCGTTTTCCAGGAACTTGGAGTACCACCGGGGGCGGTCGCCGTTTGCGCGGTGGGTCAGGAAGGTTTCCTTGTTGACAACGTCTACCCACAGAGTCTGGTACTTGAAGTAGGCCTGGAGCAGGTGGTCCCGCAGACGAGGTGAGGTCGTGTCGAGATCAATGCCGACTGCATCGACGTCGTCGTCGAAGGAAGCGGGCCAAGCCTCGTCGCCGGGTGACGTGACGTGGGGGTGAGATGTCGCGCCGAAGAAGGTTGGTGATCCACCAGGGACGTTTTCTGGGGACTCTCGGTTGAGCAAGGTTGAAGCAGGCAGAGCGGGCGGCGACATGAGAGTAGAGGTGCTTGAAATAGGTGCTGCGCCAGCGGAGTTGGTCGATGGCACAGTGCTGGAGACAGTCAGCCATGCACCGCGCATGAAAGTCCGGTGCGACGGAGGATGCATTGTGCTTGGTGCAGAGAGCACGAACCTGTGGGGGGGAAGGCCCTGGTTGAGGGCTTCGAGCATCTGTATGCGCTGTTGGAGGTCGGCGACGAACTTGCGGCTGACTGAGGTGCGTCGTCTCCCATCCGACTGAGGGTCGAGCAGGCATTGCTGCCCAGCGCGCCGACATGGGCCACACCCTTCTTCTGACGGGGCGAACTGGGCATCGCACTGGAGAGCAAGCGTCAGTGGGGATGCGAGACGGTGCAGAGAGCGGGAGGCTTGCCTTGACCTTGCGCAGGCGACACGTCTTGCAGGCGACTGAAGCACGATGCAAGGGCCCCGAAGCCCCAGGTCGCTCCGCCGTTGGCAAAGGCATTGGATCAGGTTGACAGAGGCACACACAAGATGGCGTGGACGTTCAGAGGAGGAGGACGGCCAACGTTGCTCGGGGATGTCGACCGACGAGGGCCTCATTAGCCGGCGCCCCATGGGGTAGGCGTGGAGAAATGTGGGGAATTGGGCACGGCGGGCATCGCGTGCAGCCGCGTGCGCTGCACGCGGCGACGGCAAGGACGCCCGGTCGCGCGGGGTGCGCGTCGGCCAACGCCGACAGGCTACCGTATGCTCTGGAAACAGTGAGACTCCAGGCTTGGCACCGCTAGTCGATCCCCTAAACTAAAAAGCGTTGGGGGTAGATCCTAGCAGACTCCTAGCGGAGTTGTCAGACTGGCTCAGGGGCGGGTGGCCCACAATTCATGTCGCTGGCGTTGACGTGATACGCTGAAAATTTATGCTTGAGATAGCGTGCCAAGAGTGGCGTCTCACTGTTTCGAGAGCATACGGTAGGGCATCGCCGGCAGCTCGTCTCGAGATCCCCGTGCAAATCGCTGCACGCCGCTGCCCCAAGCCGCCGCCCCCGCTTCTCCGCACTTCTTGGGATCCGAGCAGACACCCTCCAGCAGTGGCACAGCACCCTCGGAAATACCAGCATGGCCAACTGCTGTCCGTCAAGATGCAATGGCCCGGATTTCCTCGTCTCGGTCCACGCCGGGCCGTTATCCATACCCATGCCAGCCGCTGCGACGCGTCAGGCACATCCTCACGCGCGAACCTAGGCCTACGCATAGTAGATACTGCTGAGATCGAATCCCCAGACATTTGATATTTGATATCTTGACAACAGAGTAAATCGTGCCTCAGTAGCTGAAGCCCTGATCGAAACCCGACCGGCGTCACCAACCTGCATACCCATGACTTCACCCAAGACCGCAGACTACGATGCCATTGTCGCCGGCGCTGGCTTCTCTGGCATCCGGTCGCTCTGGGAACTGGGCCAGCAAGGCCTGACTGCAAAATGTTTCGAGGCTGGATCAGACGTAGGCGGGGCGTGGTACTGGAACCGCTACCCAGGAGCCCGGACGGATAGTGAGGCCTGGGTTTACGCTCTGAACTTCGCGCCAGAGGTGAGGGAGGAGTGGCAATACAGCGAACGGTATCCTTCTCAGCAAGAGGTCCAGCAGTATATGGGCCGTGTTGTGGGTTAGTTCTGTCCCAACCCCTCCATTTGGCCAGCCTCTAATTCTAAGAACTCAGATCGCTTCGATCTGCGCAAACAGATCGATTTCAATACAGAAATCAAAGCTGCGCACTATAGCGACAGCGACAATTTATGGACCATCACCACCGCCAAGGGGTCGTCCTCGACTTGCCGCTACTTCCTCGCCGCCACTGGACCATTGTCGATTGCCAAGGAACCTCCCTTCGCGGGCCTCAAGTCGTACAAAGGGAAGTGGTACCAGTCATCTACCTGGCCCAAGGACAAGATCGATTTTCGCGGAAAGCGCGTCGCCGTTGTCGGAACTGGCGCCACCGGCGTCCAGATAATCCCCAAGATCGCCCCCATAGCCAAGCAGTTGACTGTGTTCCAGCGCACACCGAACTACGTGCTTCCCGGCCGCAATTATGTAATCGACGAGTATCAAGCTGTCGATATCAAGCAAGGCTTCAATGCCAACTGGAAACAAGCACAAGAACATCCGTTTGGATTGGCCATGAACTCCACTGGCCACACCATCAAGAGTGTGGGAGACGCCGACAAGATCAAACAAGTCTTGGACTCCGGCTGGGAAAATGGTGGCTTCCATTATCAGTTTGAGACATTCGATGATCTCTTCACCGACCAGGAGTCCAATGACGTTGCCTCGGAGTATATTCGCCGCAAGATTGCCGCCGTCGTCAAAGACCCGGCCACGGCGGAGTTGCTGTCTCCCAAATATCCCTTTCTATCAAAGCGTCCGCCCTGTGGACATTTCTACTACGAGGCATACAATCGGCCGAACGTAAAGTTGGTGGACATAAGTCATGACGAAATTGACATGTACGAAAATGGCATCCAGACCAACTCCGGAGCTAAATACGAGTTCGACATCATCATTTTCGCCCTGGGTTTCGATGCCGCCACTGGTGCACTTGCTGAGATGGACGTTCGTGGCAGTCAAAACGCATCACTGGGAGAAATTTGGTCAAAAAGCCTCGAAACGTTCGCCGGAACCCTCGTCCCTAGATTTCCTAATATGTTTCTCGTCTGTGGTCCCCATATACCCTTTGGGAATATGCCAATTGTCTTGGACATCGAAGTGAATTGGATTGGCAAGACCATTCAGCACATGCAAAAGAACAATCTCGCCAAAATTGAAGTTACGCAGAAGGCGGTGGACGCGTGGTCTTCGCAGCTCGATGAGGCCTTTAGAGCTACCCTATTTGCAGAGTCTGCCAAAGCGAATCACGCTTGGTTCGTCGGTGCGAACATACCTGGAAAGATTTCTACTGTGTTATTTTATTTCGGTGGTGTCCCGACTTGGGCTTCTTGGCTCGAGAATGAGTACAAGTCCAATTGGGCGAGTATGAACTTCTTTCCTGCCGCGGGCGTTGAGGCAAAGAGCGACGGCATCGCATCTTCCTTGCCCAAGAAAGCGGTAGCGGCGTTGTAGCAGTATCTATGACTTCTCAGCGACGCTGTTCCTCTATTTCATAGAGATGCACCTCACCTTTCAACACAAACCATACAATTCCTGACTATTGACAATACCTGATATTTGTGACCAGAGGGGAACTGGCGTTAGCTCATTGAAATTTAACCTATAGATAAATGACTTGCCAATCAATCAACATTCTTAAATATCATTATTCCATTGAAATTTGGGCATAGATTTATTTTAGCGTCTCTATGTAAATGGCGTTCTATCACACGGATGTCTTTCACGCTACATACCACCTCTACCCCCCGAGACCTTTCTATTGTTACTGCCTGAGTTTTGAGAGCCCAGTGAAGAGCGCTTACCATGATTGTCTGAATAAGAGGCGATTAGAATGTTTATGGCCGCAGATGATTGTCTGACTTACCTGGCCAGTCACGTATGAGAAAAGCGGAGATACTACTGCCAGAATAGCTCGCCCAGCGTCGGTGGGGGATCCGATCCGGCGGAGAGGAATATCGCCAACCCTATGCAGACAGGCAGGTGAGCTCAAGCAGACAGATTCAGATGAGCGGGCGCACTAACCATTTCTCCTCTTCGTCGTAGCCGCCATGGAATCCAACAGCGTGCTTAGTGCCATCTGCCCTGATTACAAAGCTTTCTTCTGCGGGAGCCTGCGTGAGTCTAGTCTTAATGGCTCCGAAAGCGACAGCTGTAGTGGGAATAATCAGCGTCAACAGTATTAGGGTAACCCTTGAATTGGATACATACTGTTGGCTCTCACTCCATACTCAGGTCCCCATTCTTGGGCTAGTGTCTTCGTGAGGCCAACCAATCCTGCCTTAGCCAGAGCATAGCTGGCTTGCCCAGCATTACCGTGAATGCCGGATGTCGACGAGATATTAACGATTGATCTCGGCTCGCCGTCTTTGACCATAAAATATGGTGCTGCCGCCCGCACGAGTTTGAATGGTGCCGTATTATGCAGCGCAATGATGGTGTCTTGCTCTATCAGAAGCAAACAAAGACGCTAGATTGGAGGAATCACTCACCCCACTGCTTGTCACCAATCTTCTCAACGGGATCATCCCATGCGTAGCCTGCATTATTGATGATGATATGAATCTTACCGTTGCTGAATTCCACGGTCTGCTGTATCAGCTTGTCGATAGACTCATTATTTGTGATGTCTCCCCCAACCGCGATCGCAGAGCCACCTTCAGAAATGATGGCCTGCGCAGTCTTCTCGGCCTTTCCTACACTCAGAATTAGCATAATTTCCGCTCTAGTATTTCGATGGAGAAATACCGGCGTCGATGTCGGCGATCACAACCTTGCACCCCTCGTGTGCGAGGATCGCAGCGGTTTCAGCACCTATGCCCTGAGCCGCGCCTGTGATGATAGCGGTCTGCCCTGATATCGAACTTGATTAGCTCAACCGCCAGTTCTGCACTAAGACTAGAAGACTAACCTGCGAGCATCCCATTGGGAAAGTTGGTCCGCGGAGCAGCACTCATGGTTAACAGCACGTGGAAGGCGGTAGAGGAGCAATGGCAGCGGCGCGAATGAACTTGTTAACGTTCAAAGCCCCAAAGGACTGCGTGTTGCTACGCATCACACCACTACAGCGGTCGGCTATTGTTCCCGACCATGGAGATGCAGTTGAGGCACCTCGGCAAGGGCCGGATATCCGGCGCCACTGCAGCGGAGAGACTAGAGTACTCCGCATTTCGCTTCGCCCCAGGCCCAGGGATATCCCTCTCCGCCCCTCACCATGATGCAGCTAGCACATACTACTGGCTGTGTCGGCATCGTCCAGTCAGGCCATGGACGGTCAGGCCAACATCGTTCGGCGCGCAAGGACATTGTCCGACTACAACCGACCCATTGAAATATCGCTCTATATCTTACGATTCATTCTAAAGCTTCATTGATGTGATTTGTCTTGCGCGACTAGACATCTTTGACGTGTTCTGCATTTTCGCGGGTACAACAGTTCCTCATCCGTAGCCGAGTTTCGACATGCCTTCCGCTTCCGCAAACTCCATGACCAACGGCGACAGCGGGGCAGGCGAGCTCGATGTCCTCATCATCGGTGCTGGCTTCGGCGGATGCTACGGACTCTACCAGCTCCGTCGCCTGGGTTACCGGGTTCATGTTTTTGAAGCAGGCTCTACTCTTGGCGGAGTCTGGCATTGGAACAACTACCCTGGAGCCCGCGTTGATTCCGAGATTCCTTACTACCAATTCTCGATGCCCGAAGTCTGGCGAAAATGGACCTGGTCTGAGCGATTCCCAAGCGGAGACGAGTTGAAAGCCTACTTCAAGCATGTAGACGACACCCTGCATCTGTCGAAAGACATAACCTATTCCGCCAATGTCGTGAACGCAACGTACGACGAATCGTTTGCAAGATGGACCGTCACAACCGAGAGTGGGAAGAAAGCCGTATGCAAGTACCTTATTTGCGCCACTGGCAGCTCGTTCAAGCCACACTATCCCGACTTCAAAGGCCTAGATAGTTTCAAGGGCCAGCTTATCCATTCAACCCGCTGGCCTGAGGTTGCGGATACGAAAGACAAGCGTGTGGCCGTCGTTGGATCGGGCGCAACTGCGGTTCAGTGTACTCAAGAGATAGCAAAGGAGGCACGCCAACTGACTGTCTACATTCGCACTGCCAGCATCTCGTTGCCCATGTTCCAGCGTCCGCTGGACGAATTCGAGCAACGTATCAGCAAGGCCACGTACCGCAGCATGTTTGCCCACTGCCGTAAGACCAAGTCTGGGCTTGGCTACGATCCTCAAGTCGGCTCCGTGTTTGACTTGAATGATGAAGAACGCGAAGAGCTCTGGGAGGAGCTATGGAACCGCGGCGGATTCAACTTCAACCAAGCGAACTATCGGGACTTCTTGGTCGATCAGAGGGCTAACAAGCTCATGTATGAGTTCTGGGCGAAGAAGACGCGCCCGAGGCTGAAGAATCCCGAGAAATTGGCTTTCCTAGTGCCTAAAGAGGCGCCCTTTGCCTTTGGGACGAAGCGAAGCAGTCTGGAGCAGGACTACTATGAGTGTATCGACCAGGACAATGTTGACGTCGTTGACCTGAAAGCCAATGCCATCCTGGAAATAACGGAAAAGGGCATCATTTGCAAAGATGGGGTGGAACGCGAGTTCGACACCATCGTGATGGCTACTGGCTTTGATGCAATGACTGGAAGTCTCACAAATATGAATATCCATGGCAAAGACGGTGTGACTTTCCGAGAAAGATGGAAGGATGGCGTCTTCACCCATTTGGGTCTCTGCAGTAGTGGCTGCCCGAATCTGTTTATGATATATGGGCCTCAAGGCAAGACTCTTATTCCATCCTACAGCTGACCCCACTGACGCTCAGAACAGCGCCGACAGCGTTTACGAACGGCCCAGTGTTCATAGAAAGCCAAGTAGACATTGTCGTCGATTTGCTCAAGAAGATGCAGAGTGAAGCTATCAAATCTGTCGAGCCGAAGCGAAATGCCGAGGAGAAATGGAAGCAAGCAATCCAGGATGCAAACGACAAAACGCTGTTGCCATTGACCGATTCCTGGTATATGGGATCGAACATCCCAGGTAAGAAGCGGGAGCAGTTGGTCTACTTGGGAGGAATAGAACAATATGAACGTGAATGTCGCGAAGCTTTGGCAACGTTGGAGGGATTTACGGTGGTGCATTATACTGACAAGCAGTCAAAGCTTCCTATTACTTTATAGATAGTGTAGACTGATAGACTTGCGGTGTTTCAGACAATGACGAACGTGTATTATTATGTAACCAGCTCCTTCTTTGTCATACACAGAGCGCACATCTACGACAGTGGAGAGGACTTTACCGCTTCTCATCCCAACAGAAGGAGATAGCGGTCTTCGCAGATACGTACCTCGCCTCTTTCCTTGCCCATAACGGCAATTGCATAGAGTCTAACTCGAGCAGAGACACACACGCCTTCCATCTCGTCCAAACGCCGAAGTAACACGCTTTCGGCTAGGTCCTGTTGAAATGTATTACGCCCAGGCATTTTCAACATGAGAAATGTCTTTGATCAATAAGTTGAGCAAACAACAGATAGCCACAGCTTTTCTGGAATGATCACTGGGCGTTCCGCATCAGCATTCTGACAGTAAAAGCTTGCTGTATGTTATCCTATACTGCTGACTACGTATGACCAGAATAAGAAAGCTGATGGCCCTTGATTTCATCCACAATCCGTAAATCAAATAAAAAAGTGTGGTCGCATTCACTTCGCCTCTCTGTCTGTTTTCACTGCCCATTTTTAACTTCGCCAAGAGCCTCAATGTGATTTGATTCAGGGTCGTTCACGCCCTTTAAGTCATGATCAGGATTTTGAGTATGATCAATACCAGTCATCGCAAGGTCCATTTCTTCAAGATGCCAACCAGCCGTCTGCGCGTAATATTAGAACAGTTCTGAAACTCTTGGATTTGGGAAAGTTGCGCATACCTCAGGAAGCTGGAAACCCAGGTAAATAGTGTGACAAACAGCCAGACATACGAACACCAAGTAGTACTTCCAGCCAATATTGGCCGTAGCTGTTGGAAGAAGGTTCAGCCAAAGAATATCTGCCAAGAAAAGGCCACTGATGGCGATGGCCGATGCCTGGTTTCGAAGATGGGTCGGAAAGATCTCTGTTGCAATTGTGAATTGGTTGAGATCAATAAAAGAGTTGTAGCTAGAGGAATGTCTACGTTAGCGAGGTGTCTTATTCTCCGACTCAAAGAGATCTCACCAAACCACGTAAAGATAGACCATGGTTACAGCAGCCGCAGCCCAGCCCTTTGATGGTGTGTTGTTGTATTGGGCAATCATTCCCGTTAAGGTAGCAAAGACACATGTTACTGCCACGTAGCCAGTCACTGTTCCCACGATTAGTGGAGTTAATTAGAATCAAAGAGGGGCCAAGACTCGCCCATAGCCTTTCTCCGTCCAAGACGATCCGAGATGGAAGCACCGACGCTTGCGAAAATCAAGCCAATGGTATTGTAAACCGCAGACAAGAGCAGCGACTTCGTAGCTCCCAGACCGAGTGAGCCATAGAGCCGAACGTTGTAGTTATTGATGACGAGGGGACCAATATTCTGGCCTCCTATCATCACCATGCATGCAAGGATGAGTCTTCGAAAATTGGTCTTCTTCGTGAAGAGCCGCCATCTCCCATCAACCCTGATAAGTTCTTTCTCTGCCTGACCCCTTTCTACAATCTCTTGCAGTTCTTGATGAGCAAATGTATTGTTTGCATCTCGAGGATCGCTATGAAGTCGGACGAGAATCTCGAAAGCTTTCTCTTGATTATCCCGTTGCACTAAAAATCTTGGGCTTTCCGGTACTGCAGAAAGTTAGAACTTTTCGCCGCGGCTTCTACATGAAGCGGAGGTCACTTACCGTAAAAAGATCCTGCAAGCAGACAAAGAGCCCAAAGAATGACTAGTGCAAAGGGGAATCTCCATGCAAACGTAGAACCAGGGGTAAAGTAGCATCCGAATCTGATATAGTGCAATCAGCAATGAGACATCCCTTGATTACTTGCATACATACCCTATCCACCCCGCTGTACAATATCCAATATTAATGAACATTCCGTGGGCGCCAGTGATCAAGCCCCGAGAATGAGGAGGTGACACTTCGGTGAAATAAGTAGGCATAGCGGCCATCGTGTGGCCTGCTGCTAACCCAGCCACTGCTCTCGCAACCAAGAACTGTTTCATATTAGTGAACCAGACTAAGCATGAAAGCTTGCAAGACGTTGAAAAGCGAACCATTGCTGGCGATTGCGATCCGCATTGAAGTGCGCCTCCGATGATTCCTGTCACGGCAGCGATACGGAAGCCATTGATCCTCCCGAAGCGGTTTCCTGCCCAGCCCGCGAGGAAGCACCCAAAGAAGCCGGTACCGAAAAATACACCATTGGCTGCCCCAATTATGTCGTTCGTGTGGCTGTATCCGGGAGAGGTAGGATCCGATACAAGACCAAGCGAGGTATAGAAAGTTGGCTGGCCTATGGTGAAGGCAAACACAGCGAGGGAGTAGCCAGTGAAGAGAGACCCAAAGGCTGCAAAGCACACCACCTGCAATTCATCAGTGTCCGGCTGGGAGATGACATGGACTGCCAGTCAAAATACTTACCGAAATATTGTACCAACTGTAGGTTTCCATGGTAGTGGCGGTTATGATGCGTGGTAGAGTGAGTAGCGTCTTGATGTGGAAAAGATGAGAGTATATACTGTGGGGTCGCGACTCGTTGGCTTATCATGCAAACCGCCAAGAATGTTTCTATCCCTGGGGTCCCCGGATTCTGGGGATGATATTCTGAAACCCTGGTAAGGTCCCGTATCAAAACAAGGGTCTCTTCGGTCTGCGTCTTCCTGGCCGAAATCAGATTACCCGGTGTAGCACCTCGGAAATTTCCGCGCGCTGGTGCACGTATTCGGCGGGCGCCGAGACTTGTCACAGATCTTCTATCCGCAGAGCTGGACGGTATTGTCGATCATCGGCCATGACCGACTTCATCCGGGGCATTACTCCCGGCAAATGAACTGTTGAACCTACGCGTCCAACGTTGCCGTTCTTGGTGAAATTTCAGTATATTTACCACGCAATAGAAAACAGAAAGCTTTTTGCATTGCCTGTGGAGAACTAGTATCATGAAGGCATGCAGAAGTACTGATCATTGCAAGAAAGTGGTGTTGATTCTTTATGCATCCTCCGAGCTTGGCGGCTATAGTATTAGCCAGCGCCAAGAACCAAGTAGCCTGAGCGGAATCACCTGACAAAAACTACATGTGAAGTCAAAGCTTACAGCAGATCCACCAGCTGAGCCTCCCTGCGGAGGCATGATGAGTCTGCACGTTCCAAAATCTTCAGCATTTCATCTCTTGTACCTCGACAAGTAGTAAACACCTAATGCTTAGTTCAGCCCTTTCGCGAAACAAGTCTCAGCCAGTGCACCTTCCCTCCAGTACCAAACCGCGGACATGGTCGCTCCAGGACCTAGGAAAAGACTGCTCAACGCAATAAGAGCCGATGACTGGCCTATAGCAACAGCCGTCCTACCCATGCGCTTCAAATCCCAAGCTGCCATGCACAGCCACGCGTAAGTGGCGATTTCGAAGCCCCAGAAGTCTGCCAGAAAGATGGTTCGGAGGCCCTCACCGAGTGCCTTTGGCTTTGTAGCGAAATCGGGCCAGAAGACAGATGCCATGCTCAATTCGGATGATGAGAAGATCTTCGCAAGGCAATAGACATGCAGCACCAAGCCAAGTACTCCGGTGATAATGTAGAGCGTCTTGAGATGCGTGATGTCTGGGAAAGTCTGCTTGGCCTTCTTCGCGGTAGGGACGACGTTGTGTCTCTTCTTGTAGAAGTAGGCGAGGATGCCGCAGATGAGTGGGACGAGCATGGGAGATATTTGCCAAAGAGCCTCGAAGTTTTGGAGCGTATAGGGGTCTTTCCAAGGCACGAACAGTAGGACCGTAGGAAGCGCATAGCCGATTATTACGGCCCATGGCAGTGTTGCGGCAAATTGGATCGGAACCTCACGGTTGAGTGGCCACCAGTAGGTTTCGGGCTCGGAAATAAACGTGTATGCGGCATAATAGATCGGCATGTAGATTCCCACCCCAGCCCATTGGACAAGTGAGAGCCAGATTGTGATTCTGCAATAATATGTTAGCAATGAGGTTGACGGAGAAAAGATACCTTAAACAACTCACAATGACACCGGCGTCAGCATGTTGCGTTTGCGATATGCCTCCACAGCCCATATCGCAATCGGCTGTATCAGCATTCCGAGGAAATACATCTGCAACATTCCAAAGTTTCGGTCCCAGTTGTTCAAACCTGGCATGTATGCTGCGGCTAGAAACACGAGATAATCGTCGATGTATTCTACTCCCGTATAGCTGCACTTGAGAGGAAAATTGGGATCGTACGAAAATTTCCCAGTCTTGACAATAGCTCCTATATGATCTCCAAGACCGTAGTGAGCAGACCGTATCCACATTCCATAATGCACGAGTCCAGCAATGAGAAGGTAAAACCCCATGAAGTACCATTTCTTTGAACCACGAGGCACGGGACTACTCAGCAGCTCGTCCTTATATGGTACAAGCCTGGGTTTTGGACTGATCTTTGGGCTATTCAGTTTTTCTGCGAGCGGCATATTGCGGGAGAAATTGAAAGTGACGTCCTCCGTGTCAGTCAGGGGCAACAGGTGGAAAGCTGCAAACTGATGGAAAGGTGTGTCGAGTAGTTCAGTTCGCTGTTGCTCATGGGAATGCTCCTTCAGAATGGTAGTCCTTGCTTGTCGAATTGACTGGGTCGTGGCGAATGCGTGCTCGATCTGCTGCAGTGTAGGCTTTACACCCGGTGACTTGGAAAGCACCTTTTGAAGTGCATTGACTAGCACAGCTGCTGATTCTACGCAAGCGTTACCACCGTGACCTGCGATCGGATGGAACTAACAATGGTCAACTTGGCTTAGTGCTACCGTGATCCGACACACGTACCTTGTGCGCAGCATCGCCAATAGTGATGATTCGCTTGTAATACCATTGTCTGAAGACGTATTCCTGCAAGGGCACCAAGACCGAAGTTATTCTCGCATCTATGAGATCCTTGAACTTCAGAGTTGGGGTGATATTGTCGTCTTCTCGCTCTGTGAGTATTCTTTTCTCGTCCTCCTTCGTGTATGTCGGGATGTCATCGCCGTATGCGCGCTGTGTCAATTTGAAGAAGTAGAACCAATAGACACGACCTTCGGGACCGCCGTTGATCACATAGGACTCGTGTTTTCTGAAGACAGAGTTCGATGCGCCTGGCTCAATGCCCTCGCATGGGTTGGAGATCCCGAAGATGCACCCATAATCGCACGGGACCGCTGAATCAAGTTAGTCAAATTAGACGAGTGATTTGAGGGAAACTCTTATACTCACAGGAACGCTCGTCGACTGGGATCCATCCAGGTGACAAGTCATTTGCGATTCTCCACATCTCCTCCCTAACGGAGCTATGGATTCCATCCGCCCCAACTAGGATGTCACCTTCGTAAGTGAAGCCGTCAGACGTTTTCACAGCCACTCCATCATCGGTCATCTTCACACTGTGGACCTTTTTGTTTACGAGAATCTTCGACTTGTCTCGAATGTTGTCATATAGGACTTGAAGCACCATCTGGCGATCCAAGAACGTTATGGGATAGCCGTGCCTAGAGATACAACTTAGAGACGCATCTTCCACAGCTGATAGCACAAACTGACCTCTCGTGCATAGAACTGTTCATGCCTCGGAACTCGCATATGATATTGCCAGTGGGATCACGAAAATGAAATGAGTCCAAAGGAGGACACAGCTCAAGAATCTTTTGGTACAGGCCAAGCTGGTCCAAAATCCTGTTACCGTGCGGTAGCATACCGATGCTTGCGCCGACCTGGGGTGCAATGATTGGATACGACTCAAGCACAACGAAGTCTATATCGTAGAGTTGCAGCATGTTCGCCAGCGCGAGGCCGGTGATGCTGCCACCGCCAATGACGACTTTGAAGTTGCTTTTGGCGCGCATGTTTTGTTGTTCGCAGCTGCCAGCTGATGTTTCTGAGCGAGACGGGGAAAGTTCAATTACTCAATGCATAGGGAAGGCGAGAGGGGAGACTTTTATCAGTAGGCCGATCAAGAAACGTCTTTTCCAATTCTCGCTCAAGCCAAGCTAGATGACTTATTGAAGGAGGGAGAATTTCGTGCATAGCTAGAATACCTCTGCGGAGAAGCTGGGGTTACGGAAAAGCTAGGCTACTCGAATCATCGCATATCCGAAGAAAATTGGCCAATCGAGAAGCAGCTCGACCTTTTGTGCATGACGCATTCCCCTTTTGTGGGTTGATAGCTCGTTCTACCCCGGACTAAGCTGTCTGGGGAAGCATATTGCTCGGAAAACTGTTACTCTAGTTCGTCGATCATCAGGGCCACACAGTAGGGTAAGGACTATTCAAGCTCCGAGGCATGTGCTACAGACTCTTGCACTTCGGTCCGACATTTCCGACCATCAGCAAATACTCACGGGTAAGTCTATAAACATTGAGAAAACAGCGTTTTTATGGGACTCGTAAAGTTCCGGGATCTCTTTGGAGGTCGACTTCCTTGCTAGTAGAGTGCCTTTCTAGAGTCTGGCACGTGACTTTGACAAGAGCTCCCGATTTCGAACATCAATCTGTCCCTTGAAATGGACTTTCTCCAGCAAAAAGTGCTCACCACGCGTCGCTCGCTCAAGTACACTTACTATGTCTCTCCCTACGACGAATCCACGACGCAGCACCCGGTACTTTTCTTCATCCACGGCTTCCCCGATTCGGCGCATCTCTGGTCCGGCGTGGTCGCCACACTACGCAGTCTACCCAATAGGATCATAGTCCCGGACTGCCTGGGATACGCGGGTACAGATAAGCCCTCCGATACGAAGCTGTACGCATACAAAGACCAAGCAGACGACCTCGAGGACATCCTCAAGGCCGAGAAAGCTGAATCCTCTATCATCATTGGACATGACTGGGGCAGCGCACTCGCTCAACGTGCCTATCTTCACAAACGCGAGCTCTTCGTTGGCGTAGCTCTCGTCAACACCCCGTATTTGGTCCCGTCAGATGCGCCATTTGACCTCGCTGCCGTGAATGAAATTACGGAAAAAGCTTTAGGGTATCCACAATTTTCATATTGGGAGCTTTTCACTGCACCGGATGCTGCTGAGATCATTGACGCCAATCTAGAAAGGATGTGGCTAGCGTTACACGGCGATGTGGATGACTGGATGAAGAAGCTGTTCTGCGTTCCCAATGCTTTCCGCCATTTCTTGCTCGGCTCTGAGGAGGTGCCGTTGAAACCGTACGCCAGCCAGCTAGGACGGAAGGAAGAGTTCATGAAGCAGTTCAAAAGCGAGGAGGGATTCGCTCCCGCATTGCAGATGTACAAGGCCACTGCTTCGAACATACAGTCGGAGTCTGATTCAACCATTTCGAAGGGCAACTTGGCCATTGAGGTGCCTACTTTGCTCTTCTTATGTTCAAAAGATGCCGTCTGTGTGCCAGAGATGATGGCGCCAGCGAGAGACATGGGTCTCGTGCCTGACTTGAAAGAGGTTGTTCTTGATTGTGCGCACTGGTCTCCCATGGAGGCGGCTGATGAACTAGCAGCGCACATTAAAGAATTCGTTATTGACAGGTTTTTAATAGAATAGTATTCATTGCTTACATCTACTATATGAACTTTTCTCCATTCACTTGATACTTCTGGAGCGTTTTGTGGGGCACATTTGACATGTTCGCTGTTTGGGAGCTGCAAGATGAGAAGTCTTGAATCAGAGCATCGGCCCTATGAATCAATCATCTGATCGAAATATAGGGGTGGTTGTGATTCTGGTAATCAAGCTCTGGGGACTGATGATTGTGGCAGAGTGTTCGCTCAAATAGAATCAACTGAGAAAATGCACATATTCAAAATATTATATTCTGGTGCAGCAACCACCGCTTATCATGCGGCCATATTGATCAGGACTGTCTTCGGTTCAGTAAATAACCTCAAGGCATACTCACCCATCTCTCGCCCAATACCACTCTGCTTCTTGCCGCCAAACGGCGCTTGCATATTTTGCAGACTGACGCAATTGACACCAACAACACCTGCTTCCATGCCGGAGGACATACGCAAAGCTCGGTTGATGTCCTTTGTGAATACTCCAGCCATGAGACCGAACTCGGTGTCGTTAGCTAGCTTGAGAACTTCTTCCTCGGTCTCGAATGTCTTGATGACGCTGACTGGGCCGAATATCTCATTTCGATAGATCTCAGCGTCACTCTTCGGATTTAGAAACACGGTTGGTTCCATGAAACACCCTGTATCACCGCGCTGGTTGCCTCCGACCACCAGCTCAGCCTCGGACTTTCCCCGCTCTACCATGCCTTTGACCCGCTCAAGCTGAGCTGCATCAACCATGGGCCCCATAGTAACGTTAGGATCCTGGGGGTCCCCCAGATTATCCGCAGCTGCCGACATCTTCTTCTTATAGGCGTCGATGAACTTCTCCGCGATTCCCTTCTGGACATAGACTCTTGAGGGAGCTACGCAAAGCTGGCCACTTCGTATCAAAATTGAATTCACGGTCCATGTTACGGCGTTTTCGAGATTCGCATCATCGAAGACGACGGCTGGGCTCTTGCCTCCCAATTCAAGCGTGACGCGCTTCAAGTTGCTCTTAGCAGCAGCGATCTGGACCCTCCTGCCTGTCGTCACTGAGCCCGTAAAGCTGACCTTGCGGATCTTCATGTGCTCGGCAAGCAAAGCGCCCGTAGAACCGGCTCCTGTGATGACTTGGAGGACTCCAGGAGGAAAGCCGGCCTTGAGAAATAGTTGTGCAGCAGCCAAGGTTCCCAGAGGCGTCTTCTCGCTAGGTTTCACAATCATGACGTTCCCGGTGGCGAGTGCCGGAGCAGACTTCAGGAAAAGGGTTGCCAAAGGAGCATTGAAAGGGTTAATGGCACAGCACACGCCAAGCGGTTCATGTCGAACAAGTTTTACGTAGCCTGAAATGCACTTCGCATTAGCTGCAGTCACGAACCTTTGTCCACCTTCTCCACTTACCATCATCATCGGGAAAGTAGTCTCCTTTCTGCTTGTCGGTCCATCCTGCATAGTACAACACGCAATTCCTGATATAACCCCGCTCACGGACTGGGGCCAGGGAGATGGGGATGCCCGAGGTCTGCGAGTCCAGCGTCAGAATTGGCGTGAGCTCTTCGTCAAGCAGCGCCGCCAATTTAAGAAAGCACTCGGTCCGCTGGATCGCTGTGAATTTACTCCAAGGCCCGTGGAAGGCCTCTTCGGCATACTTCACGGCGGCGTCGACGTCTTCCGGCCCGGCAATGGGCACATCGTCGATGACCGCGGTGTTGTCTTTGGGATTTTTGAGGCTGTATGTCTCTTTGCTCTTGGCGGCAACGTACTGGCCGTTCAGAAACAGTTTGTTGTAGTCTTTCGGATTCAGTTTCTCGATGCCCATCTTTGCGAAGTCCAGTGCAGTGCCTGGTTCAGAATTGGGTCAAGGCAAGGCCATATGAAGGGGCTGGGTTAAGAGCTTGGAGCTGTGCGGCCGTGTGGTTGCCATGCCCGAAGCTCCTCCGTCTGCCTCAAACGAACTTCGGCAGTCTCCCGAGCCCCACCACCCACCGAGCAATAGTTTTCAATGCCAGCGAAAAACACATTTCTGTCTTTCGCTACCATGAGGCGCCTCCACAACGCTAGAGGCGTTGCCCGATGCTAAAACAGTAAGGGATCACTGCGCATTAGCATTAGGCCCCTACCCCAGCGTCTATGCAGCAGTGCATAACTGCCCTAGGCTTATAAGAGAGAATACTTAGAGACACAGAGGAAGTTAGGGGGCGGCTGGTTATTATATTATTTAGGTGGTTGCTCTACTAATATAGGGCGGCCCCTTATCTTTTCCCGTTACCCGCCCTTCTTCCTTTATCCTACTCTATACACTCTTCACCAGCACTTACAGAATAATACTAGAATAGCGAAACTAGGCCATCCAGGCGATATAAGCTGTTTTCCATTTAGTGCTAAAACATCTAGTTATTACTGCTAGGGAGTTGTGCATTGCTGTAGAACGCTACATAGACATAGGAGCTTAACGCTAACAGCCGTTTCTAGCTTGGAACGTGAGCGCCGGTGTCTTTAAGGCGTTCCATGGTAGTGAAAAACGCCAAGAGCGTTTTCGCTGGCATCGAAAACTATTGCCCACCACCCACCCCACCCCGCTCTGCACCGCGCTGCAGGGCCCATCGGCCAGAACCGACGCGGTGGAGAGGCGCCGTGCAGTGCGTGCCGTGCAGCCCGTGCCGTGCAGCCGCGCGCTCGGAGATGCATGTTGTACGGGCAATAGAATAACATGCCAGCAAATTCATCCTTGGCGCAATACAATGCCAGAAAACGCCATGGGGACCGTGTAGGACCGAGACCATGCCAATACAGGCCTAGAAGCTAGCTTCTAAGCTTAATTGAGCACACCCCTGGTCCTCCACCGTCCCCATGGCGTTTCCTGGCATTGCACAACTATATACAGGCCTCGGCGTGGTGTTGAACCTTGATTTCGTGATACACGTGATCGGCCGCTGCCGCCGCACCTCTGTAGAACGTAAGGAAATCAATGAAATCGGCCTAATATGCTCCAACCAAGGGAAAACAGCCTATGGGACCGCGAAAACGGCCTATATTCCCCATCGTTAGCATCCAAATATATAGAAATAGATAAAAACCCCATTTCTCCATTAAAAATCGTCCAATTTTGATCCAAATTAGATGGTTGGATAGCCTCTGCACTTACGCCTACTGCGCGCATTGTGCCCTGTTTCTCCACAGATTCCACACTTATTTCTAATAGTCGCCCTTCCGTCCGAATAGCGGTCGCCGAATTGCTTCCTCTTGCGCTGCGCAGCGCCTGCTTGCTTCTTTTTTGGAGGCGGTTGAGAGGAAGGGCCTGGCAGGAGGTTATTAACTCTCACCGGCTGCATCAATCGACGTTCCGGCTGGCCCTCAATGAGTATAGAGGCGTAGCTGTTCTTCCACATGTGAGTCTTGTAGATGTGGCTATAGTAGTGGCTAACACGTCTTCTAATGGCGAAGATGACGACGATGGCATGGCGGCATGGAAACTCGTGATTCTGGAACTCTCTGCAGGTGCATTCCTTCCGATTGAGCCTTACAATGTGGACCTTGGCGTTAAAATGATGCTGAACGGTGGCCGCGTGGGCATCGTGATTAAGCGCGACGTGCGCATTAATCCGACACTTGTAGCCTGTGGCCTCCTGGAGGTTGCGCTTTAGGAGCTTTTGCCTAAAGGGCGTGAAGGATTGAGTATGCCCCCATGCCTCTCTAGGAGGAACACGCATGAGCTCAGCCTGATGAGCCGTGGCCAGAGCGTACCTTTGGGCGCGCATCTCTATTACACGGCTCCATAGAGACACTAAAAGGCGCAGTGTTAATAGCTCTCTGTCGCCCCGGATAGTCGCATTGAAGGACTCATTTGCACCGCTTGTGACATGGCCGAAGCGCCTCGCAGGCGTGTCCTTTATCGCCCATCGCCGCGAGTCTATGGCGTTGATATAGGCCGCGGCGGCGGGCCTTAAGGACGTGATCTTGGCCATCACTCGATTAAATTCGGCCTGTTCGGCGGCGAGGGCTAGTTGGAAGAAGAGCTTCGAGCAGGCAGCGCCGTAGTGCTTCTTGACGTTCTCTGCCAGGTGCCAGACGCAGTAGACACCATGGTGGCGAGGAAGGAGACTGTCAATGGCGTTTTGGAGGCCTTTATCGCGATTGCTGCGAAAAAAACGGTGTAAGCAGGTGCATTTTTGAAGGATCCACTGTGTAGGACAGCGTAGTCGACGGGGACTGCAAAAATAGGCGTAGAAATTGACTGCGGCGTCGAGGAGTATGTGGAAGGAAATCGAGAGGTGTAGGCGCTGTTGCGGAGGGGGGTGCGGAAATCGAGAGGGGGCTGTTGTGATTTTCGTATCCATCCGTGCATTGTTTGTTGTGATGGGACCTCGCGTACAAAACACGCGATTTCTCACCAAAATCGACGCGTTTCTACTTGTTGTCCCCGCCATAAACAAACGCACGGATGTCTACTCGAAATTCGTCAACAAACAACGAAAATTGAACTTACGAACAAACGGTGTACTTTGAGCCCTCCTTAAGCCCGGGCAACGCCTCCTTCAGCTTCCTTACAAACCACGCCCACGTCTTATTGTTCTCGCTCTCTACGACTGCCCAGGCAAGCGGATAGACCTTGTTGTTCTGGTCTCTTCCAATCGCAATCAACACTATATTCTTGTACCCGTTCCTTAGGTGCGTTCCGTCGAGGCCGAGCCATCTGAGGCTGAAGATGAGGAAGCTCTTGCTCTCCTCTGGGCACATAAAGGCGCGCTGGAAGGCACCGCGATGAAGCACTAGATTAGTAGAAACACCAGGATTCTCGACCTTGAGGCGCTCCAAATACTCCGGAATCTTCGTGTAGTTATCCTCAATGGACCTCTCGTCCTCGCCGGCTATTATTCGACGCGCCTGGCGCGCCATGAAGTCGTTGATCGGGCCTCCTAGATGCATCGCAGCCAGCGCCTGGATGTCGCCCGTCGGCGTCTTCCGGTTGATGGAGCCAAGGAGAGGAAGGTGATTAACTAGGAACTTCAATCGCGACTGTTCCAGGCGCTGAGGGGGCGGTGCGCCGATGCAGTGGTGCTTGTTGATGAGCTTTCGAACCTTAATTGTGTTATTAACTCGCTGAGTTGCATAGAGGCGCCACGGGCATGGCACGATGGCACCGCATCGCAGGTCAATTCGAGTCTTATCACTCACGAGAACCTTGATTCTCCATCCTCCCTCTGCAGCAACCTCACGGCAGAGGTCCTTGATCTCCTGGAAGGTACCGTAGGCCTTACCGACCTTAGGAACACCGGAGGACTCCATGGCGATGATGATGGAGAGAATGGGAAGTATGAAGCTTAATGGCAAGGCTGCACGATGATGGCAAGGCTGCACGATGATGGCAAGGCTGTAGAATGATGGCAACGCTGCAGGATGATGGCGATGAGGCCTCTAAAAAGGCACGGAAAGGGCCTCTATATGGTGAGTTCTCACGGCTTCACGGCATTAAAATCCGTTGATTTTCATCACTTTTTCATTACTGACACGGTGTAGGAATACGAGTAGATAGATCCTTGGTGCAGCTACAGCAAAAGTCGGTCTGTAGCTCTTCTAACCGGATGAGGCCCACGAAGCCTGCAAATCCACTCCTCTACAGCTTCCTACGGCGTGGCAGCTCGCCTGCATCCTTAACAACTCAACCCGTATATCTATTACTAATTTGGGCAATTTGGCGCTTGTTGAGCGCCTCCAGGAGGGCCTTAGAGGCGCTGATCTATTGGAATTGATCCTATAGAGCCTGGTGCGATTTGGAGGCTTAGGTAGAGGCCCTCTACGGCGTGGTGGTGATGGCGGTGTGCTTCCTGCGCAGGCAATTACGTGATGCACGGCACGTGCAAATTGAGCCTTAATACTACGGCCGAGGCCTGTATATAGTTGTGCAATGCCAGGAAACGCCATGGGGACGGTGGAGGACCAGGGGTGTGCTTAATTGAGCTTAGAAGCTAGCTTCTAGGCCTGTATTGGCATGGTCTCGGTCCTACACGGTCCCCATGGCGTTTTCTGGCATTGTATTTCGCTAAGATCAATTTTGCTGGCATGTTATTCTATTGCCCATGTTGTACTGTATGACGGCCGATCGCGACTCGACGCTGCTGTGCGTGCTGCAGCCCGAGCTCGGCCCGCGCCGACGAGCATCTTACTTCCGCCCTAGCGCCGGCGCCGCAGCACTTCGCTCACAAGATAAACAAGGCACGTTGCTGCTAGCCATACTCAACTACCTTCGCAGCACAGAGACTGTGCCGCCAACCACCCGAATGGCACACGAGATGGACGTCTGGGCCCTCACCGAGTGGGACAAGCCGCTGCAGAAGATTCGCCAGCCCGTGCCAGCGCCCACCGGCACTGAGATCTTGGTAAAGGTCACGCACGCGGGCGTCTGCCATTCCGATCTCCACACCGCCGAGGGCTTCTACGATATCGGCGGGGGAAAGCGCTTCTACGTCAAGGACCGGGGCATTCAATTACCGGTTGCATTGGGACATGAGATCCTCGGGGAGGTTGCCGGCGTCGGACCAGACGCAGCGGCCGTCGCGGTGGGTTCCAAGCAGATCGTGTATCCGTGGCTGGGCTGTGGCTCTTGCACCCGCTGCACCCAGGAAGAAGACAACTTGTGCGCAGCTCAAAGAGGGCTCGGCACGCTACGGAATGGCGGCTTCGCCGAATACGTCGTTGTGCCGCACCCAAAGTACCTCGTCGAGCTGGGGAATCTCGATCCTGCCGTAGCATGCACCTTTGGTTGTGCCGGAATCACGACCCTCAGCGCAGTCACCAAGGTCATGCCGCTGCCGTCGAATGAGCCCGTCCTCCTCATTGGCGCCGGAGGTCTAGGACTTGCCGCCATGGCCATCTTGAAATCGTTAGGCCATAGAAACATCGTTGTTGCGGATATCAGCGATGAGAAACTGGCTGGTGCCGCCGCAGCCGGTGCAACACGCACCGTCAATTCCTTTGGCCCCGACCCAGCCGAAGCCATCCTGACAGCCACCAATGGCCCAGTCATCGCCGTGATCGACTTCGTCAACAGCTCCGGCACCGCTGCCATGGTGAACAATCTGGTCGCCAAAGGAGCGAAGTGGGTGCAGGTTGGTGTCATGGGAGGCTCCATCGAGATGTCGCTCGTGGCGAACATCTTCAAGGGCCTAACAATCTATTCAAACATTACTGGAAATCTGGAGCAGTTGCGAACACTTGTCCAGCTGGCGAAGGACGGAAAGCTAAATCCAGTGCCAGTGCAGAAGATGGAGTGGGACTCAGTAAATGAGGCAATGGGTTTGCTGAAGGCAGGAAAAGTCGCCGGGCGGATGGTGCTGGTGAAGTGATGGAACCGTAACTTTGGACGATGTATGGATACAGTTCTTGTACATATGGCTATCACGGTAGCACTTGAATAACTTCCACCGAGATCCCTGTATATGATCGTGCATGTAACGCTCCCTAGCTTGCTCTACCCAGAGCTGTATTTCTCTGAGAAACATGATCCAGTCCCTTTGTTGGACGTATTACAATTTTCCTTTTCCACCGACGGACCGAACTACACTAAAAGAGCGAGATGAACGAACTTGTGCCTTATTAGATATTGACATGGCCAGTAAGTGAAGGGAAAGTGGACAGTAATTGACTGGTTCGATAGTCCTCAAATAATGATGCGCTGAGACGAAGGCACATTGAACGCACCCGTATTCTCTGCAAGCTGCAACGTGCTGGTTTAGCCGTGCAATCCATTCAGCTTGTTATAAGTAGATGGTCCTCGGCGTCATGAACAACATCGTCGTCGTCCTCTTCAACCATTTCTTCTGGTTGAGATATGCATGTCTTCTGGACCTGTGCTTGCACTTCCAGTGTGCTTCCATTCATTCCAACATCCCGCTTTCCACATGCGGGCTGGCAGGATCTTCCGGACGTTCTGCGAGCTATTGGGTCTGTTCCGCGCTGGACGGTAATTAGTGCGGCGGTATTCATCGTGTAATTGCGAGATGACGGTACTTTCATGGTTTGATCAAGTATTATGCCCTTTTCACGCTGTGGACAGCTAACGTGCAAATATTGAGTCACGTACTGAAACGTACACCAGCGCCCACTCTAACCCACCTCACCATTTGCCGGAGTTGACGTGAAAGATGGGTGAGAGAAAGGAGGATTGGGAAAGGTCGGGTTGAGCGAGAGCTCCGGACGTTGCCGAAATGACCGTACTGCTGTGCCGCAATGTAGCTCATGCTTGTAGTAGAATATGCATCTTGCTTGATACGTGCTGATAGGAATTCGCTCCACAGTGGCCGGAGCTACCCATGTGTTGCCCTGCAGCGTGCCGCGAACGACATCTTCTCGTACAGGAACCAGCCGTGGTTGATGCAGCAGGCAACAGAGTTGAGGCTGTTACGGGATCCTCGATTCAGCGAGCGGCATCATTATCATAAATCCTATTAGCTGTGTAGGGCCGTAGGCCCTATGTTTTCGTTCCCAAGATAGAGGAAGCACATGTTCGGCCTTTTCTTACTGAATACTAACACCTCTTCAATCGCGTTGATCAGGGCGTTGCGTTGACCAACTTATTCTTCCAGCGTCGATCTCGGTAGCGACAGGACGGTTTCGATCAGCTAATCGTGCTGCGGTATTCATTTAGGAAAGCCGCAGAGTTGTCCTCATCTTCTTACTGAACTTCTTACCCGAGAACTGGCGTTCGACGTCCTTCGCCGCCTGTTCTCTGTCCCAGTTCTCCCCAATACTTTCGCTCTGGTCTCTCCACTCGTTTCATTTGGTTAGGTATGCAACCATGCGGCGTAGCAAGCGTTGGGATGCTACGCCGCACATTTGATATTCCTCTTTCTTCCTACCGGACTATTTTACCAAATGGAGGAATATTTCCTTCAAAAGGACGATGGTGTTATTACAGAGACCTTGTCAGAAAGCGTCGTTCCTTAGACTTGATCCCCGGTATTTGAATAAACAATTGCATTTCACACAGCGGAAAGCAAGCGGAATCCTGAAAAGTGGGCTGTTACTCGTTGTTTTTGTTCTAATTCACTGGTCCTAGTTCCCGCCACTACGACGTCAAGAAAGGCTCCCGAGTCCACCTACGTACCCCTATACCCCCGGTAATGCATGCCAGTGCCGCATACTCTCAATCGAATAGCGAGCGAGCGTAGCTTCAAACAACTGCAAGCCAGCTTTTAGTCAAGCGCGCAGCGCTCCGACTGTTGGCCACATACCAAATGCCAGCTGTCCAGCAGGGATAGACGTTACTGCTAGGAGGGGTCATTGCCGTCTGAATTCTCGAAATAACATATGCCTATACCTCGCCGCATCAGTGCATGCCAAGCTGTCATGAAGAGCGGAACCTACCGTCTCCTTCACAGTAACAGTAGTTACCAACACCGTGGTCCGGATCTGCTCTGTTATTGGTGGTTTCATAGTTGGAACCTGATAGGAATGAGTCATTTTCCATACTGGTTGTAGCAAGGTCCGACTTGCGCCATAGAGAAACCAGCAAAGGCTAGGGTTGTTGCGAGAACGGTGAAAGAGAGCTTCATTATGGACTTAAGGTACGCTGTCGCGTTGGTTTTTAGACTTCGTCCATGGCGGGTTGTATCTAAGGCTTACTTGTGTCAAGGAGATTCTTTGTCGAAAAGTTCTTGGGAGTGAAGTAATGTGGTGAGCAAGTAGCTTGTTAAACGACGTCGGTTGGGAGAGCTTTATATATTCCTTCATGGAAAATGCGCAGAGTCGGACGATATACCACGCTCTTCCTCTTCCGGTTGAGCAGATGCCTTCCGTATCTTCCGTTACAACCCGTTCTCAGCATTGAAGGCAGCATCCTACAATAGCTGCTTGGTCGCACTGACCAAACGATAATCCTTCATGCTTGGCCACGCAAATTCTGAGCCCTTCTTACGGTAACATCAATAGAGTCGCACGATCCATTACGTGGCACCACTTATTTACCTCCTGGGAGGTACTCTGGTAACAGTTAATAATCGGTCTAATTGGAAACAGAAGTCATGATATTGGATTTCTCCTGAGACGCCATTTGCAGAAAGATCGACAGCTGGTATCCACCGTAATGGCAGGCATTTGAATCCGCTTCAAGGTAACTAACATAATGTATTAAGTGGGTAGGACGTTGACTGGTTGACGACACTGGAGTTTTTCGCCAGCATTGTAAGTTACGATTCATATATTCCGCTGATCACTGAAGTCTGAGGCCAGAAATGGATGGATATCACCTGAGCGATCTCGCAGCTGTATGTTCGGTGTTGTCTGCGATAGGTTTGCCTTACTCCTGTGCCGCAGTGGATCGACATCGCAAAAAGAACGAAGGGGGAGTTCGTCCGGCGTACCAGCATATCGTAAGAGCCAACTTCGAAAACGGACGAGCCGTTATAATGGATAACAGAAACACAAATGTATAAAGCTCCGAGCGGGACGTGTCTCCGATCAAAGAAGTATCCATCGGCTTGAATCCATTTAGACTTTCCCGTATTTTCCGTACATTTGATTTTAACCGCGCGAATAGCTTTTTCCGTGTCACTTAAACTTCCGCCATGCTTCTACTCCAAGCCACCCTCCTCTTTGCTGTGTGCTTGATTGTGAGCGTAGCTCCATTCCAGGAATCCTCCAAGCGCGAAGTACATCAGGGTGTACATTTCCCCAGCACTGCTTCGAAAAGATTCCGCACTGACCTTCAACGCAGACTTGTAAACCCAACCTAGGGGCAGATGGCTATGGGCTGTGCTATTACCAAACGGAAGATGAGGGTGTTGTCGAATCACTTTCTTGCTCTAAAGTATCTATCATAAGGGTCAATATCCCTACGCATCCAGTTTCTATAGCTGATATATTATCTTCCCCTTAGTGCTTTAACGACGGCAATGCCTGCGAATACGACGACGCGATCGAACCACCTTCAGCTGATTGCAGTTAGAAAGGTTTGCGAAAACCGGCATCTGAATGAACGGGGACTTATTGAGCAAATAACGAAAGATTGAGGATAGGGCCAAATTCGCAGCAAAAGCAATCGCTGTAGCTAGAATACACAAAGCGTAGATTTAAACCTGTAGAGTTTTCCATGTGCCATGCTCGAATTGATTCGTTTTCATGTCATCTGTCAATTGTGGATCTGTTAGAATAATCCTGCCCCAGCTTATTCCCAGTAAGGCTTATAGATTTGACGTAGGTTGCGGGACGGAGAAGTAAGCAGTGAGATACTAGGACATGTGAAATCGGAAACTGAAGGGTTCCGGCTGCTCATCCCTGCCGGTACAGGTGGCCAATTTGCGTCATGGGCCTAATTCCTCCTTCGCTTGCTATAAGAACCCATTGCCTCTCTTATTGCCCTCCAAAAATATAAACAAGTTGCTTAGATCATTTCTTCCAGCATGGTTGACGTCGAAGAGCTCAAGCGCCGCCGCAGTTTCAGCCGTCGCCTCAAGCTCAGAAGGGATGGCCATGCATCGAAGGCAGTATTGACCGCCAATCCTGAAGACGCTGGTGGTCTCTGGGGCACCACACGCTCCACAATCCGCAGCGTAACACACCGCTTTCCGCTCCAGCCGCTTTGGAAAATCGAGTTCGACCTGCACGACCTCTGGTACACGTTCGCGCGAGCTGCCAGCGTTATTCCTGAGGATCACCCGGCACAAGACCGGCTGGCCACAGAAGTGATACTCGCGCGAGAACTCGGGTCCTTAGAATCCGACGAGCATTCTGCGGTGACGGAGGATGGGAACATTTGGTCCGACCTCCCGTACATCGTTCAAGATATGGATGCGTTCTGGCAGTCCAAGCATCAGGGCATGAGCGTTGACGAATGCTGCAACCTTGCAGCTTTCATGGCAAGACTCGTGGCACTGGGCGTGAGGGCGCCAGAACTGTGCATCTGCGCGTTGCGCGTCTTCGGTGTCGTTTTGGAGGATGGAGATGCGAATGGACAGTCGGGATCGGCTAGGGAAGACATATCTGGATCTTTAACGACAACAACAACAACAACTATAGCCAAGTATCTTCCTGCAGCTGTGGCATGGTTCCGGTACGCAGGCTATAGGCTAGCGATACTCTCGCTCCAGAAGGGGTCGGAAGGGTTCAGTATGGAAAGGTGGGCCTTGTGGCACCAGAAACTCCAGGCACTATATCAAGACGGCAATCAGGACGAAGATATTCGTGATCTGGCTAGACGTGGCATGAACTGCATGTCAAATTGGAGTAGGCGTGTTGGTATACCGACTGATATTAAAGCGGTGGCTGGGAAATAGGTAGCAAATCTAGATTGTACCTCATGGCTTCGTAGTCGTCGATTGTCGTCCGAAATGCCAACTCACCCGTGCGAGGTTCAACAAGAGTGGTCATTATTGTGGAGGGAGAGTCGTTGCAAATGCAAGTGTTGCGGAGTCGCGATCTGAGGATGAGCGAGAGCAAGAAAGGTGCCCAAAAATGCGACCGCGTATGGTAGGGACTCTACTGTGAATCGTATTGCGAAAGTCAAGGCTTGATGTTAGTGGATTCAGTGTAACCTCTGCTTTAGGGTTGATGTCGCGCTGCTGCCCTCCGCGAACCTACCTAGGTGGATTTCGCAATGTGGCGTTTGGATATTTGAGAACAGAATGATGTGGGTTTGCGTTGAAGCTAAAATGGCAGTAATGCGGAAATGGGAGTAACGCTGAAGGCTAGAATGCGTCACGATTTACTAAGAAAAGCAGCAGATACTGTGTGTGTATATGTTGATAGATGAGGCTGAGGGAGACATGAGAGACATAGAGGTGCCACGGTGCCTGAATCTCGAGGCGAACGCCACCTTTTCCGCCTCCAAACGTCATGCCGATCCCCTGTCAACGTTCAACCTCCACCTCTAGGCAACCAAATAAAGTAAGAACACCAAGTAGCTTTCTCTCCCAACCTCTTCATCCCAAAGATTCGTTCAAATTTTCCTCAAGTCCCCTTCACTTTCACCCAAAAAAACCCCTTCGCTCTTCAAAATGCCCTCCGGCACAAGCCTAAGCCGCGGCCAATTTCTCGCCGGCTGGAGCTTCGCCATCGATCCCAACCACGACTTCCGCATCGCCAATGAATCCGCCGACTGGGCGTCAGGGCATCCGTTCACCTGGGACTGCTGCCCGTCCAGTAGAACCATCTCGGTTCCTCTAGGCGATGATGCGGGCCATTACCACAGTATGTACAGCGCTGTAAGTGGAGACGAAGCTCTATTCGCCGTCAGCGCCGGGAAGAAGATCTACGTGTATGACCTCGAAAGCAAAGAACTAAGGCAGACCCTCGATGGATGCGGCAACGTCTTCTTCCGGCCCATAGACCGGCGCGGCGAAGACATCAGCGAGACAGAGCTAGAATCCAGCCCCGAAGACGAAACGCTGAACGGTGGGCCCAAATACACCCTCATCTGCTCCGTCCCCTCCAGCGGCCGGTACGCAGAGGGCGCCAGCCTCGTAATATGGGACCTCGACAAGAACGGCCGTCTGCTCGACGAAGACGAGCCCCTCGACGCCCCCGCCCTCGCCGCAAAAGCCCTCGCCAGCATCTCCGCCGACCTCACCACCCACCACGAATGGTCGTCCGACTTCATAGGCCGCTCAACGTTGGCAGCAGATATTGAAACTGCTCTGAAGAAGGCGGAAACGGAGCACCACATCGCCCACAACACCATCATCCCTGTGGCGCGTTTTGTCGGCGGCGACCCCATCAGCCCGGACGGCTCACGCCTGCTCTACCTTACGAGCGACGCGAGCACGCCCTCCGACATCCGCGACGTGGATGATGCGCCGTGGATCGGCGTGTGGGACCTCAATGCCGGGAAAGAGCTATACAGACTCCACGGCCACACTGACACGATCACGTGGGCCGGCTTCAGCCCCAATGGGACCCGCATCGCGACCGTGTCGTGGGACGGGACGATGCGGATGCACGACGCCTACACCGGTTCGCTAACCTGGGTGACCGAGGACAGCCGTGGGCAATGCTGGACAGCCGCGTTTTCGCCGGATGGTAAGCAAATCGTGTGGAGTAGTAAGAACGGGGGTGTTATCAAGGTGCTCGATGTGGAGACGGGTGGGTGTAACGCTACGTTCCCGCAGAAGCTGAACCACTGGGCAAGGAGTCTGGCGTGGACGGCGGATGGGTGCTATATCGCGATTGGCACTGGGTCGCCAAGCGCGTACGTCTGGAGGCCGTTGGAGACGGATGGGGCGGTGATGGAGATCAAATTGAAGAAAGAAGAGGGGGGTCGGAAGTTCGGGTCCATGGCGGACCTTAATAGCGTTAAGTGGCTTGATGATGCCAAGTTGGCGGTTGGGTGTTCTGATGGGAGCGTCGTTGTTTGGGACCGCTTCAGTAATGCGAAGGAGGGATTTTTGAAGACGCAGGGGCAGGTGACGGATGGGTATACGCCCCTGGGCATCCATTTCTTGAAAGAGAAGGAGACTTATGTCAATCTGGATCACGACGGGAAGATCAGGTTCTGGAGACACTCGGTGCCAGCGTTTCCTTCGTGGTGGGAGAAAGGGCCGGCCAAGCCGGAGAAAGAGGCCTACCCGGCGACAGGGAAGTATGTGAAAATTACGAAGAGAGCGACGCCAAAGCCATCGGAGCCAAATAGCTCGGAGGAATTGCCAGTTGTTGAGCGACTGACTCAGCGCGTGAAGCTCGCCGACTCAAAGAAAGCACCAGTTGATGAGTGGCTGGAGAAGGGAGCGGAGTTGTGGACTGCAGAATAGACTGCAGCAAGATCTGTGAACATTATATGGAAGATATCCTTGGTGTTTAGCTTGAAATTGAATGCCGCATATTGGATTTTTGATGGTATCTATCCCATTTGATGTTCCTAGCCGAATTTTTGATGAAAGAAACTTCTACTTCCCTGCCCCAACGTGAAAATATTGAATCTAGAATGCGGCTGTCCAGGGCGTCAGTAGAAATCTATACCCAGCCAATGCGTCTTCCGAAAATGCTGGCACCTCCGAAGAACGCAGTGATACCTGTGAAAACGATCAGTATGCCATAGCCACTCCCGTACCCGAAGGCTACATCTCCACGCCAAGGCATGCCTCGAATCAAGACCTCGCTCAAGGGGCCCGACGCCACATTGCCAATGCCTCTTCCAGCAGCCAGGCACGCAAAAACCATACTCGGGTCTGCCCTCGTTTTCTTCTTCTGCACTTCGCGCATAATCCCTGGCCACGTGCTCGTGAAACTTCCCGCGAAGAGTCCGTAGACGAGGCAGAAGATGTACAGCGGTGGTAGACACATGGAGAACCCCCAAATGATGAAGACGCTGATGGTTGAGCCGATGGTGGAGATCAGGATGCAGGTAGTGACGTGCCACTTGTCGACGATGGAGCCCATGAGCACGCAGCCAAAGACGGAGGCGACGTTGAAGAGAACGACAGTCAGCGAGGCAAGAGCACTCGAGGCGCCCAAACTTCGTGCGTATGACGGAAGGTAGATCGACGGAAGGAAGAAGCCGAGTGCTTCGATGACGTTGCAGGTCTGCAGCACTCCGAATGTGGACGTGAGCCAGAAGCCGAAGTCGAGTGGACGAGGCTGGTGGGTCTGCGCGACCGGGATCCGGGGCTTGACGAAGTACAGAAGCGGAGCTGTCAGGACGAAGAGGCAGATGGCCCATACCCGGAGCGTGGTGCGGTAGCCGTATGCATTCAGCAGCCATTGCATGAAGAGCGGAAGGACGACGCCCGCCAGGCCGGTGCCAGCCCACATGATGCCATAAGCCAGACCCTTCCTCCTTACAAACCATTCATCCATATATAGGATGCAAGGGGAGTAAGCAAAGCTGCCGCCGATAGCGTAAATAACGCCTTGGGTGACAATCAGGTGGTTGGTGTTGGTTGAGAAGGCACTGAGAGCGAGAGCTAGGCACATAACGAGCAGGCCGCCTACAGTCGCGTAACGTTGAGAACGTGGCCAACGGCGAAGAATGGCGAACACGATGGGCAAGTCGAGATACATGATGCCCTGGTGAACTTTAGTAATGGCCCTGGGCCTTTTGGTGTCCTGCTCACCATTGCGCAAGTGCCGATCACGGCGATATTGCTCGACCCTTGGAACGGCTCGTGGGTTGAATAGTAGTCTTGGAATACACCGTACGAAAAGGGAAAACCTAGGATTTTCGTTAGAACCGTGGCATGAGCGTGGAAGTGGGTTTGACATACCCCAGACAAGAGCCTCAACCACGAAGCAAGCCGCCAAGAAGAGCCATGCATCTTTTCCACCATCGACAGGAGGAAGGGAAAATTCTTGGCCATGGGAAGAGTGTGACTCGGAGACTTGTTCGATCGCATCGGGCTCATCGCCGATGACCTCCTTTGATACTAAGCCATCTTCATTTCCAATTGTATCGTTTCCAGGTCGGACGGCAGTTGGATCTAGGCACTCGGGATTCTTGTGCGATACGGATGGGAGAGCGGTAAGCTCTGCGCAGCTGTCAGACATCGTAAAGAGATATGTACAATGAAAGATCCTGGGAGAAGTTTAGAATTGAACCTGCCGTAAGAAAAAGTTCTCGAAGGTGGCTCGAAGCTTCCTGATGGCAAGTGTAGAGGCTTTCATCCCACCGTCAGTCGGGATGCAGCGGGGACCAGTGTTTCAGGCGGCCCATAAGCTAACCTTGGATCAATCGAAGGGCGTGGATGGTTGGATGACGTTAGAGCGTGAAAGAGAATAGAATACGCACGAACCTTAATTGAAGACGTGCTGCTGACTCATTCTCGCCAAGAGATCCCCAAATCCTCAGTGAGGACCTCTCCTCCTCCTCTGTCCATCACACCTCACGAGCAATGCGGCTCGCCACCAGCAGGTGCTCGATGCATATGTCGCTAAAACACCCCGTATCCAACAATATCCCCCCCGGGGCTTCTGCAAGGACCCGCCGTGCTTACTTGCCGCCAATTCCGATGTCGCACAGCAGATTTCCAAAACCAAACCCCTTGCCACCATAAGCAGGCAGCAAGCGTCCTCCGGCGATGCCGAAAAAAAGTGTTCCTATGTGTCAACGCTATGCACGTACCCCTATCCACCGAACCGTTGCGGTCCGAACGGACCGTACCGTCAAGCGCTTTGTTTTGCGGCAGTCGGACCCTCGATCCGCGTCCCATGGGTCGCCCAGCACGGGAATAAGAGCCTATGGAAAGCTTGCAAGAACGGCGGCTATGGTGTAGATGTAGCCTTGCGCAGTATGGCCCCAGCACTCCTCGCCACCTCTCCGGAGTACGTCCAGACGCTTCCTTCACCCGCAGCACTTGATGCCTCTTTACTACAAGTCACGCAGAATTCCCATCCGTCTAGAGCACCTCCCGATGAAGACCTTGCTTTCGGAAAGCATGTCACAGGTAAGCTTGAGCACGAAATTGTGGTTGCTGTAGGCCACACTAATCTGTTTTCGAGACCACATGCTTCAAATCCAGTGGACCTCAGACTATGGGTGGCAGCGGCCGCGCATCATCCCCTACCAGGAAATCTCTCTCGACCCGACTGCTTGCGTTTTCCATTATGGATTTGAATGTTTCGAGGGCATGAAGGCCTACAAGGATTCAACGGGCCAGATTAGGCTATTTCGGCCTCATGCGAATCTCGAACGCTTCAACAAGTCGGCAGCCAGAATAGCGCTACCTGAGTTCAACTCTGAAGAGTTACTGAAGCTGATCGCAGAATTTGTCAAGCTTGAAGCAAAGTTTATCTCCATACGCCCAGGATATTCGCTCTATCTCCGTCCAGTACTTATTGGTACGAATCGTGGGCTTGGGGTCTCCGCACCTACTTCAGCCCTTCTCTACATGGTAGCCTCCCCTGTCGGACCCTACTTTTCTGCTGGCTTCAAACCCATTTGGCTTGAAGCAGCGAGTAGCTCGTATGCCACTCGAGCATGGCCAGGAGGGGCCGGCAATCAAAAGATTGGTGGGAACTACGCACCCTGTATTGCTCCGGAGAAGGCGGCTCAGGGACGCGGGTTTCAACAACTGCTTTGGCTTTTTGGAGATGATGACGACATAACCGAAGCTGGAACTATGAACCTTTTTATCGTACTTCGAGTTCCAGGGCACGACAAGTTCGAAATCGTCACACCGCCGTTAGATGGCATGATTCTACCTGGCGTCACGCGCGATTGTGTTTTAAGCCTCGCCCGTGAACGACTTCAACCACTCGGTTGGGTCATCAGCGAGCGTAGAATATGCATGGCGGAGGTGGCTCGCGCCTCGCAGACCGGGAGTTCGGTCGAAGTTTTCGGCACAGGAACCGCTGCTGTCGTTAGCCCTGTCAAGGCTATCAAGTGGAAAGAAGACTTGGTGGATTGCGGCCTCGCTCCTACGCAGAACGCAGGGAAAGTGGCTACATTGATGAAAAACTGGATCGAGCATAGGCAGTATGGTGTTGAAGAACATGAATGGAGCGTGATTGTCGATCGTATCAGTAGGTAGGATGCTTTGAATCATTCCTATTAGATTAAGCCATCTTGAAAAGACGGTTCGAAATTGCGATCTGTCTGTCAATTCTCAGCACTGAGCACTTTTCGATCAAGCAATCGCTCCGCTATGTTCTCCCCATTCGTGAAGCGCTCCTAGAACTCTCTACAATTGGTTGGGATATGTAAGTCCCCGCACATGTATGATGTCGGTCCCTATGATTCTTTCCTTTTTGCCCATTTCTATTTGTGCAACATCGTGCAATTGCGGGACATTTAATCTGCTATGAGACTTCCCTGCATCTCAGAAGGCTCGAAGCCATGCAAAGGCTCCATTGGTCACCACTATCCATACGTATTCGATAGAGCTCTTAACCTTGAAAACAACGACTGTCAGAGTTACCTTGACCTCTTTCAGGTAGCTTTCTCCTGCTCAGGCTTCAGACTGTTGCCTCAGCATGCGTTACGTTGCACGACATGGGGCAATTTGTAAACTGTCTTTCGGTAACATGGCCCATGAACAAAGAAACATGGGTCGAACCCGACTCCAAAGAGTCGGTGTATGGTACCCTAAAATAAGCTAGTAGATCAGTCCTTCATCTGTCAGCAGTTTGCAGACCAATCCGTTCTCCAAAAGGGGTGACTTACGTGGCTTACAACCCACATATCCGTCACAGCTTCTCCGCGTCTATACGTTTCATTGTTGGGTAAGCTTCTCGACCGACTTCCATCAACCAGGATTCTGTAGGTGGGTTACACAACACTATAAGCTTAGTCTGCGGACCCAAGCTGCCCCCATGTTATAGCCTGCAGGATCAGATCTACTCTCAGTGCAGCATCTACTCATCATCGCTTACTCCAGGACACTACTCGGTTCTCTGCTTACATCCCGCACGTCGTTAAAGTCAGCTTGGCATCCTGGAGAACCCATGTCCCCCAAGACTCTCACAAACACCCTAAGTATGCTTCTTTCGTTACTTCATTAAGCATTGAGAAGTGTTCGTCCCATTCGTCGACTACACGGGGGTGTCATCATCCTTTTGGCATAGATGAGGCCTCGCCACCATATCCGCCTACTTGCCATCGCTTGCTATTATGGATTGGAAAAGCGCTCGTAAGATTACACGTCGCAAAGGTGCCTGTCATAATTGTAGGCTACGAAAAGTCAGATGTAAGCTTAGGTTCCAATGCTATGTGATTCTCACTGACCTTTGCAGGCGACGGGTCGTCAACGTGTTCTCAATGCATGGTAAAGATCCTCTCTATACATACGACGACATTTATTCTGTCGCTGACGCTTTCTCCATCGCAGAAATCAGCACTAATATGCTCATACCAGACTTCCCAGCAGACTATAGAAAGAAGATTCAGCCAGCCCATAACACCGACACTATCCGAACGCAACGTAGCCAGCTGGGAGCTATTGCGCAACACTTCCAATCGTCTATCGAGCCTCAGCGGCAACTCCCAGGACATACCCAGCATCCCCGATATCATCCTGGACGACATCCTTGAGCCCAGCGCGTTCGCAGTTGAAAGAGATGGTTGGCAATTATTTGACTCCCCGTCAAGGACTGAAAACGACCACCATCCGCTCGATCATGACATTCCCGTCAGGGCTGACCACGGGTGGAGCAAGTCGTGGGCTGAGGATCTATGCACCGATTTCTCATCATTAGGCCCATTGCAGTTCATTGACCGGTTCTCAGAAAGTCCGCCGTCGAAAGACCATCTCTCGGTCTTGTCAAAGCAAACATGGACGAAGTCACGGCGAATTCCCGAGACTGTCAACTCTCAAAACCAAGGGGATTCTATCCCATCATATGCAGATCCAGAAACTACGCACTTCATCAATGTCTTCTTCAACAGCTGCTATGGTCATCCTTCGTTCGTCAGGCGTCAACACATCGAAGATATCGTAGCTACAGTTGCCGCCTCGTCCAGCACTGTCGATCAAGACGAGTACACACTGCTCAATGGAGTCCTCGCAATCGGATGCCGCAGCGCAATTCGCAAGGACTCTCCACGATGCAATCCCATACACGCCAAAGCCATCTATTGGCCTTCCCAATACTTCGCACGTGCACTGCAGCACCGCAACGACCTCACAGATGGGCAACCGTCGTTTTTGAAACTACAGGCTCTGACGGTGTTAGCCCTTTATCTAAGACAGCACCGTAATGTATCATTGATGAGATCAATCTTATCGCAAGCAATCCATACGATTCAAGAGCTCATCTCAAAAGCTCCGAAAAGCCCTTTCTCAACAGCAGTTGACGATAATCAGCAACAAGAGATCCAACGAGTCTTTTGGCTCCTCTACTCTATTGAGAAGCCGTTCAGTTTACGATTCGGCAGTCATTCCATGATTGATGACGACCTTATTGTCTTCCTTGCACCTTCGAAGCGGCGAGACTCTATATTTTCCACAGACGATAGCCGAGCAGGCTGGGACGTTGTCCATTACCGTTACGCCCGGCTCTGTTCCGTCATTGTTAAGACACTATACAGCCACGCAGCTCTGAGAATGAGTCGCTCTGAAATTCTGGCCGCTATCGATCGGCTTTCCAAGATGCTAGAGGCGTGGAGAATGTCCATACCGGCCGCTTACCGCCCAGACAGTAACCTTGATTCGTCAGCTTTTCAGAATCGGTCTTGGGATACATGCATTCCATCAGACATCTTTCTGAAATATGTAGAGGCATCCTTCGCCATTCACCGCTGGGCGGTCATCGAACACAATGTCGTGTCAGATGCAACTACGGCGTACGCTTCGAGCCGCGACCATTGCATCGAACTGGCAAAGGGGGTACTTCTTTGGACACACTACTTCCGCCTCGATGATCACGAGCTAGACTGGTAAGTATTGATACCGTACCGTCGCAGACCGAAGGCTTAGTTATTGATCTGCCGTAGGCACCGCATATTCATACCGCTTCTTTCTGCCGTCGTAATCTTCATCTCCATTTGCAAGCAAGAAGTGGGGAAGGACTGCCTGCCTTTCCTTGGCATGGCTTGCGGGTACTTTGGAAGACTCAGCACCAATGAATCTGCAGCTCCGAATCTATTCGAAGATATCAGCGAGCTTTACTTGATGGCGCACCGCAAACTCAACACCGGAGAAGCTATGGACCTGGCGGGCCAATCCAATGAGTCGTCGATAGGCTCCGACGACTTTCTTTCCACCCCAACGGATCCTGGCTTGAATGCAAATTTTGAGCTCGACATCTCATCTTTTCCCTCCACGGGGTACTTCGATTTCCCTCAAGACGTGCCGGATAGCATTTTCAATACTCCTTCACTTGATAAAGACTCTTTTGACAATTTTGATTTTTTAGACGCTCGTTAAATATTGAAACCTTTCTGTACCCTCGCTTCTCCTAATGCTCTTTGCAGTAACCATATTTTCTTTGTGCAAGATCATCGAAAGAGGGTCTGCAATATCATTACCATTCTAAAGACGTTGGCTGCGCGCGAGTTTGTTTCCTTCCCTTGACCTCCCTCGCCAACTTCGAACTCCACCCATCGCGCACCGATTGATCAATCCAAGGCCGTGCTGCTCCCCTATCTTTCTCGAAGTTCTCAATACTCTCGACTGTTGCTAGACTGACCTCAATCTCCCCTATGCCGTCAATCAGTTCTTTCTTCCGGTGTTTTTCAATATCAAATCTTCCAATCATAGAACCACTCTCGTCCAATAACACCTGATCAGCAAGATTGACTTGGACTTGTTGTCCCAGTCCAACCGCTTCGACAACTCGAGCTATCAGTACGGCGTCTAACTTCACTAAAAGAAGCCCATTCTTGAATGAATTGTTGTAGAAGATATCGGCGAAGCTGGGTGCAAAGATGCACTGGAACCCGAAATCCTGCAGCGCCCAGACAGCATGCTCCCGAGAGCTGCCACAGCCGAAGTTTGGGCCTGTGGCTAACAGGAAACTAGCGTTACGGTGGTCCTTCTGGTTCAGAATGAAGTCCGCTTTAGGTTTCCCGTCAGGGTAGTAGCGGAGATTCTGGAACAGGCAATCGCCCAGTCCTTTACGTTCGATAGTGGTGCAGAACTGCTTCGGGAAGATGGCGTCTGTGTCGATATTCGAGCGCTCGATGATGGCGACACTGCCACGAATAGTAGTGGAGTATGCTGATGTCTGCAATCCTCGTGCCACTGGAGCTGCGCTAGGTTCGCCAATGGCGTTAACTTCCGGATCGCTTACCTCACTTCCGCTCTCGACTTCTTCTTCGCTCTCGGACGCATATATTGCCTCGAAGACCTCCTCCGATCGCATTGTGGTTTCAAGACGCACATCAGCCAGCGTGCCACGAATCGCAGTCGCAGCGGCGACCGCTGGAGAAACTAAATGCGTTCTGCCCGCCGTTCCTTGGCGGCTCTCAAAATTCCGATTACTCGTACTCGCGCATCGTTCGAAGGGCAGTAACGCGTCCTCATTCAAGCCCACGCATAAGCTACACCCCGCTTCTCGCCACTGGAATCCAGCTTGCTTGAAAATAGTATCAATTCCTTCGCACTCCGCAGCCCTTTTCACTGCCCCAGACCCCGGAACAGCAAGAGCGAGTTTGAGATTGGGCGATATCCGCTTCCCACGAACGATCTGAGCGGCGATGCGAAAGTCTTCCAGTCGAGCGTTGGTGCATGAGCCTATGAAGACTTTGTCGACTGTGATGTCTGTCATTTTCGTGCCGGCTTCTAGGCCCATGTATTTCAACGCCTGCCGGCAACTCTCTTGTTTTACCAGGTCTTCGAAGTCTTCTGGAGCTGGAACCGAGCCGGTGATTGACACGACCTGTTCCGGAGAGGTGCCCCATGTGACCGTGGGCATCACCGCTGTGGCATCAATCCGCACTGTCTTATCAAAAAGGGCTCCAGGATCTGAATAGAGGTGCTTCCAGTATTTCAGTGCGTCCTTCCACTGTGGACCGGTCGGTGCCAGAGGTCGTCCCTTCACGTACTCGAATGTCATCTCATCCGGCGCTATCAATCCAGCTCGAGCCCCTGCCTCGATGGACATATTGCATAGCGCCATCCGACTCTCCATACTCATATTTCGGATCACGGGGCCGGCGAATTCAATCACCATTCCCGTGCCCCCCGCCGTGCCTGGGCATTCGGTCAGCTTCACTTAAGTCACGGGTCTACAATGGCACACACCTATCGTCCCAATGATATGCATCATCAGGTCTTTACTGCTTACACCTCCTGCTAAAGCCCCGCCTACTTCAACTCTCATGTTTCCCCACCTCGTCACCACGACCGTCTGCGTCGCAAACACATGCTCCACCTCGCTTGTACCAATGCCCCATGCTAGTGCTCCAAATGCGCCATGGGTACTTGTATGGCTATCTCCGCACACGATGGTGGTACCGGGGAGCGTGAATCCCAGCTCTGGACCTATCACGTGCACGATTCCCTGCCGACGGGAGTTCAGCCCTAGGTAGGGGATCTTGTGCGTCCGGACGTTGCGTTCAAGGGTTTGGACCTGGAGCCGTGAGGCGGGGAGGCGGAGGTATGTGGACGGGGACACGGGATAGGGGCGCGGGGTGGTGGGAACGTTGTGATCGGAGGTGGCGAGCTGGAGGGTGGGTTGGCGGACAGGGAGCGATCGAGAAGCTAAACCGTTGAAAGCTTGCTATGTGGAAGAGTCAGACTAGTATCTGAAAATTCGAGGGCATATTTGAGTTTCCGTACTGGGGAAGTGACTTCGTGGATCAGATGGCGGTCGATATAGAGCAGGACTGTGCCATCATCTCGCTCTACGACAACATGGTCATCGAAGATTTTCTCATAGAGAGTTCGTGGCTTCTTTGTGGTTATCATAGTTTCGACGCGAAGTTGTTAATTCGAGCAGTCTTGGATTTGTCTTTTAATCGATACGGGAATTGCTAGGAGGTCGTACAAACCCGTTCCCTGTCAGCAAGAAGCCAGTGTCACCGATCGGACCAGCTAACAAGTAGGTGTAACCGTTGACGTAAAGTTCGGTCCGGTCGGGATCCGAGCAGTCGGATGAGTAAGGTGGATGCGTCATCTTCGGATCCATAGTTGGGAGCACAGTAGTGTTCGGATTGCTGGGATCCGATACTATCTTCAACGCTGGTCCGAAGTCACGTAATATACCGTATGGCGTTTCCCTAGATCCTGAACTAGGGGTTGGCACGGAGTTGAAAGTATATCCGCGCCGAATCACGTATCTACTTACTTTTAGGTACAATACTGTGTAGACGCCATATTCTATTTAACTTTGTTAAATGTAACTGCATAGTTTACCTAATTATATATTCTCTATATAATTCTAGGTCCGCTGTGCGAGTCTGTTGTATTATAACTTCATGTTCAGCAAAATTCCATGTTTGGCGTAAATTCGGGGTTAGCATGCTACTAGCAGTCTCACGTATTATTAGAGATTTCGCTAGAGGTTGCTCTTAGAAAGTAGCAACGCTATTAAAATAAGAATACTATATTAATTCCTAGCAAAGAAAGTTTACCTAGACGTATCCTACATTTCGCAGCATATTGCGCGAGCTATTGCGCATGGTAGGGTGGTGGACAGTGGCATGCATACCTGTGTGCCGTGCTGCCCAGCCGCTGTTGGGGCGCTGTTCGGAAAAACCGTTTATGTTCGGATTAATTATTCATGTTTGGAAAAACTCCAAGTTAGAGTAGTAACTCCATGTTAGGTGCTACTTTGCCTCCATTGGAACATGGCACATATGTAAAATTAGCTGCAACATTGTTTTACTGTAGAGAGGCTGCTGGCTCGATGCTGATTCTGTGTTAGGGATCTAGGGAAACGCCATACGGTACTGCAGCGGTACAGTCTTGGGCCACATATATGGGCGCACAGACTTAATACAGTTCTACTCCGACTTGCCCTCTTAGCACCACTATTAGAGGTAGCCTGGCGGCTGAGCAGGCAATTAATTAAAAAGCAGACTAATCTCTACTCCTTAAACTTTGACATCTACAGTACTGGGCTATAAGTGCGGGCACATGGAGTTATTTCTGCTTTGCCCTGATTTTGCCTACTTAACACAACTGTTGGGGGTAGCCTGGCCGTTGAGCAGGCAAACTGTTAAATGACAGTCTTATCGACACTGCCAGACTATATGGCAGGCCCTCCAACTTCACCCGAGGGGCGGGGTGGGCGGCGAGGCACAGCAGAAGTGTAGAAGTCTTGACTTGTATCGCCGCTCCGTAGTCACCGGGCAACCGACAGTCTATCAACAACGTTACCCTAATTTCTCCCTCCGCACAAATCTCACCTAATCAGGACTAACAACTCAGCATCATAACACAGCCCTCGAAACGGGGATCCCACAACCACTTACCTTCCCTGACGTCTCGGCAGCAAAGCTCAGATCGGTCTCTCACCATGAGCACTAGCGACGCCAACAAGACCAGCGCCGGAATGCCTGCCTCCGAGCGCGTAGGCCATATCGTCGAGCTGGTCGAAAACATCTTCCAGTATTTGCCGTTCTCTGAGGTCATCTCGGCCTCGCGCGTATGCAAGCAGTGGCGCGACATCATCGACGGCAGTCTACCCATCCAACAAAAACTGTTCTTCGTTCCACTCTCAGAGGCCCCAACACTGCGTGTCCCCGGCTTCTTGCTTCCCAAGTCCGCCGCCTTTCCCAACGACGCTGTCTATCGAGTGCCGCCTGTGATCGGCCGTCAGTGGCACCCAATGCTTCTCCGCATGCTGACGCAGCGCCAACCTCCAATCGTCCTGCTCCCGGGAACGAGCACGTGGTGTCTAACAGGGGATCACTATGGCCAAGCTGGGGATCCAAGGTTTGATCACTTGCTCGGCTACTTCGATGAACACGATTGGGTCACGACGCTCTTGGATGCCCCAGCCGGCAAATGGCAACGTGCGCTTTGCTGCCAGCCTCCAATCTTCACCCTGACGATTAAGCACGACATGCTCACGGGGTGGAAGACCGAGATCGAGGCTGGGGCTGGCTCTCAAGGCATTACTATGCTACAAATCCAGGAATACGTTCGCGATCTAGTGAAGAGAATTAAGGAGGCGGCAAAGGTTTATGAAAACTTGGACCCGATTGTGGCGGAGCGTCACGCTGAATTGAGAGTACATGCGGAATTGCTTCGCTCTAGCCTTCTGCGATGGAGACCTATCGAACTCGCATTGAAGCTCTTGTGGTGTGAAGGCGCGTTCGGTACCGAGCTTGAGACTGCAGGTACGCGTTGGATTATGCAAGAGGCAGATGATGGTACCGTTGGGGTGCCAAGCAAGCTGGCGGTTCAGGGGGGGCAGTCACCTACAGGAGCATGAAAGTACTGATACAGCGAGAGCCCGGTCCCTCAGCCTCAGTGCTGGTGAAGAGGACTGAAGGATGATGCCTTGTGGGATGTGAGATTAAGCTCAGCCACAGGAACATTACTCTACTCAGACTAAACTCCTTCCTTGAGACGACTCTAAACTGTAGATCAGTTAGTAGGCAGCGTACCAGACCAATGGCCTACTGGATTTTCCTTCAATTTGCATCATGAGCATGTTTGTGAAAGTAGGTATACCCCTATTGAGGCAATCTGTTTGAAGTCGTTGATTTGGTCATAAGATTCTACTACTGTCGTGGCTCTACCTGGGCTTATTTTTGTATGAGAGCTTTCAAGGTAGCAGGTTGCCCGTCGGCCTAAACGCCATCTATTGTTGAGTGTCGGTCTCGTGACACAGTAGGGGCTGCTTTTTATTTCATGCACATGGACATAGGACATACTCCTGAGTAGGCTTCGCTTTTGTTGGCTTAACACCACCGTGAAGAGTGGCCTGCTAGCAGGCATCTGAGTAGTCAAAGGGTCATCTGAGATCTAGTGCATCAATTTGGACGGTTGTAACACCAAGCTATAAGCTAGGAGCAAGGCTTTCCTACTGCTCAGACAGTGCTTTTGCATGATTCATGCTGCCGTATAGAGCCCTTCAGCAAGCGAGTATCCAACAGGCCTAAAGAATATTCAATCTCCATTGGACCAGGTGTAGCATATCCTGTGCTAGATCATATGTTCACGAGCACGAGCATACTACTGATTCGGCTTCCTCTTGCACACTAATCACCACTGTAGAGAGTGGTCCCGCAAGTATGTAGCTAATGAGCAAAAGGCAGTATAATATTGAATGCCTGAACACAAGGATCGGTACTCGGATATCTACCTATCCAACCTATACTCATTCTCATTGACTACCACTGTGAGGAGTGGCCCGGCTAGCAGCTAGCTAATCAGTCAAAACATGTAAGTCTACGCCTCCACCGAAACCCCCTCCGCTACCGGCTCAGGATAGTGTACCGCATTCCGCATCGCCTGATACTCCAGCGCCGTCAGATCCTCATACAGTGGCTGCCTCTCTGGTCCCACAAACTCCTCCAACGGCCCAACATTTATATGTCTATCAGCTTTACAGAAGTACACCAGACTCCATCTTTCCGGAACAACATCCCCGACCATGTCAACAGGCTTGGTCACGCGGTGTAAGCCTGGTCTCACAGCGCCGTTCGTCCATCGCTGGAAGGTCTCTGAGATGATAACGACTACCTCGTCGTCGCCGCTGTACGGCATTGGGATGAAGGTGCCAGGGTTCTCACGGTCTTCGTACTCTAAGCCCCCGGTTCGGTCGGGGAAAACGAGGGATATGATGCCGAAGTCGTTGTGGGGCCAGATACGGCTGACCTGGCCGCTTTCGAGGGTTTGCCGGTCGATGGGTGGGAAGTGGTTGATGCGGATTGTGCTGGCTTCGTTGGTGCACTTGGACGAAAAGAGCTTTGGGTCAAGATTCATTTGAGCGGCGAGAACCTCTAGCAGGTCGACGCAGAGCTGGCCGCAGTCGTAGTAAAACTGGTCCATGGTAGATTGGTAACCCGGAAGAGCAGACTCAGTAGGCCATTGGTTCGGGAACTGCTTGTCCTTGGGATCCCCGCAGTCGAAGCTTTCCTGAAGCAATGTTCAGTCATGAGTTAAACAATGAATGTGATGGCTAGATGAAGTTACCTTGTTATCGCTGAAGCGAGGAGACTCGACGTCCCCAGTGTTGCTCTCTAACCACCATGTCTTTTCCTCGCCAGGGGGGCTCCAGCCACGTTGCTGTCCCTTCTTTGGATCATTGATCGTTGGCCTCTTTACGTCAAAAGGCAACTTGAAAAATTGCTTGATCTAAAAAACATTAGTATTTGAAAACTTCTTTGGTAAGAGATTCTACTTTGCTGAACGTATCTTCAACGACAGGAAGCGGAACAGTGTGGTTGACAAGTTTCACAAATCCATATTCGGTCATACTCTCGAGGAACTTATGGCCAAACGCTGCCCTTTCTTCGCCCGTTCCTTTGGCCATGGAAGCAGCATCAAGAATCGGGATTGGTGGTGACATTTCGCAGAGAGGATTTTAACAACGGCAAGGCAATGAGAGTGGAAACTGGAAAGTTAGGCCCTTGATATATTATGTGCCTGCAAAGGTATCCTTGATATACAGGAGCTGCGTCCAGAGGCACATGAGCATAATAAACGAGATTCTCATGTCTAACCCGAAACAGGACACAGATTCCGGGGATGACACAGCAGTCACCGCGGTCCGAGCTGGGTTCTCGAAAAGCTAACAAGCGGTCCGCTCGGTTAGAGCGTCCAATCAACCTATCGATCACACCGATCCGAAAATGCGGACCGAAATCGGAAACTCGGCTGCTTAGATCGTGTGCAAGGGGTACTGATGGGAACATCCCTAATTTGACGTCCCTTCGAGGAGATCCCAATAAGTGTCCGCCAAAAGAAATTTGGACATTGTACACCTTTTTTTCAGCTCCTCAAAATCAATTCCATCCAAAGCCACCATGCCAATGTAAGTGGAAACCTTACTTTTCTAGAACGGTGCTTTGCAGAAAGTCGTATACTTCGAGATCTAACCCCCACCAGGCTCCGCGACCCGTCCGCGAAATACGCCCCTTTCGCTCCCCCTTCTCTCCCAGACCGAACCTGGCCCTCCAAAACCATCACAAAATCGCCAAGATGGCTCGCTACAGACCTCCGCGACGGTAACCAAAGCCTAGCCCACCCAATGACCGTAGCAGAAAAACAGATCTACTTTGACCTCCTAGTTCGGATGGGCTTTAAAGAAATCGACGTCGCCTTCCCGAGCGCCTCAAACACGGAATTCAATTTCACGCGCCAGCTTGTCGAGACGCCAAACGCTGTACCCGAAGATGTATGGTTACAGGTCCTCTCGCCGTGTCGTCGCGAATTGATCAAGCGGACAGTCGAGAGTGTTACCGGTGCAAAGAAGGCGATTATCAGTCTCTACATTGCGTCTAGCGACGCGTTTCAATCCACCATCTTCGGGTTGTCGCGGCAGGACGTCTTTGATTTGGCTGTGGACTGCGTCCGCTACACCAAGTCAATCACCAAAGACGACCCTGATCGGCAGAGCACGAGCTGGAATCTGATGTTCAGTCCCGAAGCCTTTTCAGATACCGATACATCATACGCCATCGCGTTGTGCGATGCTGTTCGCGAGGCCTGGAATCCAACATCGGAGACTCCAGTGATCCTGAATCTTCCTGCTACGGTCGAGATGAGCACTCCCAACACTTTTGCCGATCAAGTAGAGCTCTTCTGCCGTGCTTTCCCTCATGACTCCGTCGTCGTCTCCTTGCATCCACACAATGACCGCGGCTGCGCAGTTGCAGCAGCAGAGCTAGGTCAACTCGCGGGCGCTACTCGAGTGGAGGGGTGTCTCTTCGGGAACGGCGAGAGGACTGGTAATGTGGACCTTGTGACGCTGGCCTTGAACCTTTACACCCAAGGAGTCAACCCTGAGCTCGATTTCTCAGATCTCCCAGCAATCCGAAAGACGGTAGAAAGGCTCACGCGGATTCCCGTTCACATGCGTGCACCTTACGCTGGAGACTCAGTCTTCCTAGCGTATAGCGGGAGCCATCAGGATGCCATCAATAAAGGCTTCAAGATGTGGGAGATCCCGACGTCTGATAGGAAGAACATTTGGACGGTGCCCTATCTTCCTCTTGATCCGAAGGATATAGGTGCAACGTATGAGTCGGTCATCAGGGTCAATTCACAGAGTGGGAAGGGTGGCGTGGCGTGGGCGTTGCAGAGGAGTGTGGACTTGGATTTGCCGAAGGCTCTCCAGCAGGACTTCTCGAAGATTGTTAAGAGTGCCTCAGACAAGGTTGGCCGAGTCCTGTCGCCGGTTGATATTCAAGATCTTTTCCTGGAAACCTACCATGTTCGGCAGATAGATGCAAGAATTCTAAAGCATGGATATCGTGCCCGAGGGAGGAGTGGCCAGGTTGAGATTTGTGCGACAATTCTCATCAATGGACTTGCGAGGGACATTCGCGGTAGCGCAGACGGTATTGCCGCTGCAGTTTCCAGCGCGTTGGCGATTGGAACTGGCCTTCAGCTTTCCTTTGAGGTTGTCGAGCGGAAATGGGCGGAGAGTGGTACGACTCAGGAGATGGCTATTACGAATTGCCGACTGAAGGGGGATGACTCTGTGTCCTGGGGTGCCAGTATGTCCGCCACTTTTGAGGAAGCGGAGTTATTGGCATGTCTTTCTTGCGCTTTAGTAAGTACTCTGGCCATGTCGAAATTGTTGCCCATGGAATATTGAGCTGATCAGATCGTTGTAGGGCCTCCAGAAGTACGTTCCGAGTTTGAGACTTTTGCCAATCGCACCGGAGGCTAAGAAAACGGAAATAGTACGAAATGGGACAGAGTCAGTTCTTATACGTTGAGAGCAGAAAGATCTGCCTTCCTAATATGGGCAACCTTTTGACTGGGCGGCGGCTTGACAGCTGGGGTCCTCCTGACGGTGGTATACCGTTGTCAAGACTGGAAAAAATGCCATGTGGCGGCGGGAAATCCCAAAAGTTTCGTTTTGGATATAATGTCAAGTTCGATATATTGGAAATCGGACCATCGTCTAACGGCCCAGCTACTAGCTCTATAGGGTACTCCTTCTAGTGCTATCAAGCAATCAAAACAAAGCCTACATCGCGGTTAATTACAGCTTGCAGTCTTCTATATACATAGAAATGATGTCAAATTCAATATGTTGGAGATTAGACTACCTTTTAATGGCCCAGCTACTAACTTTACGGGGCACTCCTTCCAGTGCTATCGAGCCGTCAAAATGAAGCCTACATCGAGGTCAATCACAGCTTGCTGCTGTTTATACACCTAGATATGATGTTAAATTCAATGCAGTGAAAATTGGACTGCCTTTTAACGGCCCAGCTACTAGCTCTACGGGGTACTCCTTACGGCGGCATCGAGTGCTCAGAGTGCCGTAGTTAATTACATCACTCCGAGGCTGCATAACGAAAAGGAGTCTCACGGTCACAAATGCAGGAACAAGAAAGATTTGAGCCCTAATCTAGTTCAGGGTGTGTATCCACCACGCCGCTTGTCTATTTCTTCTTATCTTGCAACATAAGATCAGCGGAAGAAGCGGAAGACACTTGGGGGCTGTGATATCCCAGTGAGCATATTGAAATACTCTAGAGGCAGGCTGTCCTTGTGCTTCTCGGCAAACTCTTCCGGCAGCAGCAGCTCTCCTCCTCCCCTCTCGGCCACTTTGATACCATATCCCATCTTTACCGCGTATCCAGTTGCACCGTCAGTGGGTAGAGATCGAGCTAGGTGAGCTACCGCTAGGACCTGGAGTATCTTGAAGCATATGCTTAAGACAGAGCAGGCGTTAGAGTCGTAGAGGAGGTGTATCTCCAAGTTCTCGCACATCAGCGTGCGATGGAGCAGCCAATTTGCCTCTGATCTGTCTGCCTCGTATTCGACGGGGGTCAGTCGAGCAAGTTCGCACCATTTCGCATAAGATTGTAGGAAGCATCCTGCCCTGCCAATAAGGGTTAAAGGCCGAAGTGGGAGGTTCATGATGAGAGCACTGTACACGACCGGAACGATGTCGACGAATATGGAGGGCGTGCCAGGAGAGTTGAGGAATTGAGGGCTGGGGTCTTTGGCGGAGTGGACGATGACTTCGAGGATCATGGTCTCGGCCTGCAACCTGGTCACAATCTGCCAGAGAACGGCAGACGCTTCATGACTGATCGTTTTGTTTGTGTCGAGAATCGCGGTGTCGATTGTCCATTGTCGCCAGTATATCTCATCTGTGGGCTCGTTCTTGAGGTTTAAAGGGAGAGGCCGCTTCGTGACTTCAGGAATGTTCTCGTAGACTTTCAGACGTAGTTCTTTGGGCAGGCCGAGGAATGGGAACGGTCTTTCTCTGTTTCCCAGCTGGGAGGGTCTGGCAGAGGATGAGTGACTAGGTCGAAAGGTTAGTTGGATGAAGGTCATGCTGGAATGGAGAGAGACGTACTTGTTGACGCCCTCGCCTCTGTCGTCCAGGTCATGGTGGCGTGCAACGGATGAGACGGGCATGGTGGTGTAGATGAGATTGTGATGTTGCAGTGGGTTGGAAGCTCTGAGCTGGTTGTGTCTGGGTCGAGGTACGGAAGAGTGCAGACGTGCAGCTTTACAAAGTGCGTTGGGGGAATTTGACGGTGAAGTGCGTCTACACCGCTCTGTAAACAGTGGTTCGTCCGCACGCCTGATCACCCACCTTTCTAGTGACTCCTCTCAATCCCGTGCAGCCTAAGGTTGTAACAACAACACTCGCTCAAGCAGGAGTGCACGTTTCCATTCAACGACTCTCTCACCACCGCCGCCAGAGCAAGGCCCAGCTACACGCCAGCAACCAAAGCTTCGCAGGATGGCTAGATCCAAGAAAACGACGGAACCAGGCAAGGTCTCTAGATCCGGAGGTCAATGGGACATGACGACGAAATGGTATACCAGACAAAAACTTCCCAGTGAGTTGCCCTCCACCCTTTCTTGGTAGTTTCTAATCACTTAGAAGCTTCAGCGGCCTCTTCAGGCGCATCCAACGGCCCATCAAGTGATGCTTTCCGCTTCATGGACCTCCCGAAAGACATCCGACTCATGGTCTACGAATGTCTTCCTAATATGAGCAACATTCCTTCTCCACTCAATGACTCCCTCCCAGACACCGACGATTGTTTCCTACGCGACTGGACTTTCAACACAGCCATTCTAGCCACATGCAAGCAAGTCCGAGAAGAGGCACAAGCGCTCTTGAAGATCCGCATGGCCGCCTTGCATCAGGATCCCCTATACCTCCTCGTTCAAACTACTTCCTCCGGCCGAGACTTGAAAAAAGCTCTCGGACCGTTATACATCCTCTCCAGCGCCATCTGGTTCTTCGGTATTCATCTCGCGAAGCAAGACAGGGAGAACAATAATCAGAGGGGCATCGAGGAACAGCTAGCCATGACGGATTTCCGGATGGAATGCGCGTGGGCAGACGAGACACACTACGGACTAAAATATGAGACTGTACGCGAGGACATGCTGCTCTTTCTGAGTCGAATCGTCCATGCTTTCCTGGAACGTCGCCCATTCGAGGTGGAATTGGTGTATGATCTCAGCCTGCCAGATGACACACCAGCGAGCTTGAGGCCTCTTATCACCATAGAATTGGTGCAATGTGCATTAGGAAAGCATTTCGATCACAGAGTTAAGGTCCTTGGTACACCGGAGCAGAAGACAGAGCTGGCGGAAAGAATGGTAAAATACTTGGTGGCGTTTGGACAACAAAATGTGGAGCCCCGCACGTTAGCTCACTTTGAGAGGCCTATCATGGCATCTGCCTATGACGAGATCTCCGATCGCTTGCATCTGGAGCCCGAAGTCTTGCGCATCCCTTGTCGCAAGTGAACGCAATCGTCCGAGGTCCTAAGCGTTTGAGACTTAAAGAGGGAGATGATGTACTTGGGCCGAAAGGAAGAGTGTGGCGCAAATAATGGTAATTCAAGCGAAGGTTGTAGGAGGCAACTATACTAAGAGGCGAGAAAAATGCCGGAAGGACTAGCCTTTCAATCTTTGTAACATTGAAATTCACTCTTTGTCTCCAAAAATGACCATTTGTGACATAAAATGTTGATTGCAGCTCTTGCTATAATATCAGGACATCAGTTGCCCTCTCCATATGGTCATTCGGGAGCTATAAACCATTATGACTTGTCATCAACCGTGCAAGCTTCAGCGCGAGACTAATACCCCTCAAGACATAGGACAACATATTTCCTGGGATGTCAAACCCGCTCAGGCGTTGATGGTAGAATTCTGGATCTTCTTTTGCCATGGCAAGAAATGCCTTGACTTGCTCTCGGGATTCGCCTCCTGCTTACAGATTACGAGTCCACATGCATCGGTAAGAAGGCTCAATAGCTATGGCGTCGAGGATCCACCGGTATCCGCTCAAGATGAGTATAAACTTTTCCAACAGACGCAATATATCGACGGTCTCCAAAAAGGGGCTCACAGTGATACTATCGCCTTCGGTGCTGCTGTGATTAGGGCCCCGTCGATGTGGCTACTTTTGGTGAGCTAGGCGGGCATTCAACGCGTGGTTGCACGCCAGGGGGCCTCGCTGGCACCTAGAAAGCACATAAGTGACATTCACTGCCTGCAGTGCCAGCGCCGGGTGAGTGGACGGATTGGCGGGCGGCGCAGTAACTCCTACAGTTCACTGGTGATCCCCAAGTCCCTCCCCAGAAATGCATATTTAAGGACCTCCTTCACTTGAGGAATAGTCTTTTCCATCAACCCCACAACCACAACTCGCAACCACACCCACCACACCAACATCCCACATTCCAACACTCAACCCACACAACCAAAGTAAGCGAAGGACTGACAACCCCCTATCGAGCTATACTAACTCGTTGCCTAGTCTTCTTCAGTCTTATCACTCGTCATGCCTTCCTACGCTGCTGCCAAGGTCAAGAAGTATACCTACAATGGCACCTGGAACAACAAATGGACCAAGGCCATGGATGATGAGGTGGTGAAGAAGTACAGCGCTGGCGAGTCTTGCCACAAGATTGCCGGTACTCTCAACAGCTCCCCGAACGGTGGACCTGCTCGTTGGGAGTCTATTCGAGACCGCTTGAAGGAGATCTTCCCGGGCAAGCATATCAAGGGAGACGATGACGATTCCCAGGCGGGTTAGTTGAAATATTTATATTCGTTGCTTGGGAGGGGAAGCTAACAAAGTGATAGACCACACCGACGACACGTGCTAGGTGTCTTCCCCATGACTGCAGTCTACCACTCTCGACTAGGGTTCAAATAGACTAGATGCATGCGAAGGTTCGATGGACGCCTATGAACGACTGGGCGGTTGACCTTACGGGCGGCTTCTCATAATGATTCTGCTTTGCGTATGGTTTCTGGGATCGGAGATGGCTGGAAATGGTCGGAGATGAAGGGGCCTGCAGCCTCAACATTGATCTTTTCTTGGTTTGAAGAGCCACTATACCCATAATTATAGCCATTGTCCACGTATTTTCCACGTAATCTTCGAGTGCGTCTTCTTTTGCTAATGAGATGTGATGTCGTCGTATGTGGTTTTTTAGTTTTCGGGTGAAGCTAGACCGAGTTTGGATTTGGAGAACCCTCGGCCTCCGGAATTCGTCTGAGGAACTGCGAAATGCTGCTGAGGAATGCCATCGACTCTAATAGTCGAGGTGACTAGCTTTATAAGTGTCATTTTGTAATTGCAGATAGCGTGGTGAAACATAGGCGGCCTCGTCCAGTATACGCGATGCGCATGAGCAGTCTTGGTCTTTTCAGGCCTAAGGTTTGTACGCATTCTCCGGTAGAAGGAGTCTAGAGATTACGAATGAAGCAGAGGAACAGATAGTTTTTACGCCGCATTGCCGACGTTGGCTTTGACTTTCGACTGCGCCACTCCCAGCTACCTATATACCGTAGGGCCGGGCCGCGCTTAGTGCATAACTCTTCTTGGTCTTGAACGAGCTGCCTGGGATGCTGGCTTAGCGCACGTTTTGGTCCCGTCGGAATCGAGTGTGGCGGTCCTGATGGAGGAATAATCAATAACCTTATGTCTAGATACAGAAAAATCGCTCTGATCTCTAGAGCTTGGACTAGTACGACATCTCTAAAATGCCCCCAGAGGACAGAACGGGCATCTCCATTGTCGAAAACAAGCTTAGTGAGACTCGAGCCGCTTTTTCAAAGAGGTTTCGGCGCAGCTAGAGTCACCATCGAGCACTTCCACCGGAAGCCCGACAGGAAAGCGAAGATAGGGAAAAGAAACCCCGATGAGCAAGACTTTTTGGAAAGGTGAGAGAAAACCACGCGCAGACAACGCGGGGCAGTGATGCGGTATTGTGCTCAATGAGACAAGGAGGGGATGGATTGCAAGAGAGAAGTAGGATACGACCACGCAAGGGCTGTTGAGTTCTTGAAATAATTTCATTTTACTCCGAGCATTCGTAGTGATCCAGGGCAAGTCGATATTCAGGAGGGCTAGAGCCATCCCATTGCTGAAAACCTCTCAATTGATAGCCTACGATGAGAGCAGGTGGAAGGGAAGGTGGCGTGTTAGCTAGCATTACTTTAAGCCTGATTTCAAGGTCGCAGACCCTAGTAGCAGAGCTTGCTGGTAGGCGCAAAGATAGGGAAAAACCTTGCGTCGAAATACAAAATGCTGATGGAGAAAATGTGACAGACTTCGAGAAGTCGGGAAGGGGTCGAGGAGGTTAGTGCCTGAGGCGTCCCGGCGAATGGAAAATCCCCGTTCCGACCCCGCTTTTCCATCCATCTCATGAATCTCATGATATCATGAAAGCCCTTGTTTCCCAATCAACACCTAAATGCTCTTCTATCGCATCTACAAACCTCACACTTTTCGTCTCTCCTAGATATATTCTTATCTACCAACCTACAACAATGAGCCGCCAACGATGCAGCTCCCCCCATCCATCCAACCCTTCAACACCAGACTGAACCCCTACAACGATCTCCCGCCCCCATACTTCGGTGACGATGCCACCACCACCCCAAAACCGGAGTCCCAGGCTCCTCCAACCCAATTGACGCCATCAGAACCCGCAAGATGCAACGAAGCGAGCCTCCCACCCGCCTACCACGCCCTAGACCCCTTGCTCTCCCATCTCACTCTCGCCGCCCCCCTCATCCACGCCTCAACAACCAGCTCGACATCCTCTCTACCGCGCTACCAGCTCTCCCAAACCCTCACAAAATCCGGCCGGCCCCTGACACTCTCCATAAGACATCTCTTACCCACGGAATGCCGCCGTCTCTCCACCGCGTCGCAAAGCTCGCGTCCTGAAGCGCTCCGCTACGACGACGACACCACACTCTACCACATCTCCCGCCATGGGCCACGCGCCGAGCTGCGCGGTCTACGCGCCGGGACACTAGATGGCCGGATCGAGCTCACCTCCGGCGCGGGGGTGCGAGGCCGGTGGTGGAAGTTCTGGCATGTGGTGCGGTCGCAGCGGTTTGACGCGCTAGACCCTGCGAATGAGGCCCGGATACAGAAGTATGGGTACCGGGCCGAAGACGAGGTGGAGAGGCGGGTGTTGTTTTTGGTTATAAGGGGCGATTGGTGGAGTGGGGAAGGCCAAAAGGTTGCTGTGGAGCAGGGCGCGGAGAAGGGAGGGCAAGGGGGAATAAAGGTTCTGGATGCGGCGGGGGATAAGAGGAGGAGGGATTTGGTGGTTGCGTGTTGGGTTATGCGGGCTTGGATGGGTGGAGGGGTGAGGTGGTGATCTAGTTGCCTGCTAGGTCTAAGGGACGAAGGCATATTCCCATATTATACAAAGAGGCGTCCCATTTAGTTTCTTGAGACTCAGTCCAACGTTCTGTGACGGTCGAGTACGCTAAAGAATTCAATCACATTGAACTCGTATATCTGTCCTTCCTTTAAAATAGCCTGGCCTGTTCAGCGACATTGATCGGACAAAGCCCCAGAAAGACCCCTGAGCAAATAAACTCCACAGGGAGATAGTCCTCCCACTATGCCCACATAGTCTCACCCAACCCGAACGCCACCTTACCGAGTCCACAGTACAGGTATCCTTCCCTGAAAAATAATGGGCCCTCACGAACCTTGGGTCGACCATTAGCCATTTGCCCACACAGCTATATATTCCCAGCAATTCCGAGTCCTCAGGACCCAATCGGGGACGATGTGTATGGTTCTAGTCAGAGACAAGAAGACCTGATCGATATGACCCCTCGGGCTCTACACTGATTGACTTGATTACCTCCTATTGCCTTCTTAATTTGCAGAGACCTAAGGAAAAGCTCTTTTTGATTCTAGTCTATCTCTATCGCCACAGATTTACCAAGATTTCGTTACCAAGATTTCGTCGCACAGGAATAGCTTTTATAGGCTTCTCCTTTCAAAGGAGCTTCAGCGCGAGCAGGAGGTGTTGAAATCGATCGCAAACCTGCACACCTTGTCGAGCGCAGTCCCCTCACCATCGACTTCATACTCCAGCCACAAGAGGGGAGAAATGCAGGATACCAAGAGAGGTAACGATGTTCTCTTCAACAAGCCAGCCACTGATAATCCGGCAAAGGTGCCTTTTTCTCTCCGAAGCCCATCACAGAGGCCACGCGCATCACCAACCTATCCAGCTTCACCCAACTCACGAAACCCAAAATAACATTCCTGATCCTAATCCCCCACATAGTCTGCGGATTAAGCATCTGCATCGCATTATCCCCACCACCCTGCGACCCCTTCACAAACGGCAGCATGATGTCTTCATACCGCATTAACGCCGCATCGACATCGCCAGAACTACTCAACAGCTCTCCAGCAAGAACATAGCCACCGATAATCGCAAGACTAGTGCCAAACCCAGGCGTCGCATACCCGGCATCGCCCAGCAGGACCACTCGGCCATCTCTCAGTTTCGGCGACCTGATCTGCCCGAACAGCGAGCAGTAGAAGTCGTCGCTGTCGCGCATGCCCTGCAGCACCTCGGGCGCCACCCCGCCCACATCGCAGAACATATCTTCCATCAGCTTCATGTAGCTATCGTTGCCTTCGCGCAGCGCTTTGTTGAGTCTCGCCTTGGTTTCGGTGTCGCCTCTTGTGGTGACGTTGATGAGATTGCCTCTCGTACGGCCGGTGGGATCGAGATCCGGGCGCAGGAAGACGACGCGGCCGCCCGGGGCGTTGTACCACTTTGCTAGACGGCCGCCCTGCAGTAGGTCGCGTTTGATGGTGAAGTACGCGACGTGCACGCCCTCGTCGTAGAGTTGCTCGTGCGGCTTGCGGTTCAGCATGATGCCGCGGATCTTGGAGCCCAGGCCGTCCGCAGCCACGAGGAGGTCGTACGTCTTGGTTTCCTTGCTCTTCGCGAACGTAACGGCCACGCTGTCGTCGCGCTGCTCGAAGTAGTCGACCGACTCATCAAAGATGAGCTTCACCCGGTCTATGATGAGGTCGATGAAGATCTTCGCGAGCCGCCCGCGGAAGATCTCGAACTCGGATGTGAAGCTCTGAACGTCTGATCGGCCGGTCGCAAGGAAGGTTGCTATAGCCTTGCCATTGGCTTTTACGAACTGGAGGCCCTCTTCTTTAGTGGTGTGCTTGCGGATCTCTTGCTCGGCGTTCATCCATTTGATGATGTCGACGGCTGAGCTGCGGATGTCGACGCTGGCGCCGGTTAAGCGGAGAGCTGGGTCGCGCTCGACTATGGTAATTTTTGCGGTGGGATGGGCTCGCAGCAACCAGAAGGCGAAGACGCTGCTGGCGATGCCAGAGCCGGAAATGAGGATGTTGACGTTAGACATCACTGGATGCTCTGGTCACATGTTCTTGAAGCACTTGTTCCTCTAGGATACTGTTTTATCACACCTTTACGACATATTGGTAGCGGTGGGCACTGCCTCTATATCATGCCTCGATGAACTGAAGACGGAGGTCAATGATGGTTATGTTTCCGGTGTAGTCGGTCAGTCGGTAAAACCCAGCCCGACGAGCTAAGCAAAAGTGCCTAGCTACAACGATGCTAGTCGCTAGTGTACTGATAAATGACTCGAAAAGGTTATAGAAGTAGCGGAATGGATGTACTTGCGAAAAGTAGTGAGATGATTAAATCATAAGTAACTAGGTTGTCTTTCAGATAACAACGCTCGCCGATATAGCTATTAGGATTTTCGCTTGATAGGGTCTCGGACACTTGCAGGGAGGCAGAGGCGTTATCCTTGCGAAAATTTATGCGAACCTGAGCTGAACTCAGCCACTGCAGCATAAGGTCACATTAGCAGATAGGTTAGGGAGGGAGTAGACTGGAGTTTGTTAGCCCATCGAAGCCACATAAAGACCCTACCGGCTGATCCCCTATCCGTCCATAACTCACCACGAAAGAAATGAAGAGGAACCTCGTTAAGTGAAGTCCACTGCCTTGTCCCGCTCCAAATCACCCCCGCACGCTCGCTGCTGCCTACCAGGCAGCGCCTTCCGGGTTTCCGAAAGGGGTATATGAAGGTCCCTCCCACCCCCAACTTGGATTTTTCGTGGGAGGAAGAAGAAGAAGAAAAAGAAGAGGAAGAGGAAGAAGACGACGACGAAGAGGATAGGGTGACGAAGAAGAAGAAGAAGGAGGAGGAGGAGATGTGGGGGCATTGTCATCGAGCTTCATGCTGGAGGCCGAAGTCTCTCTGTGGATCCAAAATCTTTCGGGGAATCTATGATAGAATTGATGGCCGATATAGACTCGAGTCTGGTGCGGAAGCAAATGCTAGCATTGTTGTGATACTATCGCGATGACAGCGAGGAAGGCGTTTCCATCTATTGTCTAGATGATTTCGTGGCAACGGTAGGAGAACCTTGGAAGTACTGTATATTTCGCTTCTGAGAATAGATATACAATGAAACCGAGCTGTCGACGAGCAACTCACTATAGACTGTAGACGCCGGTATATATCAATATACCGTATTCCCTACTCCGAGGGGGCAGCGCATTCTCCATAAACACCAATACAACCCCAAACGCCATCATATCCTACCGGACCCATATTTAATATTATCAAATGCTCAGTAAGAAGATCATCCACACTCTTCTTCGTCTTCAGGGGATCACTGGTTGAACTTCCAACTCGGCTCAGCGCACGGCTCCCATTTCTTCACCATGTCATTCACCCTATCCACCACCCAGCCACTCCTGGTGTCTTTATCTCCTCCCTCGGATATTGCGCTACCTAACCGCACTACGTTGCCGAGCACGCATTCCTTCTCTCCTTGGCGGTATTTATATTGCAGGCACTGCTCTTTTGCCTCGCACTGCTTGCGACAGTTGGCGAAAGATGCTGTCGCATTCTTCTCGGCTTCTGAAAGGCCGTTCCAATTGACAGTATCCTCGATAGCAGCGTTGTCGGCGGGTTTCTTGATGCGGGTATCCTGGGAGAGGTTGTCCCAGGCGGCGCGGTCGGGGGAGAGGCGAGGCGAGACGAAGGATGTGAAGGCATGCTTGACGAGGTAGGGTGTTTGCCAGCCCTGCGATCCGCAATGTTAGCACTCCATTCTCTTCCCTCTCATCTTCGATCGGCAACCGGGGTAAAGCAGTATACGTACGTGATCCTTTACCCAACTCTGCTGGAAGTTCCACACCATGTCGATCTCGTTGCTGTCCATGTGATGCCAGCTTACAGCCGGTGCGCACCAATGCCTGTCCGTCCAGTCCAGACTCGCGACACTCTCACCCTGCAGCAGCGGGAAAGCGGAGTAGAACTCCACATGCGCGTCATCCAGCGCAATCGCGAGCATGACGTCCCCACAGCATTCGCTTGCCGTCCGCTTCTCCCATTTGGTCGCATACCGCTGCTCGTACGCGTTCGCATACAGCTTCATCGCCGCGTTTGATATCAAGTATCCGCCACCGCGCTGCGCGAATCGCAAATCACCGACATTGGAGGGTGCGCCGGCATAGAGGGGGATCCGAGCGTCGAGGCGAGAGAGCCATTGCAGCAAGTTCGTCCAGCTGAGGGAAGTGTCGTCTTCGATAAAGACGAAAAATTTGGTCGCCGGGCGGAGCTTGTAGGCGCGGTATACCATGGGCAGGAACTTCCACTTGTCGAGGTCTTTGGAGGTGTCGCCTTTGAGGTTGGCGAGGTGCTGGGCTTCGGTGCCGTATTGCTGTATCTTGTCGTAGAACCTGAATTCGTCGTGCTCTTTGCGGGTCTCTGCCGTGACGTTCTCCAGCGCATCATAAACATTGTGTCCGGAGAATGTGCCAGCGAGGTCGGAGAAGATGGCGTGGTGGGGTGCGCAGGCTAAGAGGGTGAGGAGGTGTTCGGGGAGCTTGTCGTAGATCTCGGCGGCGCTGGTTTTGAGCACGACCATCACGTCGTCGGCGCCTTTGACCTCGGAGCATTTCGTGTTTGTAGCGGTCTCTTCATGCGCGGGAACAGGCGTGGGAGTAGGCTTCTTGGCTATTTCCTGAATCTCCTCTTGCGGGGGCGTATCGTTCAACTCGACCGTCCTGCTCGCATTGGCGGGTTTGGCGTCCTGGAAGAACTCCCCGGGCTTGTACTCGTCCTCTGCGCCTGTCGGCTTTGCCTTTCCTCCATTTTCAGGGTGAATTATGGTGCTAGAGTAGTGGGGGAGAGCGAAGTTCCAGAGGAAGAGGAGGATGCATCCGGCAGCGAGCGCGATAACGATTTTGGCGGTGCCTCCGCGCGCGGGGGAGATGATCATGGCGGGCGACGCTTTCGGGGTGCGGTCAGCATCAGCCGTGCGATTGAAGAACGGCGAGGATCATGGACGTGGTGCTTCGTAGTCGAATGGTTTGGGATGCCGTCATGATTCCACTGCAAAGCTGGTGCATCGAAGTCCAGCGTCCCCTGTGGCGCCCGCTAAAAGAGGAGCCATGGCCGACCCAGTAGGTCGCTAGAGATCTACCCAAGTTCAACACCATCGCTGTCTTCAGCTCGAGCTTCTCGCCTTCTACCTCGCGTATCACATGTTTAGTAGAGCAAGAAGAAGCAGATCGGCCTTGTCTTGGTGTCTGCTTAGCTAGGGCGCATTCCAAGGCCCCTGGCCCCTGAGGCGGGACCCTTTCAAATGTTCCTCTTCTCAATCCAGGACAAGGATACTCCAGATAACATGAATCTATCTATCAATCAATCAATCAACCTCACATACAAAGTCGAGCGTGTTCCTCTCGTTCGGGCTTCGTCAACCTCGTCTTCTGTCTAGGGAGCCGTAAAGCCGTATCTGGCCCGCCTCTACTACGATTGAGCACACAGAATCTCACGAAATCAAAATGTGTACCTGCTATCAACGACCATCCTCTCCGTCGTGTGTTTTGTCCCCATCAAACCCAACGCCCGCTTCGAGCTTTTCGCCAGTTCTGAGCTCGCTGTTGGATATATCCTCGGAGCGCGCCGCACCGGTTGAGGGGTGCCTAAGTCAAAGCACTACGTCTAACGCAGCTACGGCTACGAAAGATGCGGCGTAGGTACTGGGACGTAAGAGATTTGGATTACTGCTAACAAGTAGGTTTGAACCCTCCACAATTCAACCTCGTCTTCTCTCCTCCACCTTCCACCCGAGATTAGGAACACGATATACGAATACGTCATCGGCGGCAGTGTAAATGGTGTAGAAATCGACGCCTATAGAAGTTCTCTCCGTATAGCGCATAGTACTACCCCTGTCCGGCCGGCCAGTGGCCTTAAACCGGCGGCGGAGGGGCCATCGCTGGTATCTTACCCTCGAGATGCAATTTGGCCTGTCATACCCGCCAAACCACGATACAGGAACGAGATAATCTGTCGAAAGCACCAGGACTCCAGAGTTAACAGTGTAACACGCGAGCTCCCTCCTTCTCCTCCCCGGTGCCCTGGGTGAGCAATATCCCTGGCATGACATCGAACTCATGGATGTTCGTTTGCTGCGAGTTTGCCGACAGATATATCACGAAGCGCGCTTGCTGTTATCTTCCGCTAATGTTTCCTACTTCGAATCTGGTCTGACTCTAAGAATGTTTCTGTTGAAAACTCTGAGTTTGAAGCAGGCGCAAGCCATCGGCGATATTTCCATAAACCACTCAGGCGCCGACCATGTTGTAGGAAATGCATCGAGATGATGGTATTCGACCTTCGTCCCCACGGTTGTTGCCGCCCTCTCTGGCATTCAATCCGTATCATTGTCCGTGGTCGGGATCTCAACGTTCCGAACGATGAGCTCATCACAGCTTGGATCAGCCCTGTTCTCAGGCACGAGCTCGCACGCCTCCACCAACTTCCCAGTCTTCAGCATGCCAAAGTGGCTCTTCGTGCACCCCCTGGTGCGTCCTTCGAAGGCTATGAGCCAGTTCCTGATAATGACGGAGAAACCTACGTTCAGTTACTTCAAGAACTGATTTGTACTCCTGGAACGACGCTTGCGAGAAATCCTATCAACATTCTGCGTATGGGCAACGCGTACGTATAATCACACCTGTTACTTTGGACGAAGATGTGACTACGCTAACGGGTCTTTGATACCCAAAACATCTCCCAAGATTGCCTAAAAGTTGAAAAAAACAAGAACAAAGGGGCCACCTCCGCACTAACACCATTGTTTTCCAAGTCCCTTAGAAGACCCTTCAACCGACCGCAAAGAGTCCCCCCAGCTCACTCTCTCTGTTGATGTTCCGCCGTGAACGAGTAGAGAGGCGGGCCCTTGCAGAGCATCCCAGTCCACGTGCCGTTATCGACAGAGCCGCACTCATAGGGCTCCAGCGTGACATTCGTCCAAGACCTATACGGATGGCTACGAGTCGCGCTAGATTAGCGACCGACTTGACAACGATAGTCAGGGATTGGCTTACCCTGCGCAGACCCACAAGACCGACATATTGAAATTACCGCCAGTCGAACTCACGTCCTCCAACGTAATCGCAAAGACACGAGCGCCAGAACCATCGCTCACAACAAAAGTGTCGTACACCGCGTTTGGGTCGAAGCCGGACGGCTTATGATTTTCCTCGCTGGCGTGGCAGGACGCCGGCTTCAAAATGCCGCCCTCGCCGGAAATCGCAGACTGGTCGAAGCTGACGTTGGCGTAGGTGACGGGTTGGTCCGGGTGGGAGGTGACGTGATCAGCGGCGTAGTAGCGGTAGTTGACGATATTGTAGACGTCCACCTTGCAGGGGTCGGTCTCGCTCTGGTCGCCAGTAGAGGGAAACTTCGCGTGGACGTGATCGATGATGACTGGGAGGATAGCGAGGGCGAAGATTAGAACGGCTAGGACTCCTAGGATCTTGTATAGCTTTCGTCTTTGGATGCGGCCGCCGCAGGACATTCGCTTGGGCGCTGAGATTGAGTCGGAGATGTGCATTGGCTCGATGGCGCCTTGGGGAGACATGCTGTTAGTGGCGTGGGGTCTGAGACGATGGTTCGCGTTATTTCGGCTGCGGTGGTGACGAAGACGACGACCACTGCGCGAGATGAGCGAGAGAAGTTGGGAATGAGCGCGGCGGCCAAGTTCATGAAAGCTGGTGGAAGTTGGCGCGCAATTTATGGAAAGGTGAAGGTTCGGAGGGAGGACTTGAGGTGGCTGCTTGAATGCTTGAGATGAAGCTAGGAGAGTTGAAGCACCTGGTGGAGCAGCGGTACTCGTAGTTGAGTAGGAGTAGCTGCTTTGTTAGTCTTGAACTGGGAGTGCAATATTAGGTGAATTCAATATATAGCAAACCTGACTGGCAGCAATTGGGTAGCTTCAGCTCTTTACATTTCGAGAACAAGTCCCACATACGACGGTATCAACCCCTTGAAGCCCCTGAAGAAGACTCTCAAATTCCCATAAGCCCTTTCAGCCCATCTGCCATCTTATCCCAACCCGGCAATTCCGTCTTGTAGAAGCCCTGCATAACCACTCCGCCATCCCCTCCCTCGACGTCATCACCGAGATCCAGAATTCTCTTCGGCCCAATCGCAAAAGCGCGGCCGTTCACGCTCTTGTCGTCGGCAAACCTCAAGGCCGCCGTAACGACCTGCTTCGAATCGCCCTGTGGCGCACCCACGGCATCAAACAGCTTCAACCACTCCACCACCAGCGGCGTCTCCATAATCCACGGCGCGATTAGATTCACCCGGATCCCACGGTCAGCAAAGAGGGGGCGAATGCTCCTGAAAAGCCCTCGGACGGCGTATTTGGAAGAGGTGTAGCTGCTCATCAGCGGGATGTCGAAGTACGCAGCCAAGGACGCGATGAGAATGAGACTCGGGGGTTCCGATCTGGGCGTGGAGCTCGGCATCTTCAGGTACAGCTGGGCCAGCTTTGCGGTGTAGAAAGAGCCAATGCTGTTGACTTGCAGGGCCACGAGGTTCGGAGCTGGGGGATCGTTCTCGAGGGTCACGGCGGCCTCGTCGGCGGCGAGGAATGGGTCACCGAAGACACCTGCGCAAGCAACGACGATATCGAGGATGTTCTTTGTCGGAGAAAAGGTGATAGCGGCCTTGAATGCGGCCACTTGTGATGGCCATGACGTTACATCGGTAGTGATGAATTGCGCGCTGGAAATGTCAGGTTATTTGAAATTAGAAGGATGATGGTGTTGAGAAGTACTGTAAGCCCTTTTCTTGGAGTTTCGCAGCGTGTTCTTTTCCGAGGGTTTCGTTGATGTCTGCGATGGTGACATAGGCACTAAAAGTCGTTAGAATCCCATCAATTCTGGTGTTGAGAGGAGAAATCTCGTGTTGTAAACACACCCTTTCTCTGCGTATGCTAGCCCGATAGCAGCACCGAGTCCTGAAGCTCCGCCAGTGATCAAAACAGATTTGTCTTTGAGCGAGGATCCGGAGACTGAAGCAGCAGCCTCTTCTGGGCTCAACATTCCGGAGAATGGGATGGCATCAACGTGAGACATGATGGCTGCTGCGATGAGAGCGCTTCAGCAGCGGCTCGGTGGATGGTCAACCTTAGTATTGTATTGATTGAGAAGTCAGGGAGGAAGCGAGCTTCAGCGGAGGGGTAGATATACGGTCTTTTGCCGAGTAAGTCAATACTGAGCAAGGCGCGCCACACTGCGGAATCGAGGTCGAATGCAGAAGGCAAGCAGGTGGCTCAAAGAAAGTGGGGAAGGCGCAGAACCAACGACGGGAAATGCAAAGGCCAACATGTTCAGCGGGCCGTTGGACTTTAAATATCGGCCCCCAGGAAATGTAGCGTAACGGTTAGGTACCTACTCACCTGCAGTAGGCAAAATACGGTCCTCTCTAGAGGTCGGTTAGACTCCGTCCAGCCCCTCTTACATTAGCGCATATGCACCATGTCTCACTACTACCCGTGCCGCACCTCCCGACTAGTTCATAGGCTACCTAGTCTAGCGAACGTGCCGTGTGATTCGGCAGCCTCGTTGCTCTTGCATGGCGCCTGCATTCTCGGTATCTGAGCAGTTAGGAACAGCCGTGGTATCCCGGAGGCATGATTCAGGGCTGATTCGATTTAGAGCTCACTCGAGCCAAATCCCGCTTTGATATGCCGGATTCCTCGCTTCAGGTAACGCAGCTCCGCCTGAACTAGAGCTAGTGGATGCAAGTTTCGAAGCGTCTTACTGAGTTTGTAGATCGCAAGACTAATGAAGCTCGCATCAGACGAGATCTGCTCTTATGCCGGATATCTGGGGCAACGTAATTTCTCTAGAATAGTAAGATGTATTGCTGACCGACGTAGCTACGTCAAACATGGAGAGATTGCCCAAATGTAGAGTGTGAGAGTGATGGAGCTGATTTGGGACAGAGGCCTTCTCATGGCCCAATATCTGCTTGGAGCAACGCAGTCTGTTCGGAGCAGGCGTACACCGACTTCTCTTCTTGTGGACTCCCGCTTGCTACCGCTGAGTTAACTTCCATAGGTCTTCAAGCATCAAGAATTGATATAAACATTGACGTGCGAGTATCTGAGCCGGTTTCCGAAAGCTTCCGTTTGAAGAAGCAAACAAATGTGAATATCCATCAGCTTTCGCCAGAGTCGTGGAATTCCAGTGCAGTTGTGATGAAGTGCAGCCACACTCGTCATGCCATAACCAATTTCCGTAATCCTACGTCAAATCCAAACCCCTATTGCCTCCCAAACGCTCAAGTAAGACCTCCTATTGACTGAAGACCATCATATCATGTCTGCCACCCTCCTTTCCCTTTCGGTCGACTTCAGATCCGCATTCGATCCTGCCTCGACACTGATATCGCGAGTAACAGTGATGCCTCCACCGTTCTGCTTGCTGCTTAGGCCCGCACCAGCCCTTCCTAATATCCTCCGCTGGCTCGCTGTGTCCTCGTCGCTGATATCGCTTCGGTCGTTCTCCCCTCGTCCGGTGATAGTCGTCTCGATTGCGCTCTTATTTTTAGAGACATCATGCAGGCGATAGCTTCCAGGATAAGGCCTCGGTGTACGGCCGTCCGCATACGAGCTGGGGTCGGTGGAGCTGCCGAAGACTTTGTTGAAGAGGGGCTTCAATGTCGCGACGGATCCGGCGATGATTCCGAGCCCGATTTCGACGGTCGACCAGATTGCAATTTCTGCGATCCCGTCTGCCAATGTGTTAGCTGCTTCGGAGATCCTGAGCGGGCCGGTGCGGTCTTACAGAGATAGTCATTCGCGTTTCTGTACGAGGGAATGGCTTTGAGGCGAATCAAAGTTGCCGTGCTTGCGCTGTAGAAAGTGCTTTGATTAGCTTTGCCTGTCTTTACTAAATTGGAAGAGTTAAGATTGAACTAACGCTGCTCCCATGCCCAGGATAACGCAGACTGAGAACTTTAGCTTGGTCCGCATCTGGATGTCCCATAGAATAAACGCCGGCAGTATTGCGCACGTCCAGTCGGTGACAACATTCACACCCGATACCAGGTAGCTCAACGCGATAATCATCTCAAGCGAACTGCACTTCGCGCCTTTGATCGACTTGTCCCAAGTGGCGGCCATAGGGCGGCACGTGGACCAAACCACGACGCATGCCATGAAGGTGCTGATGCTTGATAGTACGATGAGTGCCCAGAGTATCCCCCGGAACAGCTTCTTGGTGGTAATCCGAAGCAGGGAAATGCAAATTGATGCTTTCACTGGGACGGTGCTTGTGACGTAGAAAAGCTGCCAGAGTGCGAAGTACTATACCACATTAGATTTCTTATGTAGTAATGCAAGGCGGAGGACTGTAGTCAACGTACCATTACCCCATTTTGCATTTCAGCCGCGGAAGCGCCGTAGTTGTGGACACCGAGTCCATAATGTGCACTCATTGTTGACATAGCGACAGTCACAGCGAAGAGGAGCTAATGGAATGTCAGCTCTCCTGTCATTACCGACATGCTCGAAGCTCCATACCAGGCCGACAAGCAATAACCAGTCATCTGTACCCAGAGCTCCTCGAGTAGATCGAATCCATACTCGCAATCCCAAGGTGATGCACGCGAGTGATAAGAAGATACCGTTTACCACCACAAGGGTCAATGCCATTTGCTTCAGCATGATTGCAGCTGTTCGTAATTCAGGTAGGCGACTGGAACGTAGGAGCTAGGAAATGATGAAAGCTATGTTGAAGAAAAACGTGAAGAAGCATGCAATGTTCCTAGTTATCATCGCGGCTAGGGATAGTAGTGAATGTACAGCATGTCTTTACGTCCGGTGAACGAGCGCTAAAATCAAGCCACAAACTTACCGTATAAGGTAGCGATTCCGGACGCCCTTAGGGAGGATTAACAGCTGCCTAGCCAATGATTCTTCAAGCCAGCTCACTATGAGCCCAGAAAAGGAGGTTTACAGGGGTCGACTCAGTTTCCGCGCTAGTTCATCGGACGTGAAGAGATGCTGTAAACGAGGTTGAAGAGGCCCGACCGCAATAGAATGGGCCATATCAATGCGATCCTGGGGTTTGTGGCGATCTCGAATGCCGTCCAACTGTGACAGGTTGCAGAAGAAGGAAAGGATGTGCGTTGGATCCCCCTCGGTTAACAACGAGGTTGCTGCCATTCTGGTGTGACGGACCAGGCTACAAGCATAAGGTTTGGACAAAGACTAAAAGGAGGTCCGGGTTTGCAAGCATCCGACTCAAGTCGGTCCCCGGGAGCAGTTCTTACGAGCCGGAGAAGACTGCAGCTCCTTGCTAGGCCAAACCTTGTTCTGAAAGGGACAATGGAGCGATATTTTCTAAGCCAATGAATGACTGTGGGTGGACGCAGTTTTCTCCCCGTCACACCGCTGAAGGCGATATTGCTCTTACTGGCGGCAGAAGTCAGTCTTAGGTGTTGACGCTCTCTCACTAATGACCCCAGGAAACTGGCTCTGGAACCCGAGGAGCTGCCGCTGTGGAGCACATCCGCATTGCTTGCAGTAGTCTGCTTTCGATGCAGGGGCCAGAGGCTGAGACGTGACTGGGTAGGTGTGCTCTTCTGAGCCTCTGAGCCCACAAGCCTGTCTCAAGTCAATGGATTCCATCAATGATTCTAGCTTCGTAGAAAGGGCTGACTCCACAAAAAGCTGTGTGTTTTTAGAAGCCTGACGATGCCAGCTTGCTCGTTTTCGGGCATATCATTATAAGTCCGGTGCCGTGGTTCTCTGGCACCTCGATTGCTAGATCTTCGCCCTATTACCTCATGCAGTTACTGCTAAGCATAGCAAGGCAACTTAGACAGACATTTCCCTGTCATGCTAAACCGAGGGAGCGGCCCGTGTGTGGGGAAAACCGGTGGCGGATGGCTTGCCCCGTGCCCCGGCAATGAGGCGGTTTGCTAGGCCGCGAAAGGTAATTCCACATTACATTGATTGGCAAGTATTTCAGCCACACTCTGTAAGCCGTCTGTGCAGGATGTTCAAGCTGGTCAGTCAAGTGCCGGCGGGCACGTGCAACCGGGACTTGGAATGTAACTTTCGACGGACGCATTGTTACAACGAGAATCTTTCTGTTGAGTATTTGAGCGCGAGCAACTTGAACGCTGTCTGATGAATTTTAGGTCAGAACGTTTTGGGTCCCTGAAAGTTATGAGAGAGAGCCAACGGCCATTGTCGGGAATTTTGTCCCGAGGTGTATAATACAGGGATCGGTAGAATTTCGATCGTCGAGAATTGTTGCCCCGACCCTGCTGCTCGCATAGTAAGTAAATTCAAACTCGAGGGATTCTGAGACAAACGGCGAATTGTCGTTGTTACATTGGAGTTCGAAGCTGACTGAGCATGATCGGTGAGAGCGGCGAGTTCCTGTCCAAGCACGAAGCAAATCGGGGGGCTGAATGGATGGGTCGTCTGAAATGTCTTCACAGAATTATTCCGTGGCCGCCTGGTTTTATGTGTACTCGGTGGCGCAAGTATGAAGGACTTCCACAGCGTTCAGGGGTACTGATAATAAATTGCGCAACTACCCCTGGAGACTAGGAACTGGGATAGCCTGCGAAGTTCCATTGCAGAAAGAGTGGATGTCGCAGGTATCTAACTGTGCTACGGGGTGACTGTAAGGGACAGCCTCTCGGCCTCGAGCCTCGGATGGAGTTGTCCTTTTTATTCTTCCACATCAGTATCGGCCGTACATACTAGTGACTCCCAATCCGATCGAGGAGTGACAGTCTTAGTTGGAAGTATGAACGAGGCCACAATGAGCGCTTGCTGAACGATTGGTCTGCAAGGGGTTTTTAACAAGCACCATATAATCCCCGCTTTACAGGTCAACGCGCCGCGCGATGCACGTTTCCACCGGCCATCTCCTCCCGCCTGCCTCCAAATCCATACTACCATCCGTCTCGTATGGTATTTGCAAACGGAACGACCTAAGGGGAGCTCCGATCACTCTCCTTCTCGGATCCACAATCACAGGCTTCCACACCCGCCAGTCTTCCACCGGAGCGCTTCGTTGACGATGGCGGCAGTTGATGAGTTGGTTCTGGATCAAATTTTACGGAAAGATACCGTGGTGCGGTCATAGAAGCAATGGCGGCCCAGAAATTCACCCATTCGGTCTTTGAGTCGGAAGCTATGAGGGACAAGGGGCCTTTGAGGGATTATCAAAGGCAAAGATGGTGCACGTGCTCCTTCCGCAGATGTCGTAGATTACCTTCTGTACAGAACGGCGGAAATGGAGGGAGCGGATCATCGCCAGGCGAGAAGGAGCAAAGAGTCGAGGGAGGTTAATGAGGGTATGATACAGATACGATGATGGAGTGAAACAGAAGGTGATGGTGGTATATAGGATATCGATGGTTTCGGAATAACTGTAATAAGACGTAAGTTTAGGATACGCATCGTTTTCCAAGTTGCTTAATGTGCTTCAAAAGAATACAGATGGCAATCTAAGATTGAGACGTATGGAAATTCACGACCGGATGTTAGACTGATCTACCTTAGGTGCTGCCGCTTACAATTACGAAGACGTGGTCTTGATCCCAAGGATACCGAACATGTATCGAAGGTCCCCAATCGATCCAAAACCACAGTCGACCGGTGGCCGCCTCAAGAAGCACGTACTAGCCTATATCAAAGAGGAAGCAAAATCAATTGCACTCACGTTTGCCGACACGTAAGCAGCAGTGGAGTTCGCGCCACGAATAACCCCCATTCTCCACAGCTGGAATCACACTTGAAACCGGAGGTCCTAGGATGGCAGCAATCTTGGCTGCGGATTCCGCGATCGGACGAATAATTGAGATGAATCAGCGCGTCGCCAGTCACGAGCCGGAAGACCAGTTGGCGCAGATCGAGCGGCAGTTTCTGCAGAAGAAGAGAAGAAGTCTGATCGGCTGTATGCTGGTGGATGAAAGCATAGCAATCGATCGATGGCAGAGATGGAAAGCTTCCTGAGGCGTCATGAGGATCGGGGCGGCCGGGGAGCGGGAGAGTCAAGGCACGCGGTCGCAGAGCAGGTAGGAGCAGTCTTGATGGCACAGGAGCTTCCGGGATGACTGTGGCTGTACTATGTTTAGACAGATCTCTAGCATTGATGCGACTAGGTAGACAGAAGCGCGAGGTGAGTCTAGATAGTTTCGTGGAAAGTGAGCTGTCAGAGCTGTGACCATGGTTACTGATTTTCTAACGTTCGAAAGAGATGAAGATTCTATTGCTAAACCCTCATTGAAGGCGAGACAATGACTACTACAGATGTAGAAGACAAGCTTTGTCGTGTTGGAATCGTGGTGTTGAGGACGCAAAGGATGAGCTGTGGCGCCGTGTCCTCCAGCGATAACGAGACACATCCCGAGGCCCTTATCCTTCGGAACTGCCGATTTTCGGTATGCCGAGACGCCAAGAAAGACTACGGAGGGCCAATAACCCCTGCACGCTTGACAGTCTCGCACGCCGTAGAGAGACTTGCCAAGGCATTGACACGTCAAGACTCCTTTCGTCTTGCACCCAACCCGCATCCAACCTGCGTCCTGCGTCCTGCGTCCTGCATCCTGTTCTTTTTCCGTCTCTCAGTGCTGCATCATGCGCTGTCAACTGCCCTCGGAAGTGTCCCACCTCCGCGCTCTTTCATTGATATTGACCGGGCGGCAACTCGTCTGCCTCATGACCGCTAATATCTTACTCTATGCGATCCATCAGCTTCATGGCCGAGTTCCGCAGGGCGATGAGGGAAAGAATAACTTAATTCGCCTTTGCGATAGATCTGCCGTATCTTCCATTATCACATGAGCATTCAAAATCCTCTCTCCTTGCGTTCTAATCCATTTGTTTAGCAATCTTTACTGAATCACGACCCTTGCGGGCACATTGCCTGCACCCCAAACACTCTCTATCCGAATCAGATGAGTGGATGCTCTAATATCGTTGCCGCATGGGCTGACCGCTTTCTCGACCTACGCATCTGCGCAGCCGCCAGCCCCGGACTCTGCATGCAGTACTTCGAGTCCTGACAGGGTCGCCTTCTCTCATTGGCCTGAAAGTGACATGCCTCACTTCATGCACACGAGGGGCACGGTAGGCGAGAGAATCTGTACCTAGCACGTTCTAGCCATGTTCTCCCAACATCGGCTGTCAAACGTGCAGAACCCGGGCTAACCTAACCATGGATTCGGGTTGAAGGGCCCACTCGACCGTGGTTCCCGCGAGTTGTATAGACCTCTACGCGCCAATGCTACGCATCCGTAAGCGCGGGTTCTTCACTATCTACAGCTCCCCAGGGTCTCGCCACTTCTGGATCTCACGTCTCGTCGAAATACATCTTAGTGGGAAAAACGCAAGATGCCGGGGTGCTACGCCGCAGCCATTGGAACTTGAAGTCGCCTACGCCGCAGCCGAAAAGCAAGTCTAACATTCCAATGACAAAAGCAAGGGAGTCACAGGATTCATGGTAAATGATTCGGAACGTTTACCGAGGAAGATAAAGCTTAGAACTCGTTATCCTCATTTGTCACACCTTCCATTTGCGTTATGATTAGGCGATGTCTCGATTCATTGATACTTTATGATGCCTAGGCGTGCGGTCCCGAGGCCAAACCGGTCAGGACTAACGCCAAAGCTAGACACCCACCCATCATGCCTGGCAGAGGGATTCGGGGATGTGCAGCATGGGGGTCTACTTCTAGCCAAGTGCTATCTACTGGGGACGGATAGCTGAGATGCAGAGCGGTAAGTCTGCAAAGTCGTCGGACGCGCCGCAGACCTGCTGAAAGGCTGAGTATAAGTCCCCGGTGCGAGCCGCCATCTGAGCGGAAAGAGGGGTGTCTTCATATCTCACATACTGAAAATACAATTCGTTCTTCCCCTGGACCTCGATCGCGCCCGTCCCCACTTCTTCCTCTTGAGCTCCCTCTCTAGTGATTATACATCTATTCCAGCCTCTGCAGACCTCTATCTACAGGTATCGCTCGTCTGCACAGCTCTTCTCTGATTTGTAGTCCTCCGCATCCTCTTTCTTAGAGACTGATATCTCCTTCCATCTCCTCTACCTTTTCAGCCTAGATAACTCCCGGAACTATATCATATTCGCGAAGTCGGCTGGTTCCGGAAGTAGTCCATTCGCTGAATTGGGATATCCTTTGTTGCACGTCCTATCAACATCTTACCTCTGCTAAGCGTGGTGCAAAACCAACATGGAAATTGTTTCGCCCAAGTTTGACGGAAGATCTCCATCCAGGATCATGAATCTTCCGGAAAGGCACCTCGTGAATACACCGTCGAATAAGCAAACTATTATGATGGATGAAGCGAGAAAGGCAACTTCGTTTCACTCCTACGAGTTGACGTGTTTGATACATGGCGGGTGAGCACCAGCAAAGACGCCTCAATGGCATCCTCCGTTCAGAAGTCAAGCTGACCAACGCTAATCAAGAGCTGATATTGTCGAGCAACGGAGAGCTGCCTTCAACCGCGTCGAAAGGCGCACTGGCACCCTAGATACCAGCAAGCTCCCTCGTTCATATGGTAATATGGATCGCGAGCAAGCCTACGACGAAGGTCTCGAGTGGGGAAAGGCTGCTTTCGAGGACGGAATCACAAATAAGCACACCATTTTCCACAATATTACGCCTCGATATGTTCTCAGCAACGCCAGTCCCTTTGGATTGACCACTGTCATGTTCATTCCAACGTTGAGACTTCAGGGCACGGCCGAACAACGAGCCAAATGGCTACCTCTTGCGGAGTCGGGGAAGATCAACGGCGCATACTGCCAGACAGAATTGGGCCACGGAAGCTTCGTACGAGGCATCGAAACCACCGCCACCTTGGATACAGAAACGGAGGAATTCGTTATTCATTCCCCGACGCTTTCATCCACCAAGTTCTGGCCTGGGGCCATTGGCTTTTCTTGCACTCATTCCATTGTTGTAGCCCGTCTGATCATCCGGAACAAAGATCACGGCCCACACCTCTTCATGGTGCAGTTTCGGTCTCTGTCAGACGGATTGCCTCTGCCTGGAATCGACCTGGGTGATATTGGACTCAAGATGTCCTATAACGGCACGTGCAACGGCTATGCTACCTTCAAGAGCGTCAGGATTCCCAGGTCGGATATGCTCATGGGGAACGCATCAGTCAGTCCTGAAGGCGAATACAAGAAAAGCCCGCATGCCAAGCTCTCGTACGCAACTCTTGTCTATGTTCGGACCGTGATTGTGCGTGCCGTCGCATTCCAACTCGCGCAAGCTATCACCATCGCCACTCGTTACTCGATCGTCCGCGAGCAGGGCCTGGGCCCTAACGGTCTTGCCACCACCGAATCAGCTCTTGTTGACTACAAGTCTCAATACTATCGCCTCCTTACACTCACCTCGAAGTCATATGCTATCCTCTTTGCCTCTCGCACATGCGATGCGGAATACGCAACCCTTCGCACGCAACAAGACACCGGAAATCATGGAGGGCTACCATACAACCATACTCTCGCCGCGGGTCTCAAGGCGTGGGCTACCCAAACAGCCTCTGACGGCGCCGAAGACGCCCGAAAGTGTTGCGGTGGGCAAGGCTACCTCATGACCAGCGGTCTTCCCGAGATCGTTGCCAGCGTCACTGCCACCGCAACCTTTGAGGGCGAGAATTATGTTCTTTGGCAGCAGGTCGGTCGGTATCTATTCAAGCTCATCGACACCCTTGTTGAAGGGAAATCCATCGATCCGAAGTTGAAGTACGTAGCAGATGGATGGGCTCTTTTCTCCTGGACGAGTCCCCTCGCGACGTGGAGAGCGTCAGATGACTGTGTACACGTTATCCATGAGCCGTGTTCCGCGCGCGGTGAGCAATTCCTCGATCCGAATGTTCAGCTATCTATCTACCGCCATCGCGCGCTTCGGCTCATCTTTGGTGCATATACCGCTCTTCGGAGTTCTTCATTGCCCCCAGCGGAGGCCTGGAATGAGCACATGATGAACATCATCAGTGCTGCGCGAGCTCATATCGAGTTCGTCGTCCTGCAAGAATTCATATCGCACACCTCGGCCCTCCCGTCTTCATCGATGAAGACCGTGCTCGTCAATCTGCGTTCCCTCTTCGCTTTGTCTACGATCACAAACCCAGCATCTATCAATGCCATCAGCTTTGTCGAAGATGGGTATCTGTCGCTATCGCAGCTATCCACCATCCGCGACTTAGTCAATAGCCTGCTCGATAAGCTGAAGCCGGAAATCGTAGCCCTGACCGACGCTTGGGACTTCACGGACGCATCCCTGTGCAGCGCGATCGGCATGAAAGACGGGAATGCGTACGAGACGCTGATGAACTGGACCAGACAGATTCCTATGAACGTGAAAGCGAAGAAGGATGGTGGTGTGTATAAATCCGGGTGGGATGAGTGGATCGACCCTGTGCTTCGGGCGAGGTTGTGAGAAGATTATGGGGACAGGTATGCGAAAAGGAATCTATTTCTTTTCGGCGTTCAATCTCGGCAATATGTTTCTGCTCGTGTCACTCTCGTTTCGCGATTTCTGGGTGTTATGTTCTGGCGCCTTGGCACTTGGGCGGGTTTCTAGTTGAGCTCACATAACGTCGCTCTTTTTTCTGGCGTAATATACTGAGGTATGAAGGGACTTGAATTTGGTAGGAGGAAACTTGGATTGAGTGCTGGAATCATACATCACTTGAACACCAGATCATTGACGTCTCAACTTCGTGTGGCTCCGGACGCAAAACTCCGTGAAAACACCATCGAACTCGAAGAAGAGATTTCAGAAACGCAAAGCCCGCGTAGAAAGCTTCCCGAATGACTCGCCAATGTCGATTTGGGCGGGCGTTCCTCATTCACAACTTGTAGAAGGTTAAATATATGGCTGACGATACGCTAATCTCAGTATGCGCCAGATGAAATCCTACGAAGAAAGCGCAGACCTGAAAGCAAGAACGAGCGGGAACGCAGTGATAGGTATCACGCAGACTCGGACCTAAAGCCGCGTGAAAAGTAGATAAAGGGAAGAACGAGGGGAAAAAAGGTACATGCAAGGCAGGAATTAGAAAAGGAAGCACTTCAACTGCAAGCTTTTCTTGCTATCTTCTTGATTTATTCATGCAATCGTCACTCGTGTTCGGATTGCGTCCTTCGAAGCTAAAGCCAACGATCCCACACCTGGACTATGTGTAGAACCGCTGATATGTAACAGACCAAGCCGTTCGAGCGCACCTGGTTTCCGGACCGAGCCGCCAAGGATCAGGCAGTAATGATCTGAAAGAACTGTAAAGCGGTTGTTCAAACAAAGATATAGGCAGTAACACATGTGAATGCCTTTTGCCTCCTCGGAATCTTCATACGCACGATGAACGACGGGAGACGAGGAAGGGAACTGGGGGTTGGTAACAGCGAGTTCAGGGATCTCTGAAACAGCTAGCATCGTGTCGGGTTTAAAAACACAGTGGTCCCTTCTTGTGATAACCAAAGATCTGGCGTAAAGGTGTGTGCAAAGATCTGGCGTAAAGGTGAGCGTTAAGCTTCCATCCGGTATTGGAGGGAAGTGTATCCAGGCTGGAAAGAAAGGCCCCTCGAGAATTGTATAGCCATCCTCAAGCTGGCCGAATGGATCTAGGCCAGCTGGAGTACATGATATGTCCACGACCTCAGTCAAGTCGGTCCAAATCTTATTTTCACTAAGCAGATCATACGGGTAAGAGACTTCCTCATCGGTAGATGCCCAGCTAAACGATGGGGCCCGATAGGCGGGCTGTATTGACGGCTCCGTCCACCTCGGAGGCTTCCATAACAAGCCGTGCAGGAATTCGGGTTGCCAGATGCCCGCAAAATACCCGGCTCCAGTGAGTTTGCTGAACACATGCGCGATACCTGAGAGCGCCGGAAGTATGTCGCTTGCTTGAGTAAGCGACATCCTTGAATACTGCCGAACAGTGTCGAGGTACCAATGTCGATACAGATCACAGCGAGGGGTGCTCGAAGAGAGCAGGCTGCGACTGTAGGGATATGATGCTCCCCTAGCCTTTTTACGGCCGGTATCAGTACCACCACATTCGCATTGTTGGGTGGTATTGCATTCCCAGCGCAGCTCGTTGCGGGAGAATATCAAGGCTCGAGTGGCCAAGACGCGCTCCTGAAAAGCCCACGCGCGCGTCTCCAAGGGATCAAGGCTTTCGTAGTGTTCGAAACGCTCTTCGTAGTGTTCGAGACGCTCTCGAAAATACACAGACAGCGGGGACGTTCCGGGATTACAGGATTGGAGGAGAGCGGATCCACTTATCCGCTCTGGTCGTTGTGCTAAGAAACCCTCGGTATCGCCAGTGGCAGATGCAGCCGCTAATGTAACAACGGCCTTCTCGTAGATAGTCGCCATCTGTGCGGACTGTTCCTCCCAGTCAATTTGCGAATCCTGGATGATGCATAAAGAATCTACCCATATATATGTATACCCGAGGGTAGCGGTCACTTTGATGGCATCTTGAAAGGTTTTTGGTAACTGGGACCATACTATTTCATTCATCCGCGAGTCGAGAGAAGCCGTGTTTGTGGTAAGCGGCTGCTCCAGTCCCCAACAGTGCGACAGTGCAACATAGGGATCTTTTCCACCGTCGGTACTGATCAGGCGAAGAATATATGGCTCCTGGGGATTGGGGCACGCCTGTATGTAGAGGACTCGCTTGGGCATATCGGGATGCTGCTCGTGGATGTTGCAATCTATGTGGTTCTCTATACATTCCTTCAACCATCGGCAAGCCTTTGTGAGGCATGCTGCGGACTCTGCGTGGGATTCGACGAGTGGACGTGTCGCGAGATGTGGATATCTCCTTTCAACTTCCATGCCTAGCCAATATCAGCGATATGTGAGGTCAGGCTACACAATACTAGAACGTTTTAGAAGGTGGGATTCGGAAGAGGGATAGTGACCAACACTATTACATAGCTACAGTGAATAGGCTAGCCGGGCACTTGATAGCTAGAAATGCGCACAATAGGCACCGTTAACATACCTGGGTTCGGGGACATGAAGATTTCAAGCCAATAATTGTACTTCAGCGACTTCTCCATTTCGTGAACATAAATCACCATCGGTAGATTCCTCGCGATCATAAGTACATCCCCATCCACTTCATCAGTGTTTATACAATGCGCTTGGGAAATGATATCTCGAAGTAATTCACAGAAATGGCACTTTTTAGCAGAGTTCCGCAGTGATGATATCGAGGACTGTCCACTCTTTTCCAATGTGAGGCATGTAGAACAGCGAGAGGAAACCTGCATGACCGCATTTCCTGGACTCGTACTCATTGCACAGATTCATGAACGAAACCCGAGGTGGAAAGGTTGAATCGAAAGTGGTGGAAGGCTAGGAGGACGAGGAGCGACAAAATAGTAGGCTAACAGTGATAAGACGCTCTGTTGAGCCACTGTGTTTGCCTACATGGACAAGGCGAAATCACAGCCTCCATGCCGGCGTCCGGATCGCAACAACACGAGTCTGCCTTAGATTGGATGGAGGTTTCCTAGCGTCGGAGCAAGGCACAGAGATAACACGTGCGTATTATGTGTATTGAAAAGGAAGTTCCGGTCAGCCTTCGGAAGGCTGATATCTATGGATGCAAGTCAATCCTAGTGTTGACCAAGCCATCACGTGATTCACCCCACTACCGCCCATTATCCAGGTAGGGACTACCGCGCAAGCATTGTAAGGATGTTGAAACTTCTAGCAGTAGACTTCAATAAGCCTTAGTACTGCCTGAGGAGCTTCGACAGGGTTAGATGCGCACCTAAACCATAGGCGTCATTGCCATAGGCGTGCTTGCCTTATCACCGCTCCGACCTGCAGACCTGCACAACGGGTAGCTTGATGAACACTGCCTTGAACTTTGTCTAGTGTTCTGAATCATAAGAATGCCGTGATATGCTGTACATTTTACTCAGTAGATAAAGAAAAATACAAAATACAGGCCTACCTGCGAGGTAGATCTCATGATTTTCCAACCAGATGCAACATTATATGCACACATACTCTGTAGATCCGACGCCCACGCCCGAACGCCGTCCATATGCAAGACATCGCTTTCCCACATCCATCTAGAACCCATCCCCTTCTTTCCAATCTCTCCCACAGTCCTCCGCCCGAAGCTTCGGATCCGTGCCCCTCTTCTTCGCCTTCTTCAACTTCTCATTTAACTGATCCTCAAAATCCTTAATCTGCGCCTCTAGATCCTTCACAATATGCTTTTCGGCATCCGTCAACACGGGTTTCGTCTTCTTCCCATCCTCATCCTCCTTCTCATCCACAATCTGCCCCAAGGCCGCCTGCAACTTCCCCTTCTCATTCCGCAAGTCCCAATACTCATTCATCCCCTGCTCCCCATTCTTCCCCTTCTCCCCGCCAAAACACACCCCAAAGCCATCGCAATAACACAAATCCATCCTCGGACACGCTATTGGCTGCCCGGTAAACAGATACTGCCACAAATATTCCCAAATCCTTCCTGAAATGGCGTCATCCAGCTTCGTATCCAACAACCACTGCCTCACCGCCGTATACCGCTCCAAGCTGATCTTCCTCGCCGCGTCCCCCGACAGCGCAAACTGCGCACAGCACGGCTGCGCCAATATCTCCGGCACCTCCTCCCCAGGGAAGATCTCACGGAACGCGCCCGCCAGCTCGACCTCCTCAGGCTTAAACACGTCGGTGCGCTCGGTCTCTGGCGCCAGCGGGTGCATCCACGCGGGGCAGCCGGGGTCCCAGTGACACCGCACATTCACGTATCCCATGCGCTGCACATACGGCGCGCTAATCTTATCGATGATCTCGGCGGCGTCGCTGCCGAGCAGGTCGGGGTTGTGCCAGGCGTAGCGGTGGGCGTGCAGGAAGACCATGACGTCCGGGAGGGAGTTGTAGTGGTCGATCAGGTAGGTGAGGTAGACCATGCCCTCGTGGCCTTTGTTGGCGGGGACGTGGTAGGGCGCGGTGGTGTTGTCGACGACGTAGATGGCGGCGTGGACTTCTGGGTGGAAGGCGGCGAGCCAGGTTGTGTCTTCTTTTTGGAGGGAGGCGAGGATGGCGGTTTTGGTGAGCTCATTGTCGGGTTTCTTCGCTGAGGGGGTCGAGGAGGGCGAGGTAGGGGAGGTGGAGGACGAAGGGTGGGTCGAAGGCGAGGCGGCGGCCTGGTTTGAGGGCTGCGGGGTTCCTGCTGGTGTTGAGGGTTGCGCTAGTGGCGATGATGCTGATGATGCTAGCGATGGTAATGGTGATGGTGATGATTCTGCATTCTTGGGTGGTGGTTTGGGCGGGGCGGTCCCTTGATTTGGGACTTCTGGCTTGGGATCTAGGTAACCGTAACCCGAGGGAATGGCGTTGAAGAATAATACAAGAAGAATAACGGTAACGGCGGCGAAGACGAAGCGCCGTGAAGTCACGGCACCCCGGATCATGGAATTCATGATGGGTCGCGGTCACTCTGCTCGGAGGCCGCCAGCGTGGTGGTGAGGAAACAAAACGTCAAAGGAAACGTCGGCGGTCAAAGGCGGCCATGGCACTTGAAAGGAGGACACGACGGCTGAGAACAGGGATCACCAACAATAGGAGGGACAAGGCTGAGTCGCCGGTACGAGTTGCTGTCATTGTTTGCGGCCTAGCAGTGTTTACACTGACTGTCAGGTGGAGTCGCCAAGCACTTCTCTCACGCTTCTTCGCGGTGCTATGCGCATCAACATCTCCATCACCATCTCCATGGTCGTCTACACAAACCAAATCGCCACATCGAAAGCGTGCGTTATGCTGATCTCAGTGCTGCAACGCTGCCCAGATGTTGTGCCACCAACCGCGCCTCTGCAACTCCGCCACCGTGGCTGGTGACTCGCCGCCCCCAATGTCTTCAGGTCTCCAGCTTGCGATTCATCTCCACGCATCACGAAATGATGGACGCGGGAGAACCTGATCACCGTCGGATGGTTCGGAAGACAGGGAGGCCTTACGCTGTCACGGATCAAGAGACAAGACTTCAGCCTCAGCCCTCAGCGCTCGTCAACATCTTGGAGGACACGATGCTCCAAGCTGTTCCTTTCTACTCTGACCACCAACAAACAGCAGTGTTTTCAGTAAATTTCGCCTCCCTCAACTGGGTATCACAGGCAATGTCACTGAGACAAGAGAAGTCAGACATGACCTGGCCGGAGAAATCAAGCGCGTGCATCAGGCGTTCAGCGTATCAAACACCCCGGGACTAGCGTGTGACAACAAGCCCTTCTCGCGTTTGACTTGGCTTTGGGGGCCATTTTGACTCGACCGCTTTGCACCAGTTTCTGCTGTAACCGCCGTACCAACAACCTATATTTGACAGCAATGAACAACCGCAAGTTGAGGACTCTACGCGGACCTCTCTCTAACAGCTATTCCTGGCAGACTCCAAACCGTTGAACTACTTCCATCGTCTCAGATTCCGATCGTGCGCTTACCGGATGCAGATCGGCTACAGAGTTCGGCTCGCCCCTTAAATCAGACTCCACCAATGCCTGCCACCCGTGAGGCAGATTTAAACTCCTTACGGGAACGCGGCTGCAGTTATCCAGAGAAGCGGAAGTTCGAGTACAAGGATACGCATCCTTCCACGAAAACCTCACATCATGCCAGCTCCGCACACACAGCCCGGCGATCCTCTTCCGACGACACCACGCTATCCTCTGTAGAAACCCTCGATGCTGCTCAGCCGTTCAGTTTTGCCCGCGCCTCTCCCGTCTTTCGTGACGGAAGATAGGGTCGAGAATATGCAAATTGGATGCCCAGAAGAGCCTTTCGCCTTCAACTTAAGGCCCCCCGCGTTAACCTCCCGGCTGTAAGCCGGCGACGTCAACTCACCAATTGAATTCTTCCGCTATACTAAGCATTAAGCCAATCCCGTCATGGCGCCTCAGCCCAGCAGTACCTTGATGCGCCCATATCGCGGCCTGTGCAGCCTCCGCGGCTCAAGAGGGGGGGCCGAACAGCATGGCCGCTGTCCCCAACCTTCAGACACTGCCGTGCTTCCCCTGCACACCCAATTGGAGGCCAAGCCAACTGCCTGGTGCGTGGGACCTCTTAAGAAATAGCACGGCCCATCCCAGGTTGCTGCTCTTCGTTCCTCCCGCACACCACCCGCCCTACCACTTGCTGATCGCCTTCAGTGGTCCACAGAATTCTCAACACCATGGCCCCCATCATGTCGATACGGCGGCTGGTTCTGATTGCCGTTCCTCTCTTCTTCCAGCTTGGAAGTGCTGCCCAGCAGTGTTACAATCCTGATGGCTCCGAGTCGGAAGATGTACCGTGTAGCTCGGACAGTAGCTACCAGACCTTCTGCTGCTCGCCAGGCTCTCAATGTATACTGGATCCGGGTCCTTTATGCCAGACCTCAAGCGGTTACGAGCGCGGAACCTGCACAGTACAAGACTGGTCATCAGGAGCGTGTCCCAAGTTCTGTTTAGGTACGTCTCTCAACCTATCTATCGAACTTCGCAACCAGCCTCATCCCCGCTTTACTCATCACATCCCTACCCAAGCTACTTTATACTAACCTAACAACCCTCCAGCCGACGACACCGACCAACGCGTCGACCGCTGCACTGCTAAAGTCTCCAATGGAAACTTTTGCTGCGGTTATGACGCTGACGACGATGCTTGCTCCTGCGCCACAAACAACAATACCTTCCCCCTCTACGCCTACTCCTCTATCAAAGTGGCCCAGTCGGCCGCGGCCTCCACCTCCATTTCCAGCGCCTCTTCTTCAGCTTCCTCTGTTTCCTCAGTTGCGACTACTGCGTCAGCTGCTTCGGCCTCGAATTCTGTATCTTCCAGTTCTGGCGGAACAACGATTACTGGTACTGCCGCTTCCGCCACAAATACCGGGTCGCCCAGCCCATCGCCTACCGAAGCTGCCAGCAGCGGCATGTCGACTGGAGCGAAAATTGGAGTAGGCGTCGCCGTCCCCCTTGGCGTTATTGCTATCGGCATCTTGGGTTTCCTTGCCTGGCGCCAGCGCAAGAAGAGCAACGCCGCCGCAAAGACTGTGTACCCGGCCGAACTCCCATCGCAAGGGCACCAGGGCTACTACGACCCGCCACCGAACGAGGTCAAATACGCGCACGAGGGGAGTGTGGGGTATGGCGGGGGCGGGATCAACAGCCCGCAGCAGCCGCCGAGCGAGATGTATGCGCCGCCGCCTGGGCAGCAGATGGCGTATGAGATGGAAGGGGGTGGCGTGGGGCATAAATGAAGGGGTTCAAAGGTCGGGCTGGTTTTGTGATGGCGAGGGAGGGGGGACAGGTTGAGGATCGCAGCCCCGTGCTAGACTAACCTCGACGCGAGTTAGGATATCGCGATCCGGGGGAAAGACTCGACGTTCTACGTTTTCATTTTTCCTGAGCGGTCTTTTTCGAGCGCATGGCGTCGGAATAACTTCATTTTCATGTTATACCTGCCTTTTTATATTATAGTTTCTTCCCCACATAGCGGAGACTGGGTCTTATACGAAACGCATTTTTAATCCACGCACTGTATCTGCGAGTTTGTTTCTTGAGCGCTTTGTTGTCGGTTCTACTCCTGCTTCTCCATCCTCATCAGATCATTTCAGAGACCTACCTCGCTACTTACCTCTCCAGGCGATTCTCCCACTGACTACTACGAGATCTACAACGGCATTTCCTCGGGACTAGAGTCGCGCATCACCCCCACCACCCCCGGCAGTCTGGTACCTATCAGGTTTCGCCCCCTGCGCATGGAACGGCGCTCAAACCCCCCACCCGTCGTCTTTCTCGCCGCCTCTGAACAGTCGCCACGGTCCCAATTCAGAGCGTTCCGACCTCGCGGTCGACAGGGCGGTCTTGACGTCCTTTCGCCAGTACGGACAAGTCTTGTTGATACGCAACCAATCACCAATGCAATCGTGATGGAACCGATGGTAGCATGGAGGTAGCGTGGTCACTCTCTCTCCAATCACGACTCGCGAGAGACAGGTGGTGCGCTCAGCGTATCCTTCTGAACCGAAACCCGCCTTGTTGATGCCTCTCCTGGGCAACACACTCAGTTGGCGGGTGTTGAGGCCGGGGATGTCGTTGCTGTTGAACGACTCTTCTTCTTGTTCTGGCGCGGGAGGAGGAGGGGTCTGCTGTCGCCATCTATGCAAGTCAGCAAGGTGCGCTGAGCCTATCTGAACGTACGAAGAGACTACACTTACCGGAATGTGAGCCCATTGCTGCTCGATTGAACCGTCCGAATCCTCCAAATGCTCGCCGCACAAGCAAGTCTGCGTCTTGAGGGTCCAAAATGCAAGGATCCAAGCCGGTGGCGTTGACGAACGGGTTGGAGGTTGGATGTCCTGGCCGCTAGAACATGAGTTATCCCTTAGGTCCCATGATTCTTTCGAAGGCGGCTCGACAGCCCTGTGGCCTGGGCGAAGACGTCGGCGAGGTTGCTGTATTCTGGCTGATGGGGAGCGATAGCAGCCTCGCGGTTTTCGCAGTATCGTAAATATGTGACGGTGCTTCGAGACTTTGGTGCTGACTATCTCTGCTATGCACGCCATGTGGTACCTGGCATCGCAGTGCGAACACTGGTGGTCACGTTAGCATCTATGGGCGTCGACGACAGAGAACGACGATGGTGAGACTTACTTTGTACAGATATTGACCCCATTGGGTTGGGGCGGAACAGGCGCGATGCGCGCACACATGGTCGGGGTCGTGCCGGTCTAGGAGGGTACATTGGCTCAGAACGTGGATCATGCCGTTTGGACTGGCTTTGATGAGAGCCATGAGATCTGGGCCCCATTGCGACATGGTTCGTAGGATTCGATCTCCAGCATCTGGATTCGGCCACCGAGAGTTCCGGAAGATTCCAGCGTCGTCCCAGGTCGAGGCCTCCGGGCGAGTAGACGGCCCAAGGAAGCGTGCATTTTCATCGGCCCTGATCTCGTGTGGTTCGGCGAGTTCTTGGAAGTTGAAGAAGATGCGCCTTCTAGTGTGGAGGCCGAGGCTGCGGCCCCCCAACTTGGCTTGTCGTGCGGTGTCATCATCCCCAGCGAACTGATCTCGTCGGCTGATCCCTCGTCATCATCACGAGCCCGATTCTACGGCAGGTTGCCGTTTGCGAGCGCCGTGAAGACGGCCTCGCGTCTTTGCGAGGGTTGGCCATGAGGGCCCACGATTGCCGCAATCGGATCCCCGATGTGGTGATAGAGTCGAGCTACGCCCCCAGCTGCCTCGTCTCCGGCTCACGCGCCCCGGCCGCTGCACCTCCCTCCGCCGCGCCTTCAGCGCCTGCGCCAACAGGACCGACAGGCGGAGCCGCTCCGCCGTATCCGAAGAGGGCCAGGATTCTAAACATCTGCAGCGCGTTAGTTTCGGCTTCATGCTTCCTTTGGTGTGTGCGTTACCTCAAGGGTCGGGCTTGGTAAGAACATTCAATTGATGCCGAGGAGTTTGACGATGCTGTAGTTGACGCAGGTAGTAATTGAGGAGGGGGTGCGGAGGTTTAAGTAGTGTAGTAGCTGGATGAGAGCTGGAAGATACGATAAGGTTAAGTGTTTTTAAGTGAGGAGCCATAGCTCATACCCGTTGTAGACATCGTCGTGAACGGCGACCTCGCGGTTGAAAGGGAGAGCTGGACCTTCTGGGACTCTCTAACGACCTTGCGGTCGATAAGAGAGGCACCCCTATTACGGCTAGGAGACAATGTGGAGATGTTGAAACCAGGTAACGACATTAGACGGTGGAAGACCGTAACTGAAAGACCATGCGTGATTGAAGGACGGGGCCGCGGCATAGACATGGCGGGGTGGTAATGCTAACAAAAGTAACGAATTCAACCGTGGAAGGCCGTTATTGAGAGACCATGCATAAGTGAAGGAGCGGGCCGCGGCGTAGACGCGGCGGGGTGGTAATGTCAACCAAAATGAAGAATCCAACCGGTGCAAGCTTGAGTTGTTAACTAAACGGTGGGTTTATATACGTTTTGTAGTTCACCTTTCGTGCATACACGGCGTGCGAGGAATAGTATCAAAAGAGACGAATTGAAATGTCGGAGACCAGTATTGAGAAGCTGTGTGTGGATGAGAGAGCAGCATGACGACGGAGACACGACGTGGTGGTAATGTTGACGAAAGAAACGAATCGAACCAAAGAAACATCATTCTGGGACTTAGCGGATGCGGCGCTGCTATGTCAGTGCCCCTGTGGGTAATACTGAGGGCTTGGGGAAGATTGAGAGGATAGCCGTTCTATTCTTCGGCATGAGTCTGTGTCTTGTGGAAACATTTTCATTCCCTAGTAAGGCGTCGTTGTTTTCGTAGGTAGGATGAACGTTACCCAAGAGGTACAGTTTCGTTCCGTGAACTACGTAGGCCCAAAGTCAAGCTGGTGGCGATCGGGAAGAGGAGTGTAAGAACTCAAAAGGTGGCACAGGAGTCGTGCTAACCAGAAAGAGTGGTATCGTGCGCCATTGGGCTGTGAGGAGAATCGCAAAAGAGATCGTCAGCTATTCACGGATAACTCAAAAGTTCTGACGATCTTGAGATCCCATTTGTGCTCGGAGAACGGACGTTGCGACTGCAATGTGAAGCGTTGGGCGGATTGGATGGAGTCTAAAGGATGGAAAGGAACGATAGGCGGAGGTCGAATGGGTGTGATAGGACGCGACACGTAGAAATACCGCCTGGACACCCAGTACGCGCTTGATGGAAGACTCGAAGTCATCGTACATAGTGCAGAAAAAGCGACGCGATGATTCTGCCCCAGCATCGCGGAATTGGCTTGGGCTAAGAGCATCTGTACCACGGTTGAACGATTGTCACGTCCCAGCCACAACGGCCAACGGCCGCTACTCTGGCGCTAACGGGCTGGATAAGCTAGCCAGATCAGGAGCAGTTTGCGCCGTGGGATTCAGGGTTAAAAATTAAAGAGATGCGGGGACGGTCGATCGAATTAAGTCTGGGACCGCATTGTCTCATCGCGTTGTCTTATAGATTAATTTAGACCAACCGTCGGGTATGTAGTTATGGCTCGAGACGCGGACTTGGGAATCGTGGGAGCAAACTCCCATTACGGACGTAAGAACTGGTGTACGTCCTGGGAGCGATCTATGATCGCATGATACCAGTATACGTACCGTCAATCCTGTGCGAAAACAACTAGGTCGATAAGAACTTTATTGCCAGGGCCGTGTAGCAGATCTCAGGGATTCACATGATCTCCATCGTGAGACGAGACGGATTCGTAGCATGTATAATTTCATAATCAATCTCCACAAGACGACTTGCGGTGGAGCACTCTGCGCGGGAATTGCTACCTAGATAGAGATAGACACACCTAGTTAGCAACACAGACGGTCGGAGGCTTCAAGGCTCGGTGTGCAGTGCAGTAAGGTTGTAAGGCTGACACGCGTCCAGAATACGAGGTGGTAGGTAGACGCGAGACGTGGCGGTTAGACATGCAGTGAAGTCGGTGAGATCTCTAACATTAGCGCGGAGACTAAGCCTAATGGACAAGAGAGGAAAGGTGCCAAGACGGACTCACATCCCGCCGCCCGGGATTCGGGGCGGTAGGGATTCGGGACGGTGAGCCGTGGACTCCTGGTAAAAGAGATTGATGGACAGAAAGTAGAGTCTACCCGAGAGGATCTACTTGTTAGAAGCAGACTATATGGTTGTTCACCAGAAAAGATACGTAAACCAGAATGCGAGGAATGCAACGCAGGAGACAAGGAATGGTGTGATGCTTGCGACTACGTATGATGGAGACGCGATGCAGCGTAAGGCCAACTCGGCTATGCGACGTGTTGAAGCATCTGACGGCCCGTATCTAAGGCTGGGATTCCTTATTCAGGAGCACGTCACGCAGCTCGAGTGAATGGCGATTGTCTAGTAGGCTCTATAGTGGCTAGTGTGATGTAGATATGCTCACTTCGCGAGAAAAGCGCGAATAGGTCGAGCTTGCGATGCAAGGGAAGGTATACAGAGTTTCTAGCGTCGACAATCAAGTGCATCATGAAAATAGACATTAGCCAAGGCCTGCTCCTGGTTCGATCGTGGTTCGGCATGCCATTGGAAGTCTACGAGAGAAGTGTGGGGACGGACAAGACGGGTAGCTGGGATTGGCTGGTTCGGTTACGGACGTATAATTCCACCGGGCCTCAGCCTTCCATCCACACCGCGTGTCCTCGTCATCCCGTTCCGCTCCGCCCTTGACACTCGCTCTGCGCTCCAATCAAGCAGCCTGCTTGTTGCCCTACAAGGCGCCGTTGCAGCGGCGCCTGAGCTCTTTCGGTTGACCTTGCGACGGCCGGTCAGCTAGTCCCTCCGTCAGCCATGCGCATCAGCCAACACCACGCCTACCGAGTCTACCGACTCATCAAACTGCGAAACCGCTCTTGGCCCTGCCCATACGGCCTTGCACTGCCCTACCTTTCGGGCGTAACACGAGGCCCGCCCCAATACGGCCCAAAACAGCTGTGATATAAGTATTGTGTCTTTCGCCTTCATGTCAGCCATCATCAACCACCTCCACATCCTTCCAATCATCACTCAACAGCCTTTCCATTCTCAGCCTTCGGTTTTCTCCACCCTCATCCACTTCTGTACTTAACTTCTATCGACCCCGAGTCTTCCATCTACCCCGAGTCTTCTACTCCTCATCCCCAACCTACAACCCCACAACCTCCACAATGGTTGCCCCCAGCGCCCCAGATTGGTGCACCAAGGTCGGCCCCGAGTGCCCGGTCGAGGGGACTATCTACGGCTACTACCCCAGCCTCGGCGGCAATGCCTTTTTCGCCGCCTTCTTCGGCATCGCCCTCCTCGTCCAGCTCTTCCAAGGTATCCGATGGAAGACATGGACCTTTATGATTGGTCTCGGATTCGGCACCTTCGCTGAATGCGTCGGCTACATTGGCCGTATCATCATGCACAACAACCCCTACTCCAGCGCCGGCTTCAACATGCAGATTGTCTGCCTCATCATCGCCCCTGCCTTCATCACCGCCGGCATTTACCTCACCCTCAAGCACCTCGTCCTCTCCTTCGGCGAGGAGTACTCCTGGATCAAGGGTGTCTGGTACACCCGCATCTTCATCGCCTGCGATGTCCTCTCTCTTGTCCTCCAGGGCGCCGGTGGAGGAACTGCTGCCACCGCCGACCCGGGCTCCAGCATGCTCGACACCGGCTCCAACCTCATGATCGCCGGTATCGTCTTCCAGGTTGTTGTGCTTGTTTGCTACGGAGCTGCCGCCACCGAATACCTCCTCCGCGTCTACCGCAACCGCGCCTCGCTCTCCCCGTCCGCCGTTGAGCTCGCCCACAAGTCCTCCTTCCGTCTCTTCATGGGCGCCGTCTTCGTAGCCTACATCGTGATCCTCACCCGATGCATCTACCGTATCCCCGAGATGAGCGGTGGATGGCGCAACCCGATTATGCGGAACGAGGCCGAGTTCATCGTTCTTGACGGTGTCATGATTGTCATTGCGACGCTCGCGCTGACCATCTTCCACCCTGGATACTGTTTCCCGGCCCTCGCGTCGACTTTTGGCAAGAAGAACAAGAACATCGAGGAGGAGAAACGCACCAGCGGTGACAGCTCCGATGGTGTCATGGTGTAAGGGATTTCACACAAGGGAACAGTTTCCTCGTACTGGTGATGGAAGAAAAAGATAGAATGGGATACAGCGGTCATGATACCATCTCCTTTGTTTGAGCAATTCCCACGCCGCTTGTTGGCGTTTTGGGTCTTCGGTATTGGATAGTTGACAGTGGGCGCAATGGGTCTAGAGTCCGCTTCGCGATCTTTGAACATATAAAATATAATATACGAACCTATCTCAGTTACATGTGCTCCCGCTCTTTGTCAACTTTCAATCTCCCTTCTCTTCGCATCCTCCAAAATTCCTCTTCCACCCAGAGCATTTTTATCGAGTACGATTTACCTCTTTACGTGCTCTACCCTTTCATTGCACACTAAAATGTACACAAAGGACGTCCACTGTCCGCGACCCGGATTAGCTGATGCCGCTAGCTAACGCCGCTCGAGGGGTAGTGCAATAGTTTAACATATGCCTCGAAGCCTAATCTTACTTCACGCTCATCAAATCACACAGCACCAACCGCGACGACCAACTAAGCACACAAACCCGACATCCAAAAGTTGTACATATATTCCACCTAACTCACACCTCCTCAACCCGCGCCTACACCCACCCAATGATTAAAATTTACAGATCCCCACCCCTCATCCTCCTCAAACCACCCTCAACAACACCCCTCACGCCCTCGCCTTAATCAAATCCGCCGCCTTCTCCGCCACCGCATACGCCGTCGCCTGCAAATGCGCCGCCGGAATCAACGGCATCACACTCGCATCCACCACACTCAGCCCCCGCGTCCCATACACCCTCAAATCCGGCGCGACACACCCCCCCAACCCCTGCGGCATCAGCGCACACGTCCCGCTGGGATGCGCGAAACTCGGCGTCAGCAGCCCGCCCGCCACCAGCGCGTTGAAGATCTCGTCGTCGGTCTGGTACTGCGCGCCGGGGCCCGCCTCGACAGGAGAAAACTTCGCGAGTTGCGGAAGCGCCCAGAAGTCCCGCGCGTGCCGCACCATGGCGAGCAGCACGGCGCGGTCGACGGGGTTCTGGAAGGCGTTGTAGGCGATGACGGGCGCGCCGGAGGGGTTGGTCGCGTTGAGGGTGATGGTGCCGCGGGAGAGGGGTTTCTGGAGCGCGGCGGTTGCGCGGCCGCCGCCGTTGAAGGGGAATTCGGAGACGGCGGCGCTGTTGGTGCTGAATTGGGTTGCCAAGACAGCCCGCTGCGCGAGGAAGCCTTTGAGGAGGGAGTTGTCGGTGTAGATGCTGGGGAGGTAGGAGAGGGGGTTTTGGGTGAGCAGCGAGATGACGATGCTGATGTATTTCGAGGTTACTTGCGGCAGGGAGAGGAAGGCGGCGCTGTTGCCGCGCGCGGCGGCGTAGGGGCCGGTGCGGGTGTCGACGTATTGCTGGTACGAGGTTGCGTTGTAGGTTGCGTTCAGCGCGAGGGAGTTCGGGTTCGGGAAGGTGGTGTTGGAGAGCGTGTAGCTCATGAAGGCGGCTGGGTGGTCCTGGAAGTTCGCGCCTACGGCGGGCAGGTCTTGTCGCACCTTGATCCCAGCGGCTTGCAGCACGGCTTTGGGACCGATGCCGGAGAGTTGGAGGAGTTGCGGCGTGTGGATCGCGCCGGCGGCGAGGATGACTTCTTTGCGCGCGGAGACGGTCGAGATGGTCCCGTCGGCGCGGGAGACGAAGGATACACCGGTGGCGAGGGAGTTCTTGAACAGGATCTCGTTGGCCTGTTGCCCGGTGATGAGATGCAGGTTCGGCCGGCTGGCGACGGGGTCGTAGTATGCTGTCCGCGCGTGGGATCGCGTAGAAGAGCTGGCATCGAGCGTCGAGGGCGTCCAGAAGGCGCCGACAGCGTCGCCCGAGGAGCCTTCACGCGGGAGAGGCACGCCGTCGTGCCTCCACGCGTCCCAGATCGTGTTGAGATCCGGGTACTGGAAGTTTGCAATGGTGGTTTTCAGGGGCCCGTTGGTGCCGTACGCGGAAGCATCCCAGGTGATACCGAATTCCTTGGTGGCGGCGGCCGAAGGGGGCGTAAAGTTGGTGCTTTTCTTGAAGTAGGGTAGGAGATCGCTCCAGCCCCAGCCTGGATTGCCGAGGAGTTCCCTGGGAGGGCGTTAGTATGGTTGTTGTATGTTGGGGTTGATGAGAAGGGGCTTGAGAGGGATGATGGATTATCAGTGGGTATTTGGGGGAATACCCCTGAAATAGTATCGGAGGCTCCTCAGGGGGTCGGTCGAGAGGGTAAGAGTTCAGGTAGTGGAAAAGTGAAGGTTTGAGAGCGCGCCTTGAGTAGCACATAAAAAGATCTTGCACCCCAAGACAGTGGTGATTGTACGTACCATGAATCGTAGTCAGCGCTGGCGCCGCGGTCGTACTCCATGCCGTTGACGACAGAGCCTCCACCAACGACAGCGCCGATTGAAACCGAGAAGGTAAGGTCATTGAGGCCGGGGACCGGGGCGGAGGTAAGGCCGGGCCAGAGGTCGGCAGCGTTGATAGAGTTGGCGAAGTATGGAATTAAAGTTTTGGGGCCGTTGTCGATGTAGCCATATTCGATTACGAGGACGGTGTCTGGGATTGTTGAGCATAGTTGCGGAAACAGTGGACAAAGCGGGGTGGTGTTGCAGAAGATGTAGTTGGACGTATAGAATCACGTGAAGGTCATGTGGGTTCTCTGCATGGAACTCTTGGCCTTTATGTCGCAATGCTCAAGGATGAAAAGATTCGTTGAAGTCTTGCTTATGGTGAAGGAAGGAAACAAACGAAAGATGAAAGACGTACTCTTGGGATTCTCACTCAAACGATTGGCAACGACCAAGCCGCTGAGTCCACCACCCACAATTACATAGTCATAAGTGCTGCCGTCCACAGTATCACGGCCCACGATCTGTCCATTACTGGTCGGGAGCGCGATAGCGCCAGGAACAAGAATGCTGAAGAGATGGACGGCCGAAGCCAAACGAGCGGCTGCACGCATCATACGTGCTTCTTTGTCCAAAAAGGAAAATAAAACGAGTGTGGGTGTTCAGTGAACGGGTGGAGAACGAGAGAGAGGAAGAGACGAGGATAAACACGAGGAATTCTGTAAGAGGTCCCAATGCCAGGGTGGTGGGATCAGGGATCTCTTAACTTTAATGTTCCAGGACGGCACGCCGACGAACCCCTCTCTCGCTCGCGTGGCAGTGATGGGTACTGCGGCAGACGAATGCGAGGTTACAGGGTCCGTGGATGATTTTACTGCCGGTTGCAAACATGCGATGATGCGGTTCTTGAATCGTGGGTGCTGCAGGATGGGGTCCCCTGCCCCGCTACCTGTTCATCTCCGGCCGCGCTCAAAGAGGTAATGTAAGCGGTAGAATATCCATATTTGCCAAGTCTGCATTGATTTCGCCATCGGCAGTTGAGATTCTCTATATTTGAGGCAGCACGTGGGTAGGTATCGCTCCCTGCTGGCTAACCAAGAATCCTTTCCAAGCGAGAAATCGATAGTTCAAAATGGCAAACGCGGGTGTGGCGACTTGCTACCTCATCGTGGATTCAAAACGGCGTATCAGTTCCCTTCTGCCTAAATACGCACAAGTAAATCCTGCTCCTGACTCGTGAGTGAACAACCGATACCTATATATCGGCACTTGCGGGGACGAGTTTTGAGGTCGTGGGGATCGAGGTCCATTATTTAAGCTTCGTCTGACGTCTGTACTGAGACGAGTCCTGCGCAGACCAAACATTGGGTGTAGTGAAGCTGAAGTGAGAATTCCAGCACTCTTAGCAAAGTACCCACGGAGTGCGGAGTACGTACCCTCTTCTCTGCCAAGACTCAATCGCTCTCATGGGCCGTGGCGCGATATGCCGCCCTTAAATGTGAGCGTATCAGGCCATGTTTTTAGCGAGTAGAAGGTTTTATTCCGTCTCCGCTCGCTATTTCGAGGTTGATGAGGCGGCTAAGTAGGGGCACAACTTGCGTGCTCGCGTCGCGGAGGTCTGCGGGTGGCGTTCGACTTCGAGAATTTAGCGAGGCTAGTGTTCCTATCGGTACCCTAGAAAAGCAACTCTTCAGAGACTGGGGGCCCTAATACTTGAGCTTATCTTCTCACTCGGAATGCACAGAACATCGTACGTGTCGAAGATTTGGGCCAGAGCGACAGTCTAGAACATCACCGCTTGAAGCTCGTTTTTCTTTGTCGGTCCAAGGGTCGCAACCCTCACGGTTCTCGGCAGGGGCGTTACCTCCTGCGGGAACCGGACCCTTGAACCCCTGAAATGGAATAACCTTATTCGTATTCTCCGAACGTCTCCTATTCGCTGCGCTCAGCTTACTACGGACGACACCTCCTGACGGCAGCTGCAGGAACCACCTAGGCCCAAGAACCCCAGCCGCGGATGAGGAACCCCAGGTTCCGTCGCTCTTGGGGCAAGGGTAAGTTTGCATAGTCGGACACGGAGGAAGGGTTTCGAGTGCCTTTAGTGTCGGGCTAAGCAACCATGAAGGTGGCAGGTGGGGGTGTTGTCATCCTGCGTGATCCTTTCACCCACGGTAAGCGTTCTGTAAGAAGAAAGACTACCGCAATTTTCGTGTTCTCTTGCCTGCATGATCTCGAGAGAAACCGGATGAATGCTTGCGCAAACCTCAATTCGGGCAGGATTACCAGGAACCGGCTGGCTCGCTATCCTGAGTGCCTCGTTACTCGTTACCAACTTCGCTGTGTGCCCCTGCGTCGTGATCCACTCCTACTGTGGAGCCAGAAAGCTTCAGCATCGCAGAGATCAACAGAAAGATCAACAGAGAGATCAACACAAAGATCGATCTACATAGTGTATTGAACCTGTCAATCGTGGAACGTGTCAGTCTGGTTCGAACGTGAACTGATTCTCATGGAGTTCTACTATGAGGCACAATGAAAGGTAGACCAACGGCCAGAACCTCTAAGGTCGGCTACTTCCCGAGCTCGGCAGCTTCCGCTTCGAGAGTCTGTCGATATCCTTGCTAGCATGTTTTTAGTATGCTCCAGATATGAAATGTGGCGCCGTCGCGGGAAGCTGTTGCTGCAACCGTACGAAATGGTACCTTGGCTGGCCGTTGCCTCCCGCGCCCGTTGAGAAGTGGAGGGAATATAGATTAAGCACGAGACGGCCTCTAGTTCTAGCGGGCCTTAGTTCAACAACTTTTTGATATCCTCTTCCACAGTTCTGTTTCTCCTGCCAGCTGGTCTTTGGCTCAAAATGGCTCCAGAAAAGGTCACGTTCAACGACCGAGGGCCTGCCATCGTGGGCTCTCTGATCCCCGTCATAATCTTGGGTACCGCCTTCGTTGTTTGGCGGTTGATTGTTAGCTGGAAAGCGAAGGGAAAGTTCACTTTGAGTGACTATCTTATCATGCTATCGGCGGTATGTTAAACTGACTTCCCTATCATCCACCCCTTCATAGTTACTCATAAATCTGTCAAGATTCTCAACATCGTCGCCAATGCATTCTCCATCAAGTCTGCCTACGAAGGCCAAGGTCGCCATATTACAGACCCTTCCATTCTCCCAACGCTCATTGCGTGCTTCAAAGACATTTACATCGCCCAAGTAACCAACGTCTTCGCCATGGCATTCCTTAAAATGAGCATTTCCGCCTATCTCATCACGCTAAACTTCTCCCCGACATACCGCGGGATTATCTGGCTCTCTCTTTTCTTAGTCGTTACCTGCAACTTTATTCTTCCAAGCATCGTGCTGTTTGGCAACTGTCGACCCCTTTCGCTGCGCTGGAACAGGAAACAGCCAGGGTCCTGTTGGCCCAAGAAGGTCAACGCGGCAAGTGGGTATACGCAGTCTGGTGCGAACATCATCACGGACATCATCTACTCCGCTTCACCGCTTGTGTACCTCGCGTCTGTGCAGCTGGCGAAAAGCACACAGTGGGGACTGCGAGCCGTGTTTCTGCTCGGTCTACTGTAAGCCTCTTCTTGCATATAATCCGAACAACGCTTGTCTGGCGAACTTCCACATTCTTCTCACTTCCCTTCGCCAAAAGCGGACGCACCGAAGTAGCAAGACAACCCAAACCTCACAGCCCTTCCTCCTCATCTGTCCCGACCACTTATCACGAAACCCCTCTCTAACCCCCTATATCAGTGGCACCGCTTGCTCCATCGCCAAACTCTTCAAGCTCAACTCCCTCCAATCCGCCACAGACACGACCTACCAATCCGTCGACTTAACCATCTGGTCGTCGGCCGAAGTCGGCATGGGCCTGATCGTCTCCTGCCTGCCCCCGCTGCGCAAGACCTTCGACAACTTCCTGCACCGCATCGTGCCGAATCTTAGCTCCGGCACTCGCGTAACCCGCGCCAACAACTTCAACCTCAAGTCGTACGAGATCACGAAGCCGACGAGCGTCGTGCACAACTTTGGCACGAAGGATAACGACAGCGAGTGGGCGATTCTGCCGGACGAGGCGGGCGATATTGCGGGTGGGAAGGGGAAGAAGGGGATACTGCGCACGACGAATGTGGAGATAGTGGATGAGAGTAGTCATGGGAGTCAGAGTGGGGCGAGTGCGAGTCGGGATAGTTTTCAGAGGGGGGAGTGGAGGGGCCAGGGTGGAGGAAGGTAGATTAGATAGACTCTGGGGGAAGGGTGTATATATTCTCAGTACGATACCATGATTAGATAGAGTTTGTAGATGAGCGTCAATGGAGCGATTTTAGACACTTTCAAGTCTTGTTAGCGGTAATCTGTTTCTATTTGTGCGTGAAATGGTTCGTGATTGTGTAATCCGTCGACTGATCTTGCGCAGAACATCCTCCAATAGCAGATGATTTTCTTGATGTCAATGTCTCAGCATGCTAACTGTCCCTCTGGATCAGTCAAATGACTTCGAAACCACTCCACAGTAAGTTCAAGACCTTCATCCAACGACACGGTATTCTCAACCCCCAACTTCGTCCTAGCAAAAGTTAAATCCGGCCTTATCTGCACAGGATCATCTGGAGGTGCTTCGGCCTCCTCAATTGCGACCATTGGTCTCCCAGTCCTGGCAACTTTACCAGCAACTATATGTGCCAAGTCCCAAATGCGGGTCTCTTCATCATTCCCGATATTGACAGGAGTCCTGACGTTGCTACCCATAAGCCTGACCAGAGATGTCACGCAATCAGTGACGTACTGGAACGACCGCGTGAGCTTCATCGAATCTCCAGTCACCCTCATATGGCTCTCCCCAAAAGCAGCGACAATAAAGTTAGGAATGACACGGCCATCGTCTGGCCGCATTCCCGGGCCGTAGGTATTGAAGATGCGGGCGATACGAACTTCTGTGCTGTGCTGCTTCTGGTACGCATACGCCAGTGCTTCTGCGGCGCGCTTTCCTTCATCGTAGCAAGCTCGAGGACCATAGGGACTCACGTTTCCCCAGTACGTTTCTCGCTGGGGGGTTTTTTGGGACCGCCGTATACTTCTGCAATCTCGGTTAGGGCGAACGGTTACGTGGCCTGGGGAACGTCATATTTGGCTTGCCTGAAGTACTGGCAATCAAGATACGAGCACGGAGTCTCTGAGCCAGATCCAATGCGTTTCTTGTTCCTTCGAAGCAGGTACGTAGTATCTTCAAAGGGTCTTCGGTAAATCTCTTCGGACTCGCAGAGCATGCGAGGTGGTATATTTGGTCGACCTGGATGTCGGGGAAGGGATCGATCACATCGTGCTTGTGAGGTTTGCAATCTTCAGTTCTAGACAAGGTAGAGTTATAGATCGTAGAGGCTTTTATCTTTGCCTGAAGCAAGAGAAACCTGTGCGCGTTTTGAAAAGCTCGAGGCTACTCTCAGGTCCGGTCCAAAACGAGTCGAGCACAATGACTTCGTGATGAAGGTTCAAAAGGAATTCGACAAGACGAGTGCCGAGAAAGCCCGCTCCCTGTGCAGTATTAGTGGTGCGAACGTGATCAAAGAGCAGAGATGCACTAGCTCCTGTTACTAGGATCTTCATCCTTGATCCTCCAATTTTGAGGATAGGCCTGATAGGATGTTTCTCGTGCGTCGAGTCGCGGGGCACCTCTTTTTGCCATGCTCACAGAAGGAATTAATGTGACTTATAGCCAGCCTGATAGTTCGTTTGATCCCCAAGTGTGACGAATTCACACGTGCCATGCAACTGAGGCCCCGCGCGCCAAGGGCGTTCCGAATTATGTGGACATCTCAAACAACACGTATCATATGCTTATTTGCTATTTGCCTCGCAACTGATCGGCTGCCGTAGTCCGTGCTAGATCATTATCATTATCAATACAAGCAGCAATCTGCATGATATATCAAATATTAGTAATGCCCGATGCGTTTTTTGAAGCGAAAAAACATGTTTGCGTCTCTAGTACATCTACCCAATATTCTGAAGGGCCTAGGTGGTAGTGAGCAAAACCAGTATTTTAGAATATATCATGAAGAATGCCTTAAGTGATCTATGAACTCATGAAACAGATCAAACGGCGGTGAGTCAAGGCTTCTATCCGTGTCACCGCGATGCACATATGAAGTTGGTAATCCGGTATCCATTCTGAGTAGTATGCTACATTCTATAACGACAGCTTAGCCCCAAGAAGTGTATCCGAAAGAGTGCTAATGTGACCCGGACCCCGCTTTCGGAACCACGCCGAACTAGAGAGACCATTGGTACGTCCATCACAGATCTCTGCTTTGATATTCTTGCTCAAGGGTATTGCTCGTACAATAGAGTAACGCCGCAACATTCAAACGCCTTCCGGAGATTTTCCATTGCCCCTAAGTCTTCGTATGATCTGAAGGTGATGTTTCGTAGTTCTGGGAAACGATGAGAGCAGACCTCACTCAATCCCCAGAGCTTCATGCGGAACTCATCCTGTCGCCAGGGTGCTTCTTCTAAAGTGTCCAATATCAAGGACTGGATGCATCGTGGAAGTGTCGTCTCAATCTTTGGTCTGTCGTAGAAGAAAGAGATGTTGAGCCGGACTTGAGAGAGTTTCTGGAAGTCCACAAGCGATCCAAATGATGAGAAGAGGCGAGCCGATGGTGTTGAAGGAATGATTTCCATGGTTTCTAGAGTCCGTTCGTGCTGATGGAGAGCCTTCCCAAGCGAATTGAAGGTTTGATTCGGATGGCTGAGTCCGGCAGAAAGATACTGGAATGTGTGGAGTTCTTTGCAAGAGTCGACCATGAGCACCGCTGCATGCATCGGGGCGCAATAACATAGCAAAGAGATATTTTCTGTAGTGGAAGTACGTTTCTTGCACTTCCATTGCGACCGCCAACCAGCCTCCCTACACATATCGGCCCTGAAGGATTTCATGTTCGGCAATTGAAAAAGTGGTGAGACCATGAGTACAGGGTCGAACTCCAACGAGATGCAGACCTCTCTGAGATGCTCAAATCTATTCCCGATTCGTTGCGTGGAGCGATCCAAGTGCACAGAGCTTTCGATCAATTGAAGCCAGAGCGGTGTTTTCCATGCAAGCGGTGGTTTCCATGTACGCGGTGTTTTCCATGGACGTCGAAAATCCCCTTGGGGATTATGCAGATCTAAAGTCTGCACGCGGGGAAGACGGGAGAGAAGCAGCGCTAGTTCATCACTATCTTCCCAATCTTGGAATGAGTACTTGCGGTTCTGGATCACCAGCTTGCTGGATCTGTCCCTCGAAACGGAAACAATAGGGGTATTTGATGTATGGTAGCCGACCATCTGCCCGAGGAGCTCTTCCCGCGCTTTTGCTAGATCCTCCACGATTTCGTATCTCCATGGCTGGTAATGTGTGGTCAATGTTTTGATGCTACTCGACCAGTTGCCGTGTAGTACTGCTGATCTGACCAACTCAGGCTGGTATAAAACCTTCTCGTACATCATTGGCGATGCGACTTCGTTGATCCTCTTGGAGACTAGGCACAGGTGCCGAAGAGAATGGGGAAGAGGATCGGGAAGAGGAGGCTCGTCGTAACGCCATTGAAAGATATCCTGGACCACCCCAATTGGTTCTGGTGGTGCGACGTATCCGAATATTTCGAATAGGAGCTCGTTCGGCAGGGACTCAAGCCTACTCTGCTGCCTATCGTTGTCTGCATCTAGTGATGCCATGTTGTGAGGATGTAGGCAAGTACCGGTGTTTTGGAGCTTTAGAAGGGTGGCGGTGTTGATGGAGGGTGATGGCGTTGTTGACTTGCGGTGAGCAAACTAAGTCGAGGGCGAGGGGCTATAAATATGAGAGCCAGAGAAAGGATTACGTCAGCTTAGAGCGATTCTGCCTGCTTGGTGGAAGCTATATATCACACTACGATTCATTCTGCCGGCGCCCTCATAACACCGCGAGGTGAATTGAGAAGAGGCCCCAGCACTTTCAGGCAGCAGGATTTAGGGTATAACGAGCATGAGCGCGTAGGATTGCCAGCAGAGTAATAAGCTCTACGTTAAAGTCCATGCAGACATTAAGTTGAGGGAGTCACAAATAGATTCACGAGAGGGAACAACCATTATCTACGGTTTCTCAGAGACTGGATTACCAAAGGCCTCCAATATAACTTCGAAGAAATTCCTCGCAAAGAAAATCTGTCAAAGGGTGCTTGCCGCAGTACCAATGTGGGTCCCCCAGCTGATGTAAAGCAAACCAAAAGATGTGTTAGCTTTCCCAAACCCAAATGCCATTGTAGACGGATGTAAAACAGAATGAGGTAGCTCAAGCAGCCCAAAGTGTCGTCGCTATACTCTAAGAAGTATGAACACACTCATGCTTGATTGATCTGCTCAAACTTCACCGAGGACTCGCCGAATAACTCCTCGAGCTCTTTCACCATTTTGCTAGATCCCTGGTTATCGGTTGCAACGATGACGGATGTGAGCGAAGGCAACTCGCCGAGTCGGCAACGAAGTACGGCTAGATCCCTCAGCTCAGCCTGAAGTGTGATGATGCCAGCTCCGCGCACGTCGATACGAAGACGCCGGAGGTTTGGTGGCATCGGAAGCTGCGAGATCGGTAATGCGTCCGGTCCGAGACCTGCAAGCGACAAGTAGTCGGCCCGTAGGCTGGAGAGGTTCGTGAATCTGTCGAGTCCAGCCATTCCAGAGACTCCTCCCCGGCACTTATAGAATGCCAGATCATCGTGATACCAAGTTTTGGAGATGATGACCTCTAGTTGCTCCAATGATTCTTGCTGCTCCTCTAGGAGCGTTTTGAACTGAAAGCGCTTGAACACCCGCTCGTATTGGATAGAGAAATTCTTCAGAGACTTGAAAGACTGAACAAGCTCGTCTTCGCGGACTAAAGTCCATCCGCCGAAGTCTGTCAGCTTGAGAGTCTCGACGTTGTAGTTTGCTGGGGGAGAACGGCTGAGCATGCTGAGACTGATAGACTCATTGACCAAGTTCACAACCTTAATCGTCGGAAGCTGGAGGGAGAACGCAAGGTCGTAGTGGTTGACAAGACTCCTGAAATCGAGCGAAACCTCCCGCAATTTGGGCAGGAAGCCCTGCTCGATGTGCAGCCACTCACTCCCTCGGCTAATGAGTCCGTACTCTCGTGAGAACCCCTCACAGAAGCCTTGAAGATCTAGTTTTTCCAACGACGGCAGGAGTTGGAGCAGATCAGGCATCTGTGCGTGGTCGACTCGGACCTCTTCATCTTCTTTCCAATGATGATGACTGTCCGCCGGATCAGTGCTGATCACGGTGACTATTTTGGCAAGATCTGGATTCTCCCGCAGTGTCCTGATAAGGCTGGCTCCTCTGCATCCGCTTTGTTTATGGACGTGACGGTACAAATATGGCAGTGAAATCCGGTGGAACTTTCGTGAGACTCGACAAACGCCTGCAACTGGGCTGGGATTCGCAGTATCGGGGGGAGGAAGGAAGGAGCAAATGTTGGCAAGAAGCTCTTCCGGCAGAGAATCCAGGGAGCTACTTCTGTCAAATTAATCTCTGCCCTAGGCGCAAGACTCTCAGGGTCCTATTTACCTACGAGGGGTGACACCCTTCCTGCCTAGCGAACTCCCTTCGTCTGGTGGAATAGGCGCGCCCATTGCTGGTGGTTGAGGTGTCGGCATCTTGAGCCCTACTAGGGACAGTGGGTGCTGTGGTTGATAGATCGTCTACCCTTGATGTTGTTGAGCGTTGCCTGCAAAATAGAGGTAGGAGGTTGCAGAAAGTTGGGCATGTCGTTTCCTTCACCGCCTTCTGATTGGTCGCCCGTCAGTGGACAGCAAACCCGAAACTCCGCACGAACATGGAACTAGCTCAGCCGTGACCGTCATCTTACTTTAGCTTCAATTGGCTGCCCCTGCTTGAAGGGCTTCAACAAGTTTCAATCTAGTCCAAGAGGAAAAGAATAAAGACCCTGAAAATGCATTGGGCCACCCTGAACAACGGTAGACGCATGTACCGAAGTCAAAGCAAGAGTTGGTATTTGGCACATGATGATAGGCAAGTACATACGCATATAGGAGCTTTTGGCCCCATTCAATAGCAGTAATGCTCAAGTTCACCTTCAACTTTAGTCCTCTACTTGAAAAACCAGTTGTACCGCCAGTGTTACTCAGACCTCAAACCTCAAACTTCGGAGGCATAAACCCAATCAAACCCTGCCGCCGGAAAACATCAAATCCTGTTCCATCGACCAGGCCTCCGAGAAAGTACTGGGACTCGATGATAGAAGCTGTCTAGGTCAATACATTACTAATGGTGACTCCTTATCTGTGATGCTCGCAGATCTGCTGGAACCACACCGAAGCCTTCGCAAACGGGATCTTGGCTTCTTCCAAGGCATCACTAGGATCGAAGAGGTCGGTAGCGACGACGACGGTCTTGAGATAGGGCAAAGCCACCGCACAAGCTTCAGCCAGCTCCATGAGATCCAAATGAAGGGACGCAAGGCTATTGGTGGGCTCAAGAACGGTGAGATCGATGCGTAGCCATCGGATGTTGGGTGGTAGATTTTGCCAGAGTGGGGGTGTGATAATGGAATCTTCGCCTGGGAGCACAAGGCCAGCCAACGCAGTATAGTCCACGCGTAGATCGAGGAGGCTAGTGAAGGTGTTGAGGCCAGACATTGGGAGGATACCCCTCATGCACTGTTGAATCCGTGTCAGATGCCAGTCGTCCGAGGCGCTGATATCCAGCTTCTCCAATACGGCTTTCTGGGAGTCTAGGTACGCCTCTAGGAAGTTGAACGGTTGAGATCGGTGATCACGATAGTGAATGCCGAAATAGTTTAGGCTCTTGCAGCCCCGAATGATCTCGTCCGAGTCCCAGTCTCCCAAATCTTGAACAGATATAGACTCTACGGAGGAGGTTCCCGCTGGAAACAGGCCATCGTTGAGCCTGCTATCTTTGAGACGATGAAGAATCCTGCTAGCCTTCAACTCGTCGTGGTTGAAAAGATCCAAGATGCGTACTGTAGGGATCTGGAACAATAGCGCAAGCTCAGAGAGGCGGAGACCACGAAGCCCAATACGAATCTCTCTTAGATTAAGCAGGTTGTGGTTCCTCAGTGCGCTCAACCAGTTTTCAGAATCTTGACGACGGCAGTGCCGGATAGCTCGAGAACTATCCATGGTGAACTCGCGGAGGTCCAGAACTTCCAGTGCTGGGACAGTGTGCAATAAGAATGCAAGTGCTGCGTTGTCAGAGACAAAAGACGCTCCCGGGGGATCGCTTTGGAAGTCACTCCGTCTTCGCATGACTTGACGTTGATAGGAGCTCACTTTGCGGCTAACGGGTGAATCTAAGCTGAACACTTTGACAGTTTTGGCAAGATCCGGGTTGTCGCACAGCTTCCTGATCAGTTTGTCTCCTGATATGCCACCAACCTTGTGCACATTGTGGTAAATATGAGGCTTGGAGATTCGACGGAATTTCCTGGAAACCATGGATATGCTTCGTTGAATTGGCTGCGTGTTATAGGTATTTGGCGTGCCGACATACGCGCAGATTCTGTCTAGGAGCTCTTCTGGGAGGCAGTAAAGATAGCTGGTTGAGATGAGCTCGTGTTCTAGCTAGTATAACAAAGTCCGACTCAGGAAAAGGACGTCAGTAGACTCACCTGTCGGGATTTGGCCACTCTCCACCATCTCGAGTAGTTGTGCCTGCCATATTTGTGAGGCTTTCGGCAATGTTGAAGGTAGATGCTAGGCGGAGGTTGCTTACCTCTGTTGAGGACGTCCTAGTGTATTCGGTGTGCGGGATAAGAAGACCCTTCCGCCGCTACTTGCCGGAGTGTTTTGTGTAGTGAATGCATATACATCGCGGCATGTCTCTGCCTTTTCCTCGCATCGTCAGCAGTCCTCTAATGTGGTAAGTGCTTCCCGTCTAGATATCAAAATATTTATCTGCTACCGCTCGTGCCTCACAGTAATTTCGTAAGTCCGGTTCAGACTGGAGTTCCGCCCTTTGACCGATTGATTCCTTGAGAGGCTGCCCCAAACAGCGGCAAAGGAGCATGCACAACATACAAGTCCGATCCGCCACTCCAGCTTCCCGAAACTGCTGTGAGGCTGCGCAACTATTGGCAGGAAAGTTTGCGGATATCTATGACCACGCATTGTACTTTGGGACATCTCATACAGAGTCAATCAGCCCCCCTAGGTTACCATTTCATGAATTGCAAAAGAGACAAAAACTTAATGAGGAGTAGATGGATGAATTCGACTAGATTTCCTCGGCTCGATAGGGAACTGACTGCTAAAATTGTATCATAGAAAATCTACGTGATTTGGAAAGAACAAAAAATTTTTGGTTCTACAGCGATGGTTATATGTGTTGGTAAGAACATGGTAGTATCAAGGTTCCAAGGCTCTGAAGATGCTTATGAGTGATGGTGCACGGGTGGGCATATACTCACTGTACTATATAGGTGAAGTAGAAGTAGGCAAGCAACTATCCACTTGCAGATTGCCTGCAAGCAATCCTGCCCCGAATGGCGCAGTCAATGCGAATTAGTCAAAATTTCCTACAGTGGGAATAGGAAAGACCGAAAAATCTCGTCACCTCGCGGCAGCAGAGCCAACATCTCTAGCTACCTATGTAGAGTATTCTTCTATGGTCCGGAGCATCTCTCCAGGTTATGTAAATTCTACACCAAATGAGTATTCTCGTTCTGAACAACTGACAAACTTACTGCGCCGCCTCATACGCTGCCATCTCGAGATACTAACATCGAAGAGATGCATGGGTGCAAATCTGTCAACAACTTCGACGGTAGGATTTCTAGAGAACTTAGTAAGGGTTTTATGGAATGGAGTGTCGGTCAACACTTCCTTTTAGGTATCTGCCGAGCCCCTCTTGCCGCTGTTGGAGGTGCCTTGGGTTTCTTTCCTATAATGAAAACATACGATAACTCGTCGGGCATCTTAGACGTTACCATTCAGATGTTCCGCATCAATCCCCTCTTACACCATCAATTGAGCAGGTAAGATCCTCCATTCCATCTCAGAGAACTGCGTGCTCCCTCTTGACGCCGTCGGAGTGGCCTCATCATGCTCCCAGAAACTCGAAGCTAATCCTCTTGATCATCCAGAAAGCTGGCGAGGCCACCCCAGACATCGGCATCCTGGGATGATATATCCCTAGACACACGGAATTACCACGTGGGTAGGTAGGTTCGGAATTGTTCTTTTTGATTTGTGTACACCTTCTCGGCACCGTCAGAGCTGGCCCGGCCCATTCTCCCAAATCCGAACGAGAGGAAATCCGACCGTTTTGATGCAGCAGCGAACTAGTGAGGCCACTTCAGACAGTGCCAAACCCCAGTCAGCTACCACGTGGACAGGCAAGGCCGTCACGTGCAAGCACGCCCACACGCGCCCAATATCTCCTCCATCCTCGCTCCGAACCTTAGCCGACCATTTCTTTGATGAAACATCAATTCCACTTCACCTGTCTTCTCACCCATCCCTTCACCGACAAGGACTGCTCCTCCGTCCACTAGTCAGGTCATGAATCGCCGAGACAACTACACAGCTCCCTTCTTCGAGGAGTTCGACTCAGCCGACGAAGCAGACTCTGAGAGAGACTCCGAAGGCGACATCACCATGGGCGATGCCGATGACACCTCGCGCCCGGTCCGAAATGCTGCTAGTAAGACCCAATTTGGCGTCCCGTCTCGCATCAATGCTGTCCTTGCATTGGAATGCCCTGCCTCATCCCCGCGAGCAAATCCGTTCGTTTCTTACGTCACTGCTGTGTCGTCGCCGTTCTCCGCACCCATGAATCCCCTGCGACGCAGCGCACACCAGCCCAGAGATGACAGCGAGCCCAAGCAGCACGCGTCCATCCTCATTCGCAGCGACTCCAAGCAGCGCGAACAGCACTTCCCCGCCTCGTCATCAAGCGTCGTTCATCCAGTTCAAACCATGGCTAACGAACCCAACGATCGCAGCCACCGCCAACAGCGCGAGCCCATCGTCATCTGTAGTGACTCTGAAGAGCTCGAAAAACGCTCTCCCGACGCGAAACCTTTCTCCTCCCAAGCCGCGAATTCCACCCGACCGTACGTTAGCCCGCCCTTCGATCGAGACCGCCGCCATCAGCGCGTGTCTATCCTCATCCGCAGCGACTCGGAAGAGCGCGAGGAGCGGCAACGACTCCTAGCCCTCGACCGGGCTCAGAAAGGTGCTCTGCATGTCGTCCAGCTAGCCAAGGAAGAGCAGGAAGCTCTAAAGATGCGGGAAAAAGCGCGCAGCATGTGGGACGAAGCGGAGGGCAAAGACAAGCGGAAGAAAGCTCGCGGTAAGAAGAGACGTGGTGGTGCGCATACGGCTTTCCAGAGCTGGGCGCCCAAGAGACCGCGCTATAGGTACAGTGCTAACGACTGCGGCGTAGCCCGGTTCATTCCAGCAGATTTCCACAACCAGCGCGTAGACGACGAGGTTCCAGACGATGCTGCACCGAAGCGCACTCCGCCGGACGCTCCTTCGAAAAGCTGGCCATCGCCGCTGCCGTTTCTGCGCAAGACCACGAACAACAACGCACGCAAATCCAAGTTCCCACCGCGTGCTGCTTTCCACGACGAGAAATCCGAGAACGAGACCTCACAAAACCTGCACGAAGGATTGGAGATCGATCCTGAGCTACGCCGCCAGTTCGATAACTTGGAGGAGCTCGCAAAGTTTGGACGTACCTCGACGAGGAAGAAGCCCATGGATTCCTTCCCGATTCTGTCATCCGACGATGTGCTGATTGAGACTTTGGATGGTGCGCCGGAGAAGAGTGACCGCAAAATGGACAAGGAAAAGGGGGCGCAGGCGACGAAAGAGACGGAGAAACGAGACCAAGAGTGGCGGAAGATGGAGAAAGAGGTGCAGGAGACCCTGCGGAAGGAGCGGAAGGAGCAGGAGGCGCGAGCCGAGAAGCACACGAAGGAAGAGGAGGAGGCCCTCAAGAGGAGGCAAGAGAACGCCCAAAAGCAAGAGAAGATGCGGCAAGCAGCGGACAGGATCAGCAGCACTTGGGACAAAGTGTTGAGCGAAGACATCAGGAAGCGTGAGCGCGCTGACGAAGAGGCCCGAATCAAACAGGAAAAGGCCCAGACAGAGAGGAACCGCAAGTGGGCCGCGATGCAGGAGCGCTACCGTCACGAAGAGGACCATAAGCGCCGTAAGGAGGCACAAGAGGCGAAGGCGAAAGAGACCGCGAGGGCGGAGGAGCAGGCAAAGCGGTACCAGCAGTGGGCAGAAGAGGAGCGTCGCCGTTGGGAGAGTCAACACGGGCCACCTCCGCGTGCTCAGCAGGCTCCCAGGGGTGGACGTCAACAGGGGCCTCCGCGTGCGTGCGAGCCCACGCAGCCGACTAATTACGACTTGCTGGGAGTCACAAGGAGGGCAACGAAAGACCAGATCAAGGCCGCATACCGTAAGCTCTCTATGGCCCATCATCCGGATAGAGTGCCCCCGGAGGAGGTCAAGTCGGCCACAGCGCGTATGGCAATAATCAACCACGCGTACGACGTGTTGTCAGATACAGCACAGCGATCCGCGTACGACAGGGCCACGTTTGGGTACTAAGTCTAACCATTGAAGGACGTAATGGGGTTGTTTTGGCAGACTTGTAAGATATTGAGGAGGATGGGTAGTGGTTTATGGCAGCTTTGGCGGTTCTTGAGGTGCGACTAATTGTGCTTTTGAGGGTAATAGTGCCTTCTGGCGGTTGTTCTGGGTTCCTGGCACGAAACGTGTGGTTAGCGGTACGACGTGGGACAATTAAAATAGTTGAAAATGACTCACTTATCAGTTTTCTACTGCTGTTTGATACCGTCTGAGGTGCCCTGGCCAGTTTCCCGATGTTTCAAAACCTTGGAAACGCACCTCATCCTGGTCTCCGAAAGCATGTCAGGGTGCTTCAGACCGTAGCAGTACGCTGCCTAGGTTTACACTTTGAAGGCCCTATCTAAGCTCGACTCAGTTTTGTAGTTGTCCACTCATGGGTGATACCGTCTGAAGTACCCTGACCAGTCTGAAAACATCAAAGATATATCTCTTTCCGGGTTCTGAAAGTATGTTAGGGCGCTTCAATCGGCGGCAGCACACTGCCCAAGTGTACGCCTTTAAGTTCCTGACTGAGGTTAACTCAATTCGTCACGTTTCTGCTGCTGTTTGATACCGTCTGAGGTGCCCTGACTATTATGGAAAACCCCGAGGACGTATCTCTTTCCGGTTTCCGAAAGTATGCCAGGAGGCTTCAGACAGCGACAGCAGGATGTGCCTTTTGAACTCCCTGATTGAAATTGACTTACATCTCATCTATCTGCCACTGTTCGACACCGTCTGAAGTACCCTAACCATATTTTAAAACACTGAAAATACTTCTCTTTCCGGCTTCCAACAATATGCCGAGGGACTTCAGACAGCGACATTGTACTGGGCTCTTTCTTGTACGCGTACACCTACATGATACCGTATGAGGTGCCCCAATTGTTTTTCCAATCTTTCAAATCACCGAAGAATTCTCTTATAATGATTTCTGAAAGTATGCCAGGGTGCTTCAGACGGCGGCAGCACGTCGTGCACTTTGAAGTTCCAACTGAGATTGACAAGTAGGAAACATCATCACAAACCATGGTGAAGAGGCATTCAGAAAGTCTGGTTAGTGCGCAGACATGATGCACAATCCAGACAGCATCTAATTACTCGTACCGTAGCTAGAACCGGGTATCTTATGCCAAGAAACCACTCCAACCACTTCCGCAGCCCCGGTAGAACCACATCACTTCTCAACTGGAAGCTCATTCGCGACGGGAAGCCCCAAGCGCGTCAGATGCTCCGTCATACCATGCTTGGTCCACTCCTCACGCTCCTTCTTATCCTTTACCCACACCGATCCAAGCATACCCGCGCCATTGGCATTAAGACCTTCGTAGCCCTTCTGGGTCCGGGGGATAATGATCATCCAGACTCGAGTGAAGAGCAGATTGTAGGCTGCAGCCTCTCCATCTTCTTTTCCCAACGCCTCTCTCGCCTTCTTGAGCAGCACAAAGTAGGACTCGATGAGGCCAACCGCCGTGGCTTTTGGAGGGATGCCGACAACCCAATGCTGGTACGGCAACTCTGGAAGCATAGTCGGGGCATCTATTGAAGATTGTCAGCATATGGATTATTGGCAAATGGGCAAATCGCTTGCCTGACGGAAGATCTTTGCCGTCTGGAGGCAGGTAGAACGGGTTATCTAGATCCGGATGCGGCCAGAACTGGAGGTGCTTATGGCCTTGCGATGAGCCGGAGTCGACACCGCAGTTGTAGAGGACAATTTGCGGCTCTTTGATGGTCTGGAGGGTTAGCCATGCCGCCGTCAAGTCCGAAGCGTCCAGGTCGTCTTCCTGCTCGGAGTATTGAGCGGTATGCAGGATGAGCATGGGCCGAAAGACACAGAACTTGTTGAGTTCCAAGACGTGAGCTGTGCCAACGTTGGCCAGGACGAAAGCGGGATCGGGGTTGACGAATGGGCCTTGAGGATGGGAGCGACCGGGGTCGTTGGCGGCGAGCAGCGGTTTCGAGCCCATTGCCGGCACGATGCGGAACTCGAACTGTGGAGCGATTGGTGGTAAACACTGATTAGAGATAAAGTGGGCGGGGATACATTTACTTCAAAGCCATCGTATTTGGTTCGTTCCGGATCGGATGGGCTGTAGAGGATCTCGCCTGCTTCGACGAGGGAGTCAAACCTGTCCAACGCCGAGATGAAGAGGTCGTGAGGCAGCGTGAACTTGTCAGAGCCTCGCAAAACGATGGTAATAGGGTCCATGGGCTTGAACAGTTCAGGATCGTCGAAGTAGTGGTTTATGGCGAGGTCAAGGTCGTTTCTGTTGACGCGGAGGTACTTCTTCGCACGCACGCGATCGATGTCGGCGATCTTGGCGAACTTCGTGACCTTGAGGGCCCGCTCTTTGCTGTTAAAGACGGAGCTATCCGTGACCAACCCGAACGAGCCATCGTCGTCTTCTGAAAACTTGCGCTTGCGGTTAGTGACGCCGAGGCCATTAGTAGCGGTTTTCTCATCCATTGTAGGCTGTTGATGGAATTGATAGCTTGTCTCGTGTTGTGTGTTGTTTTGAAGGCGGCGTGGAGGTGACGCGAGGCTATAAGGGCTTAGTGTGGGTCTGTGCGCGTGAGGCACGCTAAGCCTACTAAGGATGACAAAAGTAGACCATATCGCTGGGCACCTAGATTTACTGCTGCGTAGCTACAATGCTGCGCATTGGATGCCACTGTAAGGGGTAGCCTGGTTCATGAGGAAATTTTCAGTCAAGAGGTAGCCTAATTCAAGCCACTCGAAACTCAACATCGCCCTTAGATTTTTATAACCCTGCGGGGCACCTCAAACAGTGGCAGACAGGTGTACGCACGATCGCACGGCACCTCGGTACGTCAATTCGTGTCCCCCGGGCGTGGGGTGCCGGGGGGTGCCAACAACACTAAAACAACGCCTGCACAGGCATTTCATAGCACAACTAAATATACATTCACTAATTTCTACTCTTTACCATCTTTCCACTATAGTTTATAACCTTATAGTAGCGCCAGGGCATCTCTATAATTAAATTCTAGATTCTTTCTTAAGAAATAGCTTTCTATTCCTTCTAAATTATCTTCTAAAGTCTCTTAATATTATAAGCTTTACATACCTAAGTTTTTACTCTTTTCTTAAGAATTAGCTATATAGCTTTAATTAGATTAAGATCTAGTAACTACGCAGGGTGCTAGTAAATTAGAATATACTTATTCCTCTTAAATTTAGCTAGAAGAGAAGTATTATTTCTTATACTATAGAAAGGGTTATTATTCTCTTAGAGATACTATCTTCTATTAGCCTTTTTTTCTAGAAGGAAAGTAGAATCCTCTAAGGCGTAAATAGCCTTAGTATAGTAAGAAAGCACCTTCTTAGTATAGTACTTCTAGGTTATAGCGTTTTCTTTTAGTTTTATTTTAATATTATAAGGTTTTCTAGCCTTCTAGTTCTTAATAGTATTAAGATACCTTTTCTCTATCTTATACTTTAAGCGTAAGGGCTTTCTAGGCATCTTAGGCTTAGAAAGATAGTTATTTTTATTATTATAAAAGATAATTCTCTCTACCTTAGTATACTAATTAATCTAAGCGGCTATATAAAGGGTAACTTCTATAATACCCCCTAATTCTAATACTAAATTCTCTAGTTTAAAGCGTATTTCTTCTATTTAAATAACTATAGGCTTTTATATTCTCTAAGGATTTATATAGGCTTTATTAGTAAATAGAACCTAGTTCTAGTACCCCTCTATTAGCTTATTCTTATATATCTCTCTATAGGTATAATAGTAGCCCTTATTATTATTTAAAATGGCTATAGTTTTAGCATATTTATAGCGCCCGGCATAGTGCCTTTTAAGTAAATTCTTAAAGGTTCTAGTATTAGTTTTAATATTAAAATACTCTAGCACTATAGAAAGAGGTATTCTTCTTATAGAATTAGATGGATTAATAATCTAGTAAATAGCCTTCTTAGAAATGGAATACCGAGGCCCTAGCTTAGTGCCTTTCTTAGTAGACTTTATAACTCTTATCTAATAATATACTAGCCTCCTAAACTCTCTCCTTTCTACCCTCTATCTCTTGCTAGTTCTTAGAGTAATTCTATAGGACCCCGCTATCTCTTTAAGGCTTCTTATCCTTTCTAGGTTATTACAAGCATTAAAATAGCGAACCCGGGTCTCTGTTTAAGGAATGTGCTTATTAGTTGGGCGCTTAGGCGTGCCAGGATCAAAATCAGCCATTTAGGAAGCAATTGGGTGAAAATTTGGTGAATGTAGCTATTGTTTTAGTTGTTGTGAAGGAAAGGGGGTGTAAACAGCCCGTGCACCGGCACCCCACCGGGGGACACGAATTGACGTACCGAGGTGCACGGGAGAGAATGCTTGCTGAGCGTGCTACAAAACTATCCTAAGCGTCTCCAAAGAACCCTGATCCTCCAGCTCTGAAGTACGCATTTCGATTTCCACTCCATCTCCCCTACTTCCTCGGTAGCGATTGCACCGTCTCAAACTGCGCCGCCTCAATTGGCGTCACCCACGCCAACCTATCCTTCACAAAACACTCCCTCGTCGGCGCGAATGCCGCAGGATCATCCAGCCCTCCCGACATCACAACCACGATACCCGCATTCGCGTCTGGATAGATGAAGAGCGGGGATCCGCAAGTTTTGCAGAAATGTCGCCGAATGGTGTTGCCGGAGGTAGTGTTGTTGTACGCGCAGACGGAGAGATTGTCTTTGCCTTTGGTGACGACGAGAGAGTCGCGTCCGGCATACATCGCGTTGGCTTGGTATGTGGACCCAGTGAATTTGCGGCAGTTGGTGCAATGGCAGAGAAAAGAGCTGAGGGGGGTGCCGGTGAGGTTGTACGAGACGGCGCCGCACTGACAGGAGCCCGTTTGAGTTGAGTGGGTAGCTGTGGACATCGTTGCGGCGATCTTGGAGAGTGTGATTGAGTTGGGGGAGATGGGCGAAAGGAGAGAAGAAGGGAGAGAAACATCAACGATTGATACAAGGAAGACGTGGGTGACGATGCGATATAAGAAGTGATAAGTGTGTTACACCGCTGCTTACATTAGGCACGGGCGTATCGGCCTATTGGGAACGAGGCATGGGGCTTCCTCGGATTCATATCTACAGTGGATTGTGAAACCAACGCTACCCTCAACAGTCTCCACAACCTTGCCATGATGACTGGAGATAGACTCGATGATTAAACTGAAGTGGTTGTACGAGTTGTACGAGGAGGCTGGGCCTAGGATCTCTTCAGATACCACCCGCGACGTTGAAAACCCAGCAGGAGGGTGCGGCCTTATGCCACTACAGGCGAATGCTGAAGGACGCGAGATTGGCGCAAATTGTAGGCCCCCTCGGCGGAAGACGTAGCATTCTCGTCCGAAATCCGAGATCGCAGCATGGCTTACAAATGAGGTAGGGGCAGGACATTCTCGTTCATGATCAGATGCCACTAACCGTATGCCCTTCACCCCCGAGACCTCCGCAGCACTCCACCATTCCATCGATACTGCAATCCAACAGTCTGACACCCTCCGCCTTGTCCTCCCATTGAACTGTCGCTTGAGACCGCCTCCAACACGTGAGGTCTCGCGACAGCCACGGCTGCGCACCCCTATCGCCCTGGGAAACGACCGTGAAATGCCGACCATCGCCAGCATGCGGGGAATCCGACAGGCCGAGGACCTTGAGCCCAGCCCTACGAGTAAGCCGCTGCAGCTACAAAATGTAGAACGCGTCTCCCGAATTACCGCGCTGGAAAGAATTGATTTCGCGATCGTTTGATATGGCTTCAGCTGGTCCCAAATCTGCAGGCGGCATCGTGCCGACGAGGCTACGGCAGGTCGCATTCGTGACGGATGACCTGGCGAAGGCGAAGAGGCTGCTGGTAGGGAAGACTGGAAAGGAACCAACTGACGGATGCTGATGATGACGGCAGACTACTATCCTGGGGACTGAAATCGTCTACGAAGATCCGAGGGTTGGCGCTTTTGGGGTGGCGAATTTTTTAGGTATGGAGCTCTGTGCATCTTTTTGCTGGTGCCATTCGCTGACTTGGAATGTATAGTTGCCGTTGGAGGGGATATCATCGAGGTAAGGCGCTCCAGTTCAAGCTTCAAATTTCCGAGAGAAATCTAACGAAAGCAGGTCGTTGCGCCAACCACGACATTGAGAGCGAGCACGACCGCAGGGCGATTACTCAAGAAACGAGGCGAGGGCGGGTACATGATCATAATGCAGAGTGAGGACGCAGCAGCCAGGCGAGAATATATCACGTCGAATGGCCTTGGGAAGGTGATACTCAACGACGAGCATGACGATGTCGTTAGCGTTCAATATCACCCAAGTGGCATGAAGGGTAGGTTCTCTTTGCCGTTTCTCTCAACTTTCCACTGACATGACCTAGGCGGCATAATACCCGAACTCGATTCCCATCGCCCTTCGAAAGACAACCCGAAGCCATTGACCTCACCCTTCTCGCCCTGGCACGCCTGCGGAACAGATTACAAAGCCTATTCAGCCATCATGAAGCGGAATACACACATACAGCTGGGCGGGCTGGTCTGCCGTCTGGCGCCCGGAGACGTCCGTCACGAAGAGGCGCCGAGACAATGGGAGGATATGTTTGGCGTTGCCCGAAGCCGCGACCTGTTGGCCTTCACGAACGCCCGGCTAGGTTTCATGCGCGGCGAAGAGGGAAAGCCAGAGGGGATAGTGTCTATTTCTATTGGTGTTACAGGTCAAGATACGCTTCAAGGAATTCTCGACCGAGCTAGCAAAGAGGGGCTCCTTGAGAATGGCTGGGTAAATCTGCTAGGAGTCAAGTGGTCGTTTTATTTGGCTTCATTTGGGACCGCGAAAACCAAATTATAGAGCGAACTCGCGTCGAAGAGGTTGCACATCATTATTACAAGCATTTTGAGATTTCAATTCGTTGACATGTATGTATCTAATCCTTCATAGACCATTTCTCTAGAGTCAGAGGGTTGCCGTTAACGTTAAATGAGCCTCGTTTTATCCCATGCCTCTCTAAACGGACAAAGTTATCGTCTGCCCAATCGAGTTAACGAGCACATGGAGTACGAGTGTAGCTAGCTTGAAGGCGTGCCGAACCCTATTTGTGTCCGCTGGGCGTTTTTCACGAGTAAGGTTAGCCGTGCCCAGCACAGCCCCATCCTTCAGGGCGTTTTTTGACAGCGATCTCTCCTATTTGCTGCACTTGCGGCCACGGCTTCTTTGGCATCAATGCGTACGCGGCTTATACGGGTGATAATCGCAATCTATTGGTCGTTGGAAAGCTTGTTCTTACGATATTGTTTCAAGCAGCCGCTCAATCTCGAATCGTCCCAAGCGCGAAGCCTCGTCGCACTTGGCAAGGCTGAATCTCCTTGGGTGCTGCTAGGTGCTGCAGTCAAACTTAGACATGTCGATGCGAGGAGGATCAATGCAATGGTCTTGTATCTTCGCGAAGATCTTCCTGCGGTCTGAAGCAGTAGATTGATATTTATCCACATATCCCTCGCCTCATTGCTTCTCACACTTCCCTCGTTTGGCTCATATCGTTCGCTTTGCGCTAATCCCGAAGATGCTGCTCCCTAGGCAAGTGTGGGCTCTCACGAAGAAGAATCTCGTCATTGCTGTGTTACGAAGACCGATATCGACATTCATTCGGGCTTTTCTTGTACCCTTGCTCATTGTCCTGCTTGTTGGGTACTCCCAGGACTTCTTCTCTTCCGACGAACATCATGGAGTTGGGCCACAGCTTACTGTGCGTGCCCTCTTTTCTTCAAGTATCAATATCTGTCATTGTACGAAGTACTTCGGCCGTTTCGAGAAGAAATAGGGTACAATGCGCGATTTGAAGAACTAGATTTCGCGTTGATGCGTGCTTTTCGATCTTTGGAACCACGTCCAAGATCCAAACTCCTTTCAAGCGGCTGGCAATGTATTAACTCCTCGAACTGAACGTGTTCTAATGCACTCTACACAGATTCCATCCTTAGAGGACGCATTACATACTGACAATGACCGACCAATCGTCGGATTTTTTGACAGCGGCTTCAAGAACGGCAACGTGTCCAAGGTTATCTCCTCTCTCTCCGACACGATTCGAAAAGCCGGAAAGACCCCTCGCATGTTTGCCGATTACGTGGCTTTGTCGTCCGAGTGTGCTGCTCAGGCGCAAGGCATATCTCCTTGCTTTGCCGGCATCGCCTTCTGGTCAAGCTCCTCCGAACCGTCATCCACCAGTATTTGGAATTACACCATTCGTTCCGACCCCAATTTGGGTCTGACCGATGTCAATAGTGGCAGATACAACGCCCAGACGTACATGCTTCCATTGCAGAACGCTATCGATAATCAAATCTTATCCATCTCTGGAAAAAGCTCGCTGCCTCCAAAGGTTGAAAGCATACTCTATACGGATGACACAGACAGAGATCGACTCAACAAGACGAAGACGCAGTACCTCCAATTCTGTGTTGACATCTTCGGGGCAATCTTCTCTTTCGCGTTGGTAGGCATCGTCTACCACTTGACCGGATTCGTTGCTGTCGAACGTGAAATGGGTGTATCTCAGCTCATCGACTCTATGATCCCGGGTGGCTCTTCGTCGCGCGCTCGCTTCGTTCGATTCGCCTCAACCTACATCTCCTTTACAGCTATATACTTGCCGAGCTGGTTCGCAGTCGGCATCGTCATTGCCACCGTTGTCTTCACCCGCTCGTCCGCTGCCATCTCCATTGTTTATCACCTCCTCGCCGGCCTCGCTCTCATATCCTTCTCTCTCCTCGGCTCGGTGTTCTTTCGAAAAGCGCAACTGAGTGGATCCATCATGACTGTCATCGCGGTTGTTCTGGCGATCTTGCCCCAGGTACTCTATAAGCAGACCCGATCTCTTACTCTAGCGCTTAGTTTGCTATTCCCAACGTCGAACTACACGTACTACATTACGACATGTGCAAGATTTGAGCTCAACAATATGAAGATGAGCCTGACAGGAGTGGCACCGGAAGATGCTTGGCGCATCAAGGGCTATCTCTCGTGGGTTTTTCTGGTTATACAGATCTTCCTCTATCCAGTGTTGGCATTCGGCATAGAGGTATTGCTTTTTGGTACAGCATCCAAAGGCCGCAGGTTTGCCACGCCGACCGACGCGAGAGCTGCAACTGTTGACTTGAAGAACTTCAGCAAAACGTAAGCTGGCCACTTTGGTCTTCCCAGAACGAACTGATTGCTAACGTAATCTCTTAGGTATAAGCCATTTGGATGGAGCAGCCTATTCAAAGGCAGGAAGACCGTGCATGCCGTCAAGGATTTGGATCTCAAGGCATACGATGGTCAGATTCTCGCACTCCTGGGCCCTAATGGCAGTGGTAAATCGACTACTCTAAATGCTATCGCCGGAACCATCACGACGACCGGGGGCTCCATCTCCATCGATCCTGCTGGGGGGCTGGGCTTTGCGCCCCAGGCGAATGTGATTTGGTGAGCTCAATTTGATTTTATTTATCGTCAAGCACAAAAGGAGGACGTATGCTAACTGATGTAAGGGGCGAGTTGACTGTCAAAGAGCATATTCGGACCTTCATTTCCCTCAAATCCCTCGGCACGTACCACCTCGACACAGAGACCGACGCTTTGATCAAAGCATGTGATCTTGATAACAAGCGGGATGCTAAATCGAAGACACTGTCTGGAGGACAAAAGCGGAAGCTTCAGCTCGCCATGATGTTCGCAGGTGGCAGTGCAGTCTGCTGTGTGGATGAAGTCAGCACCGGACTAGATCCTATCTCCCGCAGGAAGATTTGGGATATTCTGCTTGCCGAACGCGGAAGACGAACTGTAAGTTATACACGATCGAGTGCTGTCGCAGCTCACTAATATCACAGTTAGATCATCATGACCACTCACTTCCTGGATGAAGCCGACTATCTTGCCGACGATGTGGCCATCATCTTCAAAGGAGCGTTGAAGGCCGCCGGATCGACAGCAGCTCTCAAAAGTCAATACGGCAATGGTTACACTGTGACCTTATCTGATGCCACGGATATTGATATTCCTTTATCATCAGACTTGATTACGCGTGACGATACGCACAATCAAACCATCTTCCGGCTCCCGGATGGTGCGCACGCAGCTGAGCTTGTCGGAGTTCTCGAAGCGAAGGGTATCAGCGATTATCAAGTTTCTGGACCGACAATGGAAGAGCTCTTTTTGAAACTCACCGGCGAGACCTATGATCCACGAACGACGGCCGAGCATAAAATCAAGACCAAATCCTCCAAGAAGACAGCCAAGATAGCCACTGAGGAAGAGAAAGAAGCTACCGTCACCATCGATGATGATAGCATTGGTCATCTTAAGGACGGTCGACCGATATCTGCTACAAAGCAGTGGAGTATTCTTGTCCGCAAACGCTTTTCCATCCTTCGACGAAGCTGGGTCCCGTATTTCGTTGCGGTGGCAGTCGCTATTGTTGGTGCTGGGATCGCCCCGCTGCTCATCAAGTCTTACAAGCTACCACTGCAATGTCCTGTACCCGAGGTTTTCACCGACGTCAGTGATTATAGATCAGATCTCTCGTCTGGTTCCCATTATGGACTACTCATGGTTATGGGGCCGTCTTCAAAGATTCCCGACAGTGCGTTGAAGCAGATATCCGATACCTACGCTTCAAAGTATACAGAGTATCCCGAGTATAGTGGCTTCAACAACGTAACTGAGCTCAAGGACGGGATTCACATGGTTGAGACATTGGATGAGTTCAAGGCCTACATTTCGAAGCTCCAGAATACCATCAACCCTGGAGGCATCTTTATGTCAGACCCGCCGACTGTGGCATACTCTATAAGCTATGACCACAATGGCTATGACGGTGTTTTCGTGCTGAACATGCTCAACATCTTGGTTGGCGGTGTTTCAATATCTACCGGATTTGCGGATTTCCAACAGATCTCTATGCCGGACATTGTTGATTTCAGAGCTCTGACCTTCATCATCTATTTTGGTCTTATTATGGCAGCCTACCCAGCTTTCTTCGCATTATACCCGACGACTGAGCGAATTCGCAACGTGCGGTCGATGCAGTATTCCAACGGCGTAAGACCACTTCCACTCTGGCTGTCCCATCTCGCATTCGATTCCTGCTTCATCGTCGTCATTTCCGCCGTGTGTACCGGACTTTTATCTATTGCTACGCCAGCTTGGTTCGGCATCGGGTGTATATTCGTCGTGCTGCTTCTCTATGGGATCACTGCCGCTCTCCTGAGCTATGTCATCTCGATGTTTGCACCGTCCGCCGTTGCTGCATGGGCGCTCGCTACATTTGGTCAGGTCGTATTGTACTTTGCGTACTTCGGTGGCCTGATTGGTATCAAGTCAAACTCCCTCTTCATCGATCTTCTTGGCGAAATTGACAAGATGCATTGGACCGTTGGGCTTATCTCACCCGCCGTCAATCTTCTACAAGCCCTATGTATCGGCCTATCGCAGTTTGCTCTGCTATGTCACAAGGAAGGTACCTCGAATCCAGGAGCAATCACCCTCTACGGCGGTCCCATCCTCTACCTCATCCTCCAAGGTACATTCCTCTTCCTGCTCCTCCTGTGGTGGGACAGCGGCTTCGCGCTCCACTCCCCCTTCGCCAGGACCCCCATCCAAACCAAAGACCCCGAAGCCCTCAACATCATCCACGACGACGCCGTCGAGCTCTCCCACATCACCACCCCCACCAGCACCGCCCTCCGCGTCGCCAACATCACCAAGAAATTCGGCAAAAATCTCGCTGTCGACGACGTCTCCTTCGCTGTGCACAGCTCTTCCATATACGCGCTCCTCGGCCCTAACGGCGCTGGCAAAAGCACACTCATCTCCCTCATCCGCGGCGACCTCTCCCCCTCGCCCTCAAATCCCCACCCAAGCATCCACGTCGCCAACATCCCCGCCCTCACGCACATCGCCGCTGCAAGATCCAAGCTGGGCGTCTGCCCCCAATTCGATGCCGCCGACAACCTCTCCGTCACCGAGACCCTCACCTTCTTCGCGCGCATCCGCGGCGTGCGCGACGTCCCGCACAACGTCGCCGTCGTCGTCGCCGCGTGCGGGCTCGGGCCGTGGGAGAAGCAGCTCGCAGCCCGCCTCTCAGGAGGCACGAAACGCAAGCTATCCCTCGCGGTTGCGCTGGTCGGGAACCCAGCGGTGCTGTTGCTCGACGAGCCGTCGTCGGCGCTCGATGCGTCGGCGAAGCGCACGCTGTGGCGCACGCTGCAGTCGGTTGCGAAAGGCCGCGCGGTCGTGCTGACGACGCATAGTATGGAGGAGGCGGATGCGCTGGCGGATAGGATTGGGATTGTGAGTCGGCGGATGCTGGCGCAGGGCACGAGGGAGGAGATGCGGAGGGAGGCGGGGGATGCGTATTTCGTGCATGTGGTTATGAAGAGTGCGCCGCATAGTAGTGAGGCGGAGATGGAGGCGGTTAAGGCTTGGGTGTTGGGTGTGGTGCCGGGCGCGAGGATTGAGAGGGCGACGAGGGGGGGACAGGTGAGGTTTGAGGTGCCGATGGATAATGCGCAAGGGCTGGCGGTGGAGGGGTTGTTTGGGTTGTTGGAGCGGGAGAAGGAGAGGTTGGGGGTGGAGTTTTATAGTGTGGGGAGGGCGACGCTGGATCATGTTTTTGTGGAGATTGTGAGGAAGTATGGGGGGCAGGAAGATGGGGAGTAGAGGGAACGATCTGACTGAGAGGTCCATATTGAAGTTAGCTGCTGTTTCTTTTGTCCATGTAAGTTTCACGGTGTTGAGGCATTCCATACGGCGGCAAACGAGTAGATATATCCTGACTTGCAAGTCCCACTTTAAAGGGTCATTACCTTGCCATTATGTATGTATCTGTCTCACAGTGTCGAGCCACTTTAAACATTACGAGGTTATTCCAAAGTGATTTTCAAGGTTCTCATTCAAAGGTCGTTTCTATCTGCCCTACCTCAACCACTCAAAATCAGAACCAGGATCGAGAAACATTGCACCGAACCTCCTGCCACCAGAACCCCTTCCGGCCTTTTGTAAGCCCCGCAGTGCTTCAACCTGGTCCACAAGACCTGGCCCCGAAAGCGCACTTCAAGCCTTACGAGAGCGTAGTTGAACTCGATTTCGCGACGGACGCACCTGACGGGCTGCTTTCGGGCCCTGCTTCTTTCGCTTTGGCGTACCTTCGTCACTACCTGGAGCCTCCTCAGCCGCCCGCTTTTGAGTCACACTGGGCTCGGATTCAGTGTCATAATCGAGCTCCATGTCAGTAGAGTGCGTTTCGGAAACGACGTCGTCAGACTCTGGGACTGATGGGAGCTGTGATGGGAGCTGTCCTGGGAGCCGTGCTGGGAGCTGTGCTGGCTGGTTCTGATGCTGTTGGTACGGAGGACGCTGTTGTTGATCAAGGTGAGGGAGTTGTTGTTGGTGGAGACGAGAGCGTAGTTCTTGGTGGAGACTAGGGAGTTGTTTTCGGAAATCAAGTGGCGCCCGCTCTGTGTGGGCAGGCGATGGTCGTTCTCGGTTCAAGGAGGTCGATTCTGGGCGCGGAGCTGGCGGACGCGCCTGCTGTTGTGGATGTACAACAGGCGGTTCTTGTTGTTGCTGCGAGCGCGTAGGAGCAGCAGCGTTGGCTAAGGTGCTCCGGGTCCACTCGTCTCGGAGCTGGAGTCCAAGTATGTACTCTTTGTCCTCTCCATAAGTATCGAGGAGACCGAGCGTCTCCCACCAGGCCTTCCTCGCCATTGATAGAGACAAGGCACGGGTCGTGATCTCTATCTCATATACTTCAAGCAGCACCATGATCAATTCGTCGTCGGTTCGAGCAGTATCGAAGTGTGAAAGCACCAACGGGTCCGAGGCGGCCTTCTTCTGCAGTAGGTGGACAACATCTTCATCCACAGTCTTCTTCTCCCCTTCTCCCTTTTCGAACTGTTGCTGTAGTCTCCGCGAGAGCAGAAGTAGGTACCTATCGAGAGGTCTCTGACTGAAGCTCTCGTATCGGAGCTGGAGTCGCTGCAATGACCGCCGGCCAGGTTGGAAGGCAGAGAACACTCGAGCGGCACCTTCCCTAGCGCGGCCCACAGGCGTACTCTGAGTGTCTGGATTGGCCGCTTGTCCTGTTGCCTCTGGATGGTCGTTGCTATCTGACGGATCATGGGTAGCGTTGGTGGCTGTAAGGCTGGGACCGCGGACGCTGAGTGGGTCGCAAGCTTCGGGGTTGTTGTTATCACTCCACTCTTTGCGCTCGTCTCTCCAGCAGGATTCATGGTCGTTCCTATATAATCGTAAGCTCGACTGTCTCATATGCTCAAAATATCTGGATAGATCATACCAGAAACGCTGGGCAGGACGGCCATTTTTCGCCCAACAACCGCCGGTTGCATTTCCAGAGCCGAAATGATGATGTCGAACTGCGGCTGGACTCGCGAACTCCTTCACGCACAGGCCATGGTAGTATGGCCCCTTTATGATTATTAGTAGGAGTTCTCAATAGGCAAATAAGTCGTAAAAGCATACCGGTCCGTAGCCACTCATGGAATCAGTGCTGTTATTGTTTCCATCGCTGTTATGGTCGTCACCGTTCCGATTGCTGACGCTACCACCCTCGCCGTCGTGGCTGGCCATATTGTTGATGCCAAGTGGGAGGATCTGGCCTCTGTGAGATGTTGTTGACATGGTTGACTCTGTAGAGAGATGCTCGGTGCCACGAGGTGGGTGGTTGGGTGCGTGAATCTTGTGGAAATAGTAGGGGACCTTAGTTTTAATGCTGGTGCAGGCAGTCACGTGAGATACGTCAGCCTCGCTTAGCACAGCGCGAGCTTCGGGATTATGGTTGTCACTCCATTCTTTCACTCCGTTTTTCCAGCACGACCTATGGTCATTCCTTCAAAAGACCGTGAGCTGCGATTGCGGCATTCTGAGGTAGCCGAGAAGTATTGAATGTGCTTACCAAAAGATATCTGGAGGACTACCATTCTTTACCCAACAACCTCCTCCCGTGCAGCCAATGCCGAAGTGATGACGTCGAACGTCATTGGCGGTGCCAAACTTAGCCCCGCACCAGCCGTGGATGAATGGGGATGCCTGGTACAGAAGTCAAAACACGATCGATAGCTTGGCTTGAAGTAAAACCCTTACCACGTCGCCAGAGCCCGCAGATACTTCAGAACGACTGCCACTCAAGGGTGAAGTTGCTTTGCTTGGGAAGGGGGCCATCGGTGCAGCTATCAGCTCTCACTATGTTGCAGGAGGAAAATGTAGCATGTGTGGTTGTCCAGGACGAGGAACTACCTACTTCTGAAAAGCTGCTTTTGGTCGACGCTAAATACCTTGGCACACTAAATCATGTGAAACTCGTGACGTCCTTAGCGCGACGTACTTCTGAAGCCTTTTGCACTTTCACGCCCTCCACGAAACAAGAACCCACTTCATAATCAGCGGCCGTTGCCACCAATTCCTTTTACCACCATCCACCTCTCGCAACATCGCAGCATCGCAGCATCTGCTTTTGCCGCACACGTCTTCAAGTACAGAATCGCATCCAAGTGGGTAAATCGCGCAACACTTAAGTCTCTCCCACAAGTCAAAAGCTAATTTCCACAGCTCTTTCACCAGCCAACCAACATCACCAGCAAATACCCCTTCCCGATATCGAGAACTGTCTTGATCTCCAGCCACTAAGTCTTCACTTCCCGGCCTGCTTTGATAACTTGATGCAGTGTCCTCACCAGACGTGACCTGTCGCTTCCTCTTCCTATAGCTGGCCATGCGTTGTGCCTGGCGGGGCCGGACCGAGCTTGCTCGGTGGAGGTCACTCTACATACTTCGCATGGGGCCTGACACAGTGCCTGCCGCGACTCACTCCTAGAAAATCACTGTACAGTCTGTGCTGGCCGGGAGGTTGCGAGCATCAGGATCATCGAAGGTGTTGGTTCATTGTGCAGGGTTTCTCCCGACGTAACTTGTCGCTTCTCTTCCTCTAGCTGGCTCTGCGAATAGTGCCTGGCGGGACCGGACCGAGCTTGCTCGGTGGAGGTCACTCTACATACTTCGCAAAGGTCCATACAGTGCCTGGCGGGACCGGGATCGGGTTTCCTTTGAGAAAGCCACTCTACAGTCTGCAGTGCCTGGCGGGGCCGTAAGGTCACTCTACAGTCTGCGGTGCCTGGCGGGGCTCTATCGGGGATTTTCTGTGAAAAGTCACTCTACAGTCTGTATGGGCGGGAGTCCGCGTTGATCAAGATTACTGAAGGAGTTACACCTCGAAGTTCCCTCATGGCTGCGACGGAGACATCTAGACGACGACCTCGGATGAGGCTTCTTTACAGTCCACAGAGCCTGATGCGTACGAGCGACTTCTGTCGGGTCTGCACATTACAGTCTGTCGGAGCCTGGGGCATTTCTAGGGAGTAACAATCGTTCCAGTCACCGGGCAGTTTCTGCAGCTCTTCACGAAGTAGTAGTTATTACTGAGGACAGCTCGTTAGATCTTACTCTTGCTCCTTAGCGCCTGGAGGATGGATAGCGACAGCGAGATGTTCCACGTTAGCGGGATGTCTTTCGGCAGCAACACATACTCCGACAGCGGGAGATTCCACGTTAGCGGAATGAGTCAGCGCTCGTACAAGCCTATTTGGTAATCTATGAACAGTGACTTGCAGCCCTCACGTAGTAGTGGATACTACTGGAGAAGGCTCATTAGATCTCACTCTTGCTCCTTAGCGCCTGGAGAATGGATAGCGACAGCGAGATGTTCCACGTTAGCGGGATGTCTCTCGGCAGCAACACATACTCCGACAGCGGGAGATCCCACGTTAGCGGGATGAGTCAGCGCTCGTATGGACTTCTTTAGTACTCTGCGAATGGTGAGTTGTAGAAACTCTTATCCATCGATAGTGGTCCAACCTCCGGCCGAAATCGAACAAGCAACACCATCTCTGCTATGAATTCTGAGCCACGCTAAGCTCGATACCGCCTCTTTCAACTACCTCTCAACACATACAATCTTCAGTCAGGCGGTGTATCCGAAGTTCGTTCCTCCAGAGTCGTAGCCTTAATTGGAGAAAACTCTTCTAGGACGTTCTAAGGACTAAGGTTTCGGCGTTTCAATTATGTATACTTATATGTTTGTAGTTCTCTTTTCCCCCTCTTCGATCCTTATTGAGGCTTCTAAGAGGGGGTTTTTAACGAGGCTCCTATTTCCACCAAATGCCTCTTCTGCGTGATGACGTGATGTGTGACTCAAACTATGCGTTCTATAAAGCCATTGAGGTCCTCGATTCACCTGTAAGGCTCTGTGGTATCCACTCTTTTGCGAGGGAACATCTGCAAAGTAAAGACTGTGAATCCTAGAGTATGGCCCTTAGACAGCATTGATGAAGTGTAGAACAAAGGCGCCATCTTTGCCTCTTCCCGCCGTTGCTCAGGCGCATTGGTACTGTAAGGTGGTATTAGTAATGGCAGAGGCAGAAGTTATACCGATTGGAGTGTGCGGAGCGCAGTATGAGTACTGAGTAGCATGGTTTGAATTGCCTTTTCACGGTGGTTACAAGATTCAAGACTATTGAACTATGGCAAATTGAAGAATTCAACACTGCAAGTGTGCATATCGATTGCGCGACATAGTTTGGCTGCGAAAATATGTAGTAAGTTTTCCTATCATCTCTGTGCCCGGACTTCCCCAGCCATCCCATCAATTCTTTCCGAGTCCTGTTTCCAGCGCCATATGCCATTCAAAATTGTAAAGTATCCAACTCGTTCCTTCATCTTTGTGGTGCTCTTCCCTTGGCCAGCCATAGGGATGCCTCAAGCGTAACTTTGAACTCGGAAGGCTCGAAAAGCTCGGAAGCCTCTCAAGGTATTGGAGCATTGGATGGTGATTAGGTCTTCGGGGTTCGAACCTGCAGGAAATTCAAGTGTCAGCTTTTTGGGCTGAGCAAGATCTGAAACCACGCGTGCGCATGAATACACCAAACCTAACGGGCCAACCCAAGGTGCCAGCCATGTCAATTCAAGAGAATCGCCAGCGAGCGTCATGTGAACCGTCGCCTATTTCGCTTGCCATCATACGAAGAGCACTAGACTCCCCAGGCTTGGGCTCCAGTCGGGCGAGTAGGACTGAAACTCAGCGCAAGGACGCGGCCCACATTGAACACTGGACGACTTACACTGAACCTTCAACGATGCTGACGCCATTTAGAAATGTACACGTGATGGGCGTACAGAAACCTGAGTGAGCGTCGTGTGTGCCTCCATAGTCCAGATCGCCTGCCATTGATTTCGGAGAGCAAATGCGAAAGCCGGAAGCAATCCGAAGACAGCCGGAAGCAATCGCACTCCCCAGACTCGGCGCAAGACTCGACACACAGTGAACACCACAGGAACCGCGCAGCGCCCAGAACACAGATACAGAGAAACAGTGAGGAGAACGTGCGGATACCAATTGCGAACGTCGTGTGATCTGTAGCCCATTTCGCCTGCCATTGATTTCGAGGAGCAAATGCGAAAGCCGGAAGCAATCCGAAGACAGCCGGAAGCAATCACACTCCCCAGACTCGGCGCAAGGATCAGACCACACTGGACACACTGGCACCGGACCGCAGGACCCAGATTCTGCTTAACCGACGAGAGTATGGAACGAGGGGAGTGATGCGAAGGAGCAGGTCCGACGAGCAGAACTTGCCTTTGTAGAAACGCTGTAGACAGCGCACCAAGACCTGGGAGTCCAGCGGATGGATAAGTCGTTATAGACAGAGAGAGTTCGGCATGGCAACTGTTGCTGGGTCAGTGAAACCTCGGATGGAAACAGGGCAGAGTTGAAGAATCCTTACCAGTGCAAGAGCATTTTAAAGCAGCAGGAAGTTTTGATGATGGCTGAGTGATGAAGAAGAGTGAGGTGGAAGAGCGAAGGTTCGGTGTAGGACGAAGGAGGATGACTGGCGTGGCCTGCTTTTGAACAGGAAATTTGTCGCCAAGACGCTAGCGGTTAGCGTAAGCGAGGACAGTGAAGTGAGATATCTACTTTTCTAGATTTCCACCTTCTTGCTCTCGTCCATCTTCCTCTTCCACCTCTCTTGCCCACCTTGTCTAAGACTCGACCACACAAGCCTCCTTTCTCAAACAACGAACGATCCTTCCCTCAAGATGGCCCAGCCAGATCCCTCCAATCTCTTCGCGAGCGGCTCTCAGGGAGCGCCAGACTCAGACCAGTTGTCGACTGAAACTAAAGTGCTTCGAAAGGAGCGAGAAATCGCAGTCAATAACGGTGAGACACTGAAAGAGATGAGGTTGAGGTTCGGCCGCGGATCCACTGCCACTCATCAATACCTGACTATGGTCTACAACACAATCCAAGACGAAAGAGTGCGGTCACAGATCTCTCCGGACCAGACATGGATTGTCAACGCTCTCGGTCAGACGCTTCAACGGCTCCTGACTAAACTTCAACTCCACACTCGCCACCAAATCCCCGCTAGCCGACCGAATCGAACTTTCTCCAATGACACCATGGATGACGATGTCCTTGCTGTGTTTCGCCACTATGAGCGTGAGCTTCTCGATCCCAACCCGAGCGGAGAGACCGGCGGTACATGTGCGACTGATCACCATCTTCAAGACATCTGGACCGCGCTCCTCAGCATCCTCGTCAAGTACGGATCAAAGCAGGCAGTTGCTGAGGGCTTGCGGTTGTTAGAAGAATTCTTGGTGTCTCGCCGCGGTGGTGTGCCACCCGCCCAACGCCACACCACTCAGTCTCAGTCAGGTCTAATCACCTCAAATCCCCGCCTCACTAAGACTGCTCTGAAGAAACTGAGGAAGAAGGCTCGCAATGATGTCGGACAAAGGCTCGACCGGACTTCATCCTTGGGAAGACCGACCGGACTCAGGGAAGAATTGCCAGCCTACGCACCTTCCCCCTTCCAGTCACCATACTCAGCTCCCCCTGCCCCAATCACACCCATCGGTCCCCTCACAATTCGAACGCGTACGTCATCCCAGTGCCTTGGTCAAGATGAGGTCGACGACGAGGACATCAACGCGGCAAAGCGCAGCAGGAGGTGAGCGGGCGGTAGGGTTCCGGACGTTCTCCAGTTCTAGAGACGAAGAGTTGGGAGGGACAGCCAAAATGACAGGAACGACGTGGAATTCTATAGAAAATGATAAATCAAGAGAACTCAACCCTATCTCATCGTCTCCATATCCGTATCTGCATCTGAGGTAGGTAGTTGCTGTCGACCTGCCTCCCTCCTCTCTGTTGACGACTCCCCCCCTGCATCCAAGGCTAGTGGTTGCTTCCAACGTGCCTCCCTCCATCCTTTCTTCACCGAACTCGTCTGCATCTATTGGACTCCTATCCACCGTTGAGCTTGTCGGTAGCGCCGCCTTCGCCTTGGAATCCTCCATCTTCTCTGCCCTGACGGTCGACGTTGACGTTGAATGTTAAGAGGACTCTTTCAAGTTTCACAACCACGCGAACCATGAGAAATGTGGCACGCTGTTCTGCCCTTTATACACTTGTCTGCCGCTGCGTGTGGTGCTTCAATGTTTTTTGAAAGATGAAAATGAGATAGAGACTTTTCGGTCTGGGCTATAAAAACTTGCTAAGGGACCCCATGCAGTGGCGGACAGATACAGCTCCTTCCCAAGCGACCCTCAGACAGCGTGAGAGTGGCAATAAAAATTGATTTTCTGCGAATCCGTGAGGTATACCTACTCTTTCTATGCGTGTTTTCGCTTATATGGCACCGTTTGAGGTCCTTCAGTAAGCCATTACTATTCGAGAAATACCAACTTTGGCAAGACTATTAGCTCTCTAGGCCACCTCAGACGATATCGAGCTGCTGGAGTGTGCCACCGTTCTTTCTGCCTAGCGTGACAACCTCGCCTTATGCTCCTTTTTAGCGATAGCCAGATCTTTCCGAGTCTCGACCATCAGCGTCTTGCGCGTCGTAGTAGACTTGTAAGCAAGTTGCTTGAGTTACATAATCTTTTAGCTTGTTTCCCATATGGCTTCAGGCACTTGTTCTCGGCTTGGATGTGCTCGTTTTTGGTTTGGCTTGGAGCGTTTCGATTTCATGAAACCGCGCCCCATCACTTCATCCTTCTCCGCAACTCCAATCCGCCGACGGCTTCCTCTACATCTGACGCTGGTGATTGCTGCAGGCGTGCATTGCTGCCGACATTTCTTCTGTTCTTCCATCCGTTGACGAACTCTCATATACCAAGTCACATCACGTGATTGTGGAAATGACGCTAACGGCAACTCTATTATAACATCGCGAAAATCGCCCACTTCTCTTCTTTTTCATCAAGCTCTGAGGCGCCCGTTTGAGGGTTGCCGTTTTCAATCGTCCAGACCACTCTCTCTGAGAGTACCTGCGTGATTGACTAGACGAGCCACTCGCACGCCCCCCTTGTTTTCGGGCTCCGTGTCGTTTCCAGATTGTGAGGCGCCCGTTTTAGGGTTGCCGTTTTCTGTCTTTTCATACTCCTCGCTCTCGGGCACCCGCTGTTTTTTTTCTCCAGATTTTGAGGCGCCCGTTTTAGGGTTGCCGTTTTCACCGTCATCGGACCTCTCTTCTAAGGATCCTCTGCCCGCCTGCCCGCTCAAAGGCTCCGGTCACTCTCATTCTCACCGCCTCTCAAAGGACCCTCTACCCGCCTGCCTATCCAAAGGCTACGGTCCTTCTCATCACCTCTCAAAGAACCCTCTACCCGCCTGCCTACTCAAAGGTCAAGCCCTTCGCCGTTTTTCCCTCTTCTCCTCGCCGTTCACCAAGATACCCCGAAAGAAAGAGAAGGCCAAAGCCAAGACGAAGACCACAGCCTCAGCCTTAAGACGACGACGAGCCGGACGGGATGGATGAGACAGGTGCATCTGCCGAATGGCAACTCAAGCAACAGATTGCAGAGAAGGATGAAATAATTAGGGCACGAGATCACGAAATCGAGACCCTCGAAGCCAGACTAGACCGCCTCCAAACCGAAAACAAGGGGGATGTTGCGAAACTTGAAAGGGCTCTTATGATATCTAACGCAAAGGTCGCGCAGCAACAAGAAATCCTCTTGAACGTCCAGGCAGAGAGGACTCAGGAGTCCAAGGCAAGGCACACGACCATCAAGCAGCTCAACGCTATGTCCAGGGCAAAGGACGCGACAATCAAGAAGCTCAACGCCAAGTACGATAGGTATTCTGACTGGGCTGTGAGGCAGATAGGAGCGTTAGAGAAGGCGCTTGAGGAAGCTAATGAAGCGACGAAACTGCGCGACGAGGCTCTAAAGCTCTTAGTGCCGGATTGGGAGGATCCTCCGGCTCCAGGAGCTTGAAGTAGTAGAAGTCAAATCAGAAATACAATCTACACTATTGCAACCTTGATGAGCTACCTGCCACTGGCACCGTTCCTGATGACACTTAAACAGAGACACCGAGAAGCGAAATGGTACCCTTTGGGCCGTCGTATTTGACTCTACGCTGTTCGTACACTAGCGTAGCACCGTCTGGGGTCCTGTAGCACGTCAAAAGAGATCGAGAAAGGTCGGTTTTACTAAGACAAAAGCTTTGAGCGCCACCTCAAATGGTGTCAAACTGTACTTTTACACAGAGGAGGGAGGGAACAATCACCAGCCTCGCATGTAGAGACGAGCACTTCGACGGTAAGGAGGGAGAGACGCAGCAGGCACGCCGACAGCAATCACCAACCTCAGATGTAGAGGGGTTCGTCAATGAAGAGGAGAGTAGGGAGTCGAGCTATTCACCCTCAAGCTAGCTTGGCGAGAAAGCATCACTTCCATGAGTCCCCCCGCGCCTGTCCCCATCCGCACTTCCTACTAGCATCTGGTCAGTAAAACCTTTTCAGTAAACTCAATTACAAGCCAGCTTCCTTAATGGCGGAAGCTTACGTCTACATCCCTCCAAAGAACCGTCTGCAAGACCTCAATCAGACTGGAGCCGAGGCGCTCGACCCGGCGCAACATTCCCTCGCCGCTCTACGACAGCGCCTATCACTATACGTTTCGGACCTTGAGTAAGCGACATGCTCACGGGTACCATAGATCACTACGAGGCAGTCTAAGTTTCGATGACTGGCAGTACCATCTTCAACAGGCCTAGATCATACATTCGAACACACGGATATATTACAGTTCTGTCGCACTTTTACTGATCAGGCACCGCGGTAACGAGGAATCTAGCTCTTCTTAGAAAAGCAGGATATTTCCCACTACATTGAACCCAATATCGTGTCTATATTCTGATCACATGTATAGGTTCTTCAAGCAGTTACAAGAAGCGCTCAAACTATTGTCTTAATACTGTATCATTTCTACCCACAGAGAGCTGAATATACCGCCCTCTCTAGTTCGTCGTATAGCTCCGACACTACGCGATCCACGAAACGCATTATCTGGGTGAACACCACTGCTACTATTCCCATCTCGAGATCAATGAACTACAATACGTCAGCAAGATCTAGGCCCAACTTCCTCGTAAAGCATACCCAACGCGAGCCTGTGGCACCGCTCCAAGTCATACTTCCCCTCTTCCGCTTGCCTGGCACATCTGCCACATTGATCGCTCCTCCCAGACCGTGATTGATTGCCGTTCCCCTAGGAAATTCCGGAAAGACAGAATCGTGCATTGAACCGTCGCAAAACACCTGAAGATGCTTCGGGTCAGCCAGCTGCGGCTTGAAGAACTCGGAGAGGGCGTCAGGCCCTAGGATTCCGTCCTCGATATGTATTATAGCACGCAACAGCTTCGCATAATCGTTCGGAGTAGTATAAATCCCATTACCTCCCCTAGCTAGTGGACGATTGGACGGCGCAGGATCGGCGCGGGACGTCAGCGGCCCATTCGGTGATGAGCGGAATCCAATGCCAGCGCGACGGCTGTCAAGCTCTGGATGTTCTGATATGTAGAATGTGCTTGACGACATTCCTAGTGGTTCGAAGATATTGCGCTGCATGTACTCTTCCAAGGTGCAGTCGCTGAGGATCTCGACAATCCGGCCAGCCAGATCAAGACCGATGCCATATACCCATCCTTTACCGGGATCAAACAATAACGGGTAGTCAAAGCTCCCCATGGTGTTCGACCGAGAGTCGATCTCACGGCCCACGGAGGCGGACCATTTCTTGATATTGCGATTGAAGTAGTCGTAGCAGAATCCGCTTGAATGCGTAAGTAGATGTCTAACTTGGGTTCAGTAGAAGCGCTTAATCTCAGAGATGTCCATATACGCTGATTTACCGGAGTGTGATTGGCTTCGTCGATTTCTTTAGGATCGGCGTCTTGTCTCTTCGGAAACCCTTCAAGACCTGCTTATTTGCGAGATCGGGAATCAACTCTCCCACGTCATCATCCAAGTCAATGACCCCCTTCTCCACAAGTTGCATCACAGCTACAGCAGTATAAAGTTTCGTCATCGAGGCTACCCAGCAGACAGAGTCCAAGGAGAATGGCGGAGAGCCCTCCTCGAGGGTGAGGCTCCCCACAGCATTCGCATACATTGTATCACCTATGCTCGGACGCGGCGGTGAGCAATGTTTAGGAGAAAATTGATAGGAGGCAACAAGGCTTACCATGTTCTTCGACGACGATGAACGCGGCCGCATGGAGCTTATCCGTCAATGTCCTATCAGCACTAACATGCTTTGCAAGGATACTGTCAAGCACAGATGCGTCTAATGACATTTCGAAATACCTGATCAGAGATTGGCCAATGCTTTGAACCCGGGCCAAGAGGAATTTGTACTCCAGGACGTCGATTCGCGTGCATTGGATACGGCGCCAAATATTACTCACGACAATCTGAGATAGCTGGCTTACGGCCGCGTATTGAATTGAGAGCGAGATAGTGTAGAGCTTGTTTATACACTCATACTGACTTCATTCGGCGATCGCTTAGATATCGAGTGATAAAGATGATGGGTGTGGAGAGGAGAGAGGAGAGCGGCGGCGCTCGGTGGTCCGGGCACCCTAGCCTAGAATAACAGTCACGGGACGAAACAGTCGTTTGCAGATTTCCATCTTCAATGCCAGATTCGGTATACGTAAGATAGAAAGTTTCCCAGCAATATGTCTGTTTGAAAAACTACGTAGGGAGTATCTCGAGACAACCACTACACCAATGTCCAATTAGCCCACTCAACACCACTGTTAGGGGTAGCCCGACTGCTGAGCAGGTAATCGGTCAAGAGGCAGTCTAATCTGCAACGCTTGAACTCTGACATCGCTCTCGAGTCTTCAAAACCCTGTGGGGGTACCCCAAGCAGTGGCGTACCCGTGTCTTACGCAGCATAACCTGTCATGAATATCTGTTTTCTCGCTCTAGCTCTGAAAGATTTGCTAACTTTATTGCCACCTTTAGTAACTTGATCCCAAGGTTCGATGGAAAAGTACGAAGATCATTCAAAAGTAACTAAAACTTCTACCGAAAATCAGACAGATTAGACTTGAAAACTAGCAACCAAAACCCGCAGTGTGCACAGCTAAGATCCTCTGGCACCTCATCATACCATCCCCAGTCCCAGCCTCACTAGATCTTCTGCGCAACCACAATCGGCCCACCCGGCCCCTGCTGGACAACCGCGACCGTCTCCAACCCATCCCCCACCATCTCGGGCAAGACCACATCCAAGTTCCCCCCGCGCCACTCTCCCACCTTCATGACCTGCGCCACCTGATTGACATGCTTGATCTTCTTGCCCTTGTTCGGTCCCTTCCCCGGCTTGACCGTCTGAAGCTTGGGCTCATATCTGATCATCAGCACATCATGCACCTCCGCCTCCTGCAGATCAGTATCGATCCTCAAACCCTGCTCCGACACGTCAAGCGTGATGTGCCATTCCATCGCCAGCTTTGTGCCCCTCGCGGCCTCCACAATGCCGTAAACATCGCCCTCTTCTGCACCGGTCCCGTCGGCGATGCCATCAGCGACGACCTGCGGCGTGAACAGCCCAGCGCGGCCCCACTTCTTGACGTACGCCTTCTGGCGCGCGTCCCACTGGTTGCTGGCGAAGGTATCGTTCCAGCCGGTGGAACTGTTGAAGTATGTGACGTCGTAGGTCAGGAGGAGGAGGTTGGGGTCTTTGGCGGCGGCGGCTTGGATCTTAGGAAGCGCGGGCGGGCAGGAGGCGCAGCCCTGGGATTGGAAGAGCTCGAGGACGCTGAGGGGCGCGAAATCGATGAAGCAGGCGGCGGTGTGCTGGTGGTGGGGATCGGATTCCATCAAGCTGGGTTGGCCGTCGAGGGAGATTTCGCACTTGAGGGGCGGGTTCTTCTTCTTGCGGAAGATTTTGCGGAAGATGGAGGCCATCTCGGGATAGGTTGAGTCGAAAGGTGGCGTCGGGGATGGCGTTCGAAGGGTTGATTGAGAGAGAGTTGATATTGAAGACTGAAGATGTTTGGATCTGATGAGGAGGAAGTTGGTAGAGACTGATCGGATCTATATACTCACTATCTGCTCCTCAGCCCCAATTCAGTCAATTCCAATTTCCTAATCTCAAACTCCCGACTAAAGCTAGGCTGACAGCTGAACTCTAAACATAGCACTCCAGTTTATCAAATTTCCACATCATCGAGTCTATCCTAGTGGTCGAGGATGGGTGATAACTTGCATACTCGGAACGCTAACCCGTTTTAGACTAAACGAACCAGGGGTTACAGCTCAGCCCTGTCCTCAGCCCTGCACACGGACCCATTGATTCCTTAATAGCGGAGGAACTTTAGTTGTATATGACAGATAGCAAAAGGATGAAACCGCTCTAGACATCTTGGCTCGGGATCCAGCTGGCGTAGGGCGGAAGATCGATGTTACAAGTATTGGCGAGTTGATAAGAGAGCGAACGTTCGGAACAACACCATAGGAGTATGCCAGCTATGCGCAGTACGTATTACCAATGGCGAACTTGTCCTAGAGTGTAGACTGCAAGAGCATGTGAGTTCCATTGCTGTTATTTCGGCCTATGATCCAACGACGGTTGAACTCAATTCGGAGAGAAAGTCTGAGATAGCCCCCCGACGCGCCTCAAATTCGAGCAGACGGAGTTCAGCTGAAAGAGACCTTGGCAGTTGAAGCTGCAAAGTGGCCGAGCTGCGGCGGATGATTCGTGGAGCTATGATTGATGGTTGATGCAGGTTGTAAGATGTTTCCATAATCAACTACCCTGGTCGAATTAGCGTGAGCCACCATGTTTCGAGTAACGTGACCAGGTAGAACACTGTCCATCTCGAATCAATAGAGCCCTTTCCCGAGCATGGATGGCTACGTCTTGAACATTCAGCGTTGAAATTAGTAAGAGAGCTGATAGTCTGCATGTGCAATCATCTTAAGGGAGATCTCAGCTCATGCAAATCGGTGTGTAGCACGGTTTGTACGCGGAAGAATGGTTCCAGGTCCAATGTACAGGCCGTTGAAACGCCGTCCATGCTGTATAGTACATTCCTCTAGCGGGTCTTTCAGCTTCCGCCTCAGTATTGTACATGGTAATCTATATTCCACCAACATTCGTCGCTATTGTCCGTCCTGCCGCATCGAAGGTATGCCTATTGAAGTCTGCGTGGGATCTATCACCCGCACGGCCCAGTCCAACATAGTGTGATGGCTCTATTTCGCCAGGGTCTATTCCTTCGAAAGCGAGTATCGTACACGCAAACCCAATTTGATCGTCCAGGGCGAAAACGGAGAGAATTCGATCGTCGTACTCAAAGCACCAGCCGCATCTATTTCCCACCCCTCTTTTGCTCAAGAAAGAGGACCTTCTTCCGCACTGCCAACAGTGTTAGCTCTGCCGTAGACTAATTCATCACAACTGATCCCGTTCCAATCCCAACATCCCAATATCAAGCCCCCCAAGTTCTACAATCGCCGGGTGTTCGTTACGTGGGTCGAGGCGTAGGGCGTAGACGTACCAATCGGGTCGTATTTGAGCATACTCAGCGGTCGATGTTGTCGCGGCCTCATCATGGATCGGAAATATCCCGTCATGGCCATTGAGAGTAGGCGCACCATCACGGTGCGGGATTTCGCTGGCAGCTAGGTTAGCAGAAACTTCAAAATCTCTGCTGCAAGGCTTCTTATCGCCCTGCCCTGGACTGATGCACTCATTGCTCCGACGATTTACGGGACTTATGCGCGATAAGAGGAACAGGATCGGATTGATAGGCGAAGAGGGCGAGCCATTGAGATAAGTGAAGAAGCTGGTGGCGTACCTTTCTTCGCCATTGTCGCGACGACGATGACGATGGATGCAAGGGCAATGTTGAGCTGATGCGGCGATGCGGAGGTGCTGGTCGCGATAATTTGAGGTTTCGGGGTTCGAGATGCTTGGCGCGGGTGGGATGACTTACACACCCGTCTGGCGTAGAATCCAGGACGCTATCTATCCTTCCACTCTCGTCTCGCAGTAGGAGTTAGGCATCAACCATCTTCTTCCTCCACTCCGTGTTCAGAATCAAGCCATAGCACTAGAGCCCATGGGCTTAGCTGTGCAATGTCGTCACTGCTGCTAATCTGTCGTTTTTGAGTTCTCGCCTTGCGACGGGTTGCCTAAGTATCATCAATTTACGAAGGAATTCAGCAAGCAACACATATAAGGCGTCTTTAGACGTTTACGAAATCTCAATCCTAGCCCCTAATGATCGGCCGATTCGGTTGACTGAACTTCTTTCTCGGATAGGTGGTGTCCTTTTCCAATTCCTCAGCTGCGCTAGTATATATCATATCTAACAAGCCTATTCCACGTATGTCACTCTCTTCTCCGTGTAGCCATTGGGACTCAGTTCTTTCTAAAGTGCAGTTATCCAAGGATCGGAAAAACAAGTGATGCGATGTCCAGGCGTGCCAGGCGTTCTTCACAGCTTTTCAAGATCCCTGCCTGATTGGCTGCCTCAAACATCGCTCAGCCTTGTCCGCAGCGAAGGATTCGCTTTCTGGTCACGCAACACCATGGGGTTCACAGCCACATCAATAAATATGAACCTCTAATGTCGCCACTCTCTCACCATTCCAAGTTCTCGTCCAAAATTCTCAAGTTTCGAACAATGTCTTGGAGCTCGACTAAAGACCGTTGCGAATGGGATTACTTCGACCTTCGGACCGGCGGCCCTACTTTCAAGACAATCGCTCTATCTTTCCTCGTCGTCGTTCTCACAGTCGCTATTGAAGCCACTGTACACTCTAATGTAAATGCAACTTCGGAAAAGAAGACGCCGCAATCTGCACAAGCCGCATCAGATGCACCTCCGTCCAGCAACAACTCGTGGTGGTTCAACCCGAAACCATCGCCGAATATCCGCGCAAATCGCCTCACACTCGCAACCATCCTCTTCATACCACTCTGCGTCGCCTTCGGCTTCCGCATGGCAGAGACGGCGCCTCCCAACATTCGCTGGGAGTGCAGAGAAATCCTGGATATCGGACCTACCTGGGGTGCCATTATACCACTCACTATCGTTCCCTTCGTTATTGCTTCGGTCGCATGGACACGAGCATTCGTCGACTGCCTGCTCATACGTTGGGGAAAGGGCCTCCACTACCCAAACAACGTCGCGGGAAGCGGTATTGGCTGGCCTCCAGTCGCCCCGATCCTGTTGCCGCTGATATATATTTGGAAATTTGTGAAAAAAGCCACGGTTTGGGTGATGGGCTCGCCCGATATCGCAGAGAGTGTGGCAGGGGATATAGAATTGGGTGGAGAGGAGCGTGTTCGATTAATCGACGACTTTGACGAAGCGGAGATCAGCGAGGGGGAGGAGCCGCCTGCTTATGATGGAAGTTTGCGCGAAACCGAGATTGGTTTTAAGGTCTCTCAGTAAGGTTGAGGCGGCTTTGTGGATACTTCACGAGCATGATAGCGTTGGTCCGAGCTTCAGCTATATAGAGTAGTGCTTTTATCATTATCTCCGATAATATATACCATATCAGCTCTACTTAGGGACTCGTGTCAACACGCGCTTGGTGGGTGCCAGTAAGCTGATCGAATTACTAGACACGGATCTCAGTCCATCTTCCGGAGCCAACCCGGCCCACCTTTATCCTAGCCGCCGCTTTACCGCTTTAGGTTCTAACCCAAGATAGTCTTTATGAGCCTATTTCAACTGTAGATAAACTACGCATAGAGGTACGTTTGCGACGAAAACTCCCTAGCTCATCGTATAACCAGCTCCATAGATGCCCTCAAATGCCATGTGTCCCTTGGCCTGCTCTTCCTCGCATTCCTCCATTCCTGGATGCTTAGACAAGTCAACTGTTCGAGTCCGAATCAATTGCTGCAGAGCAGAATCAGGCATCTGCCCTAGCCACTGTATCGACTTAACCCCAGCAGTAACTCGCTTCGCCGAGATAAGATCGCCGAAAGTGGAGACGATGACTTGATGCGCATCTTCAGCAGCAGAGACATCCTCAAATATATTCGTTCTCACTTCGTCTATGCGTTTTGCTGCGTGGTTGCATACTTCGAGACATTGCTTCACACTGTCGATCTCCTCGGATATCCGTTTTCTCTCTGCTATTTCTTCCTCCTTCGTGCTACCGTTCTGGATGCTGAGTGTTTCTAGTTTATCGTTGATTGTCTGGAGGTGTTCTTCGAGATTCTGACGGTTTTCTTCGAGGTCGGTCGTCGTGTTTGCAAGCATTTCCTTAAACTCTGCAATGGCATCTACGCTGACAGCAGCCGTGCGTCTATAGGTGGAGCTGTTAGCTTGAAAGGTACGCAAAGGGCTGGCAGCGAAGACCTACAGATTGACATCACCAATGGCAATGAGGATGGTAGATTTGTACCCAGCGAGCACGTTTTTAAATCCCGCGATATCTTTACCCATGTATTGCAGCTTTGCCCAATCCCGAAAGCTTGTTTTCGGCTTGCTGGAATTCGTGGTGCAGTTCTCAATCACCTCCCCGAACCCCTTGCAAGTCTCGCCACATCGGAGCAAGGGTAGGCGAAGTGGCTCAAACTGAACCTCGTCTTTTGAAGCAAGTTCTTGGAGAGACTGTATAGCATTGCTGAGCGCCTCGAGTTCCTCTTTAAGCTCGCGGATGTCCCTTTTACTGTTTTGGAAGCTTTTAACGATCTGGTAGAGCGAGACGCTTGAATTGAAGGCAAAGGTGGCAAGGGTGAGAGCGCCAGAGGCGATACCGATTGGTTCAGCCATTTTGGCGATGAACCAGATTGAGGTCGTGAAGAAAGCAGGGCGGCAGCATGATGTATAACAGATTGCAAGGCTGAACCCACTACGCAGAGGAGCTAAAAGGGCCGGAGTACACGTAGCTCTTTGCGAAGAATGCCTCACGAGCCGGACCGCAGGCGGTTGCGGGGACTTTCCTGTAGAATATGCAGCTAGCACTCAGCCTCGCTAACGTCGTCCAATCCAGAGTGTCGGATGCATCAAGTCACCGGTCAAGGTGGGTAGAAAAAGCAACGATCGCTACCCGGCCGCGATTGGGTAAGGCTGCATGATCCTCCAGGGGCGGCTGGTGTTGGCGTTACACCTGAAAGAGGCGTCGAAAAGGCAGCTTGGCCTAGCATGCCGCGTCCCCGCTCCATCCCATCCATGGTGGAGAGCTCTCGACCTGGCCACCACCCTCGCAAGAGCTTGCCACTCAATGCGCAATGATTTTCCAAGACATCAACGCTGGGCCAGGGGCAACACAAATCATCCATGTGGGAGATATCAACGCTGGGCCCGGGGCAACACAAAACATCCAAGTGGGAGATGAAGGTTTGTTTCACCTGAAGCTCTCCAAAACTCGTGCGACTGTTAGCTAACTTGCTACCGAAGGTCTGCAGCCGAGCTTTTGCAAGACCTCGAACTACGAATCTTACAAGAACTTCAATCCTGAGCGGGTCCCAGAGACATGTGTCTGGTTCCTTGAACATCCGACGTTTCAAGCGTGGAAGAACCGCTCCGGCAACGACCTTCTCTGGCTCACAGCTGATCCCGGCTGCGGCAAATCTGTGCTATCGAGAGCATTGGTCGACGAGAAGCTGGTCAGCGCCGAACCCGTCACATTGTGCCATTTCTTCTTCAAAGACAACCAGGAGCAAAACAACACTGCAACAGCGTTATGCGCAATACTCCATCAGTTTTTCTGTGCACACGACGACCTCCTCCATAAACACGCAGCTCCAGCGGTGAAGAAATGTGGAGGCGCCATGAAGCTTGAATTTGAAGAACTATGGCGGATTTTCATAGCGGCTGCAACGGATCCGTCTGCTGGGAGTGTTGTCTGCGTCCTTGATGCACTGGACGAATGCCAAAAGTCCGATCGAGACAAACTCATTACCTGCCTAGAGCGCTTCTACAACAGACTCTCCAAAAGTTCTGTGCCAGGATCCAAATTAAAGTTCCTTGTGACTAGCCGTCCGTACAGCGAAATCGGGCGAAGATTTTCCAGCTTGACGTACGACGTCCCGACTATTCGGCTGGCTGGAGAAGGAGAGTCAGAGAAGATAAGCCTTGAGATCGGGATCGTTATGAAGGCAAAGGTCGAAGAAATCGCGAAGAAGCGAAGGCTGGCTGAAGACGTGCGTTCATCTCTGCATAGACGACTCAGCCGAGTACCTAATAGAACCTACCTCTGGCTACACCTGACGCTAGACGAAGTTGAAGAAGGCCTGGGAAAGACGCAGAAGAAGTTGCTCAAGACAATCAACACATTGCCAAGGACAGTTGAGGAAGCGTATGAGAAAATACTGGCAAAATGCGTGCAGGAACACGCAAAAACGGTGTTGCAAATCATTCTTGTAGCTCAGCGTCCTCTGACGTTAAGCGAAATCGATGTGGCTTTAGCGATCGAGCCAGAATCAACATGCCACGAGGATCTTGATCTTGAAGGCGAACAAGGCAGGAAAGAATGGCTCCGTGATGCTTGTGGGCTCTTCATCAGCGTCGTAGACTCCCGCGTCTATTTGATCCACCAAACAGCAAAAGAGTTCCTCGTAAGAAAGAACAACGAATCGCCCCAACCGCAGAGCTGGCATCACTCTATTGATCTCCACGACGCAAACTTGGTACTCTCCATGAAGTGCGTTGCCTATCTAAACTTCTACGAGATTCAACAGATCACACTCCAGGGTTATTCCCGTCTAGGTTACGATGCACGAAAGCAAGCAATCAAGGCATACACGATTACACATGAATTCTTGGACTATTCAGCAATCTATTGGACTTCTCATGTGCGGAAAATTGACACCAATAGCCCTGCCTGGGTTTCCGTCAATATCGATAGCCACTCCTGGGTTTCCAAAGCGGCAAAACTCTGTGAGATAAGGAGTCCACAGTCTTGTGTGTGGTTTGAAATCCACACGCGGTCGAATGTGAATACAATATCGTCCTTTTTCATTCGTGACATTAGTGATTCAAAGGAATCAGCGCTCTACTTCGCGACGAAATCTAGACTGCTTAATGAGACGCAATTTCTCCTCGATAGCGGCTTAGCCTCGAATGAGCAAAATGTCTACTGTTATGCGAAGGCACTCGAGGCAGCTGCAGCAAATGAAGATCGCGGGAAAGATTTAATGGGGCTTTTTCTCAAGCGGCGCGAAGACAAGTTCATGATCACACAGAAGGTGGTCGCAGCAGCAGCAGATAACAGGAAAAGTGGGGAAGAAATAATGGTTGTCCTCCTTCAAGAGGCAGCAGAAAGGTTCGAGATCTCAGCTGGCCTCATAGTTCAAATCGCAAGGTGGTTTGATCATGGAGTGATGAAGCTTCTGCTTGAGCAACGAGGAGACGAAGTCAGGATCATAGAGGAGGTGGTTACGGCAGCGGCAAGGAATTTGAAAGATGGGAGAGACGTGATAGCACTTCTCCTTGATCGGCGAGGGGACGAGATTAAGATTACGGAGGAGGTGGTTGAAGCTGCAGCAGGGAATTGGGAA